>PVHT021183620.1:1058186-1205541 GCA_004024745.2 Catagonus wagneri | reverse complement strand
GCCCTCCCCCGGTCCGGGAATCCCCCCCGCCCCGCCCCGCCATCCCCATCACACTCACCCCAGCCCCACCTCCCTCCAGGGCCTGCACACAGTAGGCCCTGCACACAGTAGGTGCTCAACAAACACATGAACACTCCATTGTTTCAGAGCCAGTGTTTTTAAAAGTTAGCAAGTGACCCCATGCAGGTTACTGAGTTGCTGAGCCTCAGACGGTTAACTAACTAGCTTCCCCAAGCACTAACTCTTCGGAGGCAGATAACATCACCGGAGAATCCAGCTCGACAAGCGATATGGTTTAAGCTGGTCTGATCCTTTTCCACACCGTGAGATCCAGCAAAGAAAGATAATGCATGCATCCAGACGCTGCCTGGTACAACGCCCAGCCCTTTCATTTCCTTGTTGGCAATCGTCTACTTAAAAGTCCCTAGAAGGGCCTGTATTTAACTCGGCAAACACTTTTAAAGACTTTATCAGGCCTAGACGACTTTATCCCATCGTTCCCCACCAAAGTAAGCCGGTAAAGGTTACTCAAGCCTGTCATTTCACCGACTTTCAGTATTTTCTGGCATTCTGGGTGACTCTCGGCCCAATCATTTTTACCCCATAAATGCTGCATTTCCCCACCTCCATAGCATCCACACGCCCATAAGCATGGGGTCATTTTCCACCAAATGCCACATTCTGTGCCGTACGTTTCCTGGCTCCGCCCCCACAGGTACACACCTGTTCAAGGTGAATTTAAAATGTCCATGTTACTAAAAGACCACCCTATAGGAAAACTAACCAAAGGACTCCACACGTGACATTCCCGTTGGGTTATGAGCCATCCTGTTTTGAGAAACGCAAACACAGCTCTTGTAAACATTCAGAGCACAAAGCACCTGTCACAGAATCTTAACCCTCATTCAAAAACCTTCACGTAAAACCCAGAGAAAATTATACTAAGTCAGAAAGAGAAAGACAAATATCATATGATATCCCTTATTTGTGGAATCTAAAACATGACACAGGAGTTCCGGTCATGGCTCAGTGGTTAGGAACCCGACTAGTATTCATTAGGATGCGGGTTCGATCCCTGGCCTTGCTCGGTGGGTTAAGGATCCGCTGCTGCCGTGAGTTGTGGTGTAGGTCACAGACGCGGCTCGGATCCCACATTGCTGTGGCTGTGGTATAGGCTGGCAGCTACAGCTCTGATTCGACCCCTAGCCTGGGAACCTCCATATGCTGTGGATGCAGCCCTAAAAAAAGAAAAGAAAAACAAAAATAAAATAAATAAAATAAAATACGACACAAATGAGTTCCTTGGTGGCTTATCGGGCTAAGGATCTGATGCTGTCATTGTAGCAGCTCAGGTGGCTGTTGTGACTCGGGTTCAATTCCTGGCCCGGGAAGGTCCACATGCCACAGCTGTGACCAAAAAAAGGGAAAAAAGTGGACACAGATGAACACATCTATGAAACAGAAAGAGACTCACAGACAGAACAGAATTGTGGTTGCCAAGGGGGAGAGCGAGGACGGACGGGGAGTCTGGGATCAACAGGTGCAAACTGTTATCTGCAGGATAAACAACAAGGCCCAGCTGTGCAGCACGGGGAACTGCCTCCAAAATCCTGTGATGAAACATAAGGGTGATGTGTATAAAAAGGAAGGTATGCGTCGCCGTACCGCAGAAATCAACACAGCACTGTAAAGCGACTATCCTTCACTAAAATCGTTTTGAAAAATCGCTGCATATAAAGCCAACGCCTTGTTATCACTGGATAGCATCCAGAAGTGACAGCTATTTGAATGTGGCTGAATTCAGAACGCAGAAAATGGCAAGCAGTCTTTTGTCCTTGGTGGGCTTCATCGAAGCATTAATGCTCTCGGCTCAGACCAGAGACGCCACTGAGACTCCAGTCCGGGTCAGAGGGGCCGCCCCTCTCCCGGTCGTGTCCATCATCTCAGGCTCCAGAGCCCTCCCCCTCCCCACCCCCCTCCCCCCAACCCCATGCACCTTCCCAGCCCCTCCTGGCACAGCTCCCACAAAACCCAAGGGCCTGCCAGCTCTTCTTTACAGCACCTCCAGGGCGGTAATAATGCACCAGAGGCCGCAGGGTATGGCTGTAAACCCCGGGAAGCCAATAACACTTCACTGAAAACAGCACCTGAATCTGAAACCAAAGCGGTCCCATTGTTTCTTTAACAAAAAAAAAAAAAAAAAGGATCCAGCTCTGGTTAATTCAAAGGCTGATCTTGTTTTGTTCTGTTTCTACACACAGCTTTGCTGTTGGGAATGACAGACTTTGTGGTTCACAGTAATTTTTTCCTTCAAACCATTAAAGAGTCGTCAAATGGTCCAAGAGTTGTATAGGATCCCAAGGTGCCTACCCTTTTTTCTTTTTTTTTGGTACTTTTTAGGGCCGCACTTGAGGCACATGGAGGTTCCCAGGCTAGGGGTCGAATAGGAGCTGTAGCCGCTGCCCTACGCCACAGCCACAGCAACGCGGGATCCGAGCCGCGTCTGCAACCTACACCACAGCTCACAGCGATGCCGGATCCTTAACCCACAGAGCGAGGCCAGGGATCGAACCTGCACCCCCATGGTTCCTAGTCGGATTCATTTCCACTGCACCACGACAGGAACTCCCCGAGGTGCCTTCTTGAAAGTAGAGCAAGGATTCAGCGCTGAAACATCTCGGCCTTGCAACTGACTTCTGGACGCTTCCCCCTCGGGTATGAGAGGAGAGAGTGAAGGGCCGGCTGGTTTAGCTTGGATCACAGCTGGATGCCAGCCGGCTGTGTGACCCTGAGAAAGTGACTTAACACCTTGGAGTCCCGGTCTCCCCATCTGTTCGAGGGGCGGCAGCCTGACAGCCCTCACCTCCCAGGTACCGAGGAGCAAGGGGCCGGGTGACTACGAGAGTTCACAAAACTGCCTGACTTCCTGGCAGAACCTGGTGAAAGGCCACCGTCATCTGGCAGGGGCCACACACGAGGCCCAGCGCCTGATTTACACCAAGGTGTGTGTGTCACATAGATTCAGGGCCCGGAGCCGGATCCCTGAGAGAGTCGCTACCTAGCGTGGCGCCCCCAACCCACCTGCAACAGTGGCCCCAGCAAGGGACCAACCAGGTAGGCAAGCCAGCCCTTGGTAAGTAAATTCTTTTGAATAAAATCCATCCTAAACCCTTTATCCAGACATCAGAAGGGGGGCCCACATTCCTAATGTCCCAAACACAAAACATCGCTGTTCCCGCCGTGTACTATCCCCACTAGAGCGCCACGTCCCCTGTAAAAGCGAAGCCCTATGATGTCGCCTTTTTTTTTTCTTTTTAGGGCCACACCTGTGGCATCTGGAAGTTCCCAGGCTAGGGGTCAAATTGGAGCTACAGCTGCCGGTCTCCACCACAGCCACAGCAACACGGGATCCTTAACCCACTGTGCACAGACAGGGATCGAACCTGCATCCTCATGGAGACTACGTCAGGTCCTTAAACTGCTGAGCCACGGTGGGCACTCCAACCAAGTCATTTTTATACAGGCTGAGCCGTATGGGTCGGCGGAGGGGCAGAAAACACAAGTGGAAATGTCTGAAAGAGGCTTTTCACTGTCACTGCTTGGAACACCCGTAACCCCGGCTGACAAGCCTCCCTCAGGGCCAATTCCGTGTTCTCTACGCACATGCACAACTTCACAAAACCCACAATATTCACCTGCAGACGGACGAGGCTGCCAAAATCAATGTTGCAGTATTGCAACACCTCAGACCTGGACCCGGAACTTCCAGATTTTATAAGCAGACAACTGGAACCTGTTTGTTATCCAGTCCTCTATGTATAAAGGATTGCAGCCCAATGCGGAAACAAATCAGAAAACTCACTTTTTAATTCTTCCAGGACCCCCATGGCTCTATTGTATCGAAATAATTTACTGTTTAAACAACTCATCTGAAACGCTGACTCAATCCACAGATCTAGCCTTTCCTGGTGGCAGGTTGGTCCCCTAGATAAAGTCACCCGCCAGCAGGAGCCACTTGGGCGGGGGTCCTTGACTGTTCCCCAGGCACCCCCCCCACATCCTCCTCTCTTTTCAGAGTCTCCCAATTCCCACGCCTTCTGTCTGTGCCCCTGTCTGGCTCCTCAGCCCCAGAGGAGCAGAGGGGCACAGAGGGGTCAGAAGCGTGCAGGGCCAGCTCTCGACTGCCGACGTTTGGCTGGCTGAGCCGAGACTTCCTCCCGGTCCTGCTCAGCTCCAGCCCCAGGGCGGGCGGGCAGGCAGGGTTCCCACACTGTCTCCACCACCAAGCCAGGCAACCTCTAAGTAACGCCCAAATTACAAGCCCATGTCCAGGAGCAGAAGCCAAGATCAAACGAGGCCATGCTTTCAAAGGGCCCCCACACATGAGCCTGACTGTTATTATCTGGAGGAGACAGAAAAGACTTGAAGCAAACCAACTCCAGCCGTGTTACAGCGTGACTCAGGGATCCATCCGGCAATTTCCAACGGTCCCACCCGGGAACTAATTGGCACATGGAGCGGACAGTGACCTTTGATATTTCCAGACGGGCGTGTGGCTGACTACAGAGCCTCACCTAGCAAACCAGACGACTCGCATAACCCCAGAGACCAGGTTTTAATAGCACGACTTGGGAGCCGGGCCCTCTGAGAAAAGCCAAGGAAGCTGCGGTCTTGAACTTGAAGCCCAGACCTGCTTCCAGCAAAAAACGGAGAGGGCAGCAGTGCCGTGCCCCTCCCCACTTGGCTTGGGTGGGGAGCGCGCCCCCGGCTAGCGGTACCCAACAGCCAGCCCGCATCCAGCCACCCAACCGGAAGACACAAATACCTACAGAGCTGCCCGGCCCTGCCCGAATGTGCCCCAGCACGCCGCACGGGCTCCCGGGCAGGTCCCCCGGCTCTCCAGGTGGCCGCGCGCAAGCCCCCCAGGGCCACTCACCTGAAACAGACACTTCCATGAGCGCCTCCAGCGGCCGATTGTTGTCCAGGTCGCGGCTGAGCTGCAGCTCACCCGTGGCGGGGTCCAGCAGCAGCAGCTGCAGCTCGTTGCCCTGCAGGAAGGTGTAGTTGAGGCTGTCCGATAGGTCAGGGTCATGGGCAGGGATGCGGCCAATCACGCCAGTGGGGAAGCTGTTGGACTTGTTGGTGACGTAGTTGTTGAAGAGGATCTGGAAGTCCGGCAGCACCGGCGGGTTGTCGTTCTGGTCCAGGAGGCGGATGTGCACCGTGGCCCGGCTCACCAAGGGCGCCGACGTGGCCTGCACCACGAGCACGTACTCCTGCCGGACCTCAAAGTCCAGCTCGGCCAGGGCGCGCAGGTCCCCACTCAGCAGGTCCAGCTGGAAGACCTCGGGCACGTTCCCTTCCACGATCTGGTACATGATCTGGGCGTTGGGGCCTTCGTCGGGGTCGCTGGCTCGAATCCTGGCCACCACAGACCCCACCGGGCTGTTCTCCTCCACGAACAGCTCCAGCTCGTCCCTCTCAAACACTGGAGGGTTGTCATTGATGTCCAAGACGGCCACCTGGATCTCCACCGAGGCGCTAAGGGACACCGGGCTGCCCCGGTCCACAGCCAGGGCCCGAAGGCTGTACACAGCCACGTTCTCCCGGTCCAGCCGGCGCTGGGTGCGGATCACGCCGGACGTGGGCTCGATGTAGAAGTCCCCGTCCCCGTCGTCCCCACCCTGGAAGGTGTACAGCAGGCGGCCATTGGGGCCCGAGTCCCGATCCGTGGCCGAGACCTGGAGGACGCTGGTTGATGGGGGAGCGTCCTCGAAGACGGAGCCCTGGTAGAAATCCCGCAGGAACCGGGGCGCGTTGTCATTGGCATCCAGGATGAGGATCTCCAGGGAGGTGGTGTCCGACTTCTGAGGAATGCCATTGTCCCGAGCTGTGATGGCCAGCGTGTAGGCGGCCTGGTCCTCGTAGTCCAGCCCCGTCATGGTGTAGATGGTGCCGGTGTCGGGGTCAATCCGGAACTGCGGCACCGGATCCTCCAGCACGTAGGTGATGCGAGCGTTCTCGCCCGTGTCCTCGTCGGTGGCACTGATGGTGGCGATGGACGTGCCCACCGGCCGGTCCTCGCTGACGCTCACGGTGTAGTGGGAGCTCTGGAAGACCGGCCGGTGGGTGTTGGCATCCGTGACGTTGATGAAGACCTGTGCGGTGTGCGATCGCATGCCATCGGATGCGGTGACTGCCAGCACGTACTGCCGCTCCTGCTTGTAGTCCAGCGGCAGCGCCAGCGTGATGAGGCCACCGCCGCTCTGGCTGCTGAGGGCAAAGCGGTTCCGGGTGTTGCCCCCCGTGAGCTGGTAGGTGATCACGCTGTTAGCATCCCGGTCGAAGGCCCGCAGCGTCAGCACACTGCTCCCCACGGCGGCGTCCTCGTTCAACCGCAGCTCGTACGCAGGCTGCGTGAACATGGGGTCGTTGTCGTTTACATCCAGCACCGTGATGGACACGCTGGCCGAGGAGCTCATGGGCGGCGAGCCGTGGTCCACGGCCTCCACCCCAAAGCTGTAGTGCTCCACCTCCTCGCGGTCCAGCTCCGCGCACACGGTGATCCAGCCTGAGCTGTTGTGGATCTGAAAAGGGAATTCCGCAGCCGAAGCGGGGTCCTGGGGCCCGGCACCGCCGCTCCCCACCGAGGCCGGGGCAGTGTCCACCAGGCGGTAGCGCAGACGCGCGTTCTCCCCCGCATCCGCGTCCACCGCCTGAATGTGCAACACCGAGTGGCCCAGAGGCACGTTCTCCAGGACGGCTGCCTGAAAGGGGCTGCTCACAAATATGGGGGCGTTGTCGTTCACGTCCAGCACTTGCACCGAGACCAGCCCCGAGGAATTGATGAGGGGAGGCCGGCCCCCATCCTGGGCCTTGATGCGCAGAGTGTACTCCCGGATGGCCTCGAAGTCCAGCGGGTTGATCACATCCAGGCTACCGCTCAGCGAATGCAGGTAGAACTGCCCCTTCAGGTTCCCGCTGATGATGCTGTAGTGGATGGCAGCGTTCTGGCCCTGGTCCCGATCAGTGGCCTGCACTCGCAGCACCGGCGTGTTGACCGCCACGTCCTCGGGCACCTGGACCACATAGCGCTTCTCGCTGAACTGGGGGTAGTTGTCGTTCTCATCCTCCACCACGATGTGCACGGTGGCAGTGGCACTGAGCGGGCCGGGGTTTCGGCCTTGGTCGTTGGCCTCCACCAGCAGCTGGTAGGCGGCCTCTTCCTCCCGGTCCACCACGGCCCGGGTGCGCACCACGCCCGAGCGCTCGTCGATTTCGAAGACGCCGCCCGCGCCCTCCAGCAGGCGGTAGCGCATATTGGCGTTGGAGGGTGCGTCGCCGTCGGTGGCGCGTATGGTCAGCACCTCGTAGCCCACCTCGAGGTTCTCGCGCACGCGCTCCCTGTACTCAGACTGCTCAAAGACCGGACTGTGGTCGTTGGTGTCGCTGACTGTGACGGTGAGGTAGGTGGCGGCGGAGCGCCGCGGTGAGCCGTGGTCCACAGCGCTCACCTTGAGTACGTGCGTGTCCTTGGTCTCGCGGTCCAGGGCGCGGGCGGTGCTCACCAAGCCCGTGTCGGAGTCGATGAGGAAGTAGCCATTGGAGCGCTCATCAAACAGCGCCTCCATCTGGTAGCTCAGGCGCCCCGCCTCGCCCTCGTCAGGGTCGTGCGCGCGCAGCTCGAGGACCGCGGTGCCCGCCGGCTCGTTCTCGGGCACCGACACCTGGTAGCTGGGCAGCTGGAACTGCGGGCTGGTGCTGCCGCCAGCGCCCCGCCGGGCCCGCCGCGCCTTCCCCGTCCCGGCCTGAGGCGGGCTCGGCGGCGACAGCGACAACGGTGGGGAAGGTGTCCCCGAGGCCGCCTCCAGCGCCAGCTCTACCCGGATGGTGCCGGCCACGCGCCTCAGGGCACATAGCAGGCGCAGGCGGGCTGAGCCCCCAGGCGGCAGGCAGACAGGACGGCGTGGGCAGCGGGACCCAGGGCGCAGCGGGCAGTTGCAGGCGGGGAACGTGGTCAAGGCCGCAAGCGCCGAGTGCAGCGTGGCCCCGCTGCCGCCGGGGGCCGGGAAGCAAAGCACCGAGCCAGGGCCGGGCACCGTGAGTACAGCCCGCGCACGCAGCTCCGCGCCGAGAGCCCGCCGGGGCCGGGGCCCGGCGCCGCAACCGGGACCATGCGCGCGTGCCCGCAGGCGGAGGCTCAGAGCCGTCTGGGCACCGCGGGCCGCCAGGCGGACATGCAGCGGCAGCGGGCGCCCCCCCAGGCGCGCGCAGGCCCGGAGCCCCGCACCCGGCCCGCGCCGCCGCCCCACCAGCCGCCCGTCGTGGCTCACGTCCAGCAGATCCCGCAACGCCCGGGGAGTGAGCCCGGCGTCCAGGGCATAGGTCCAGCCGGGCCCGAGGGCGAAGGCTCGGGCCCCGCCGGGCACGCGCAGCTCCCAGGCTGCCGCTCGAAGCCCCAGCACCGGTAGGGCGGCGGCCGCAGCCAGGAGCAGCAGCGCGGGCAGCACGGGCGGCGGCGGCGGCGGCGGCGGCGCCATGGCCCGGAGCCCGAGCCGGGGGCCCGAGCACAATCCATGCACCCGGCGCGGCTCCGCATCCACCCGGCGCGGCCGGGGGGCGGCTCCCGCGCGCCCGGAGCCGGGCCCTCGGGGCGGCTCGCGCCCCGCCTCCCCGGGGGCCCTGGCGGGGATACCGGGGGTCGGGCTCCCGGTCTCCCCCGCAGCTTCCACTTCGAGAGCACTTTGCGAAAGTTTGCTAAGTCGGTTTCAAGATGGCTCCTCCGCCCGTCCCAGGAGGGCGCCGTGCATCAACCTGCGGTGGCAGCAGCTCTAGGCGGCTCCAGGTGGCTCCCGCGCGGGCTCGGCCAGCGGGCGTGGGAAGCTGGGCGGACCCGGAGCAGGTAGAGAGCTGCGCTCCCGGAGCGGGATGGGCCGCACCGCGCCGCTCAGACTCCGGCGGCAGGCTGCTGCCTGGGCTGTGCGCTCGGCCCGCGCCCCCAGCGCCCGCGCTCTCCCCGCCCCTGGCCCTGCCCCGCCCCGCCCCCGGCCCCGCCGCGTATTGTTCAGCCCGGGGGGGGAGCCGGCCCGGAGGTGCGCGCCAGGAGGATCGCTATGGAGACGCGGGGGCGCAGCCGAGCCGGGGGCTGGGGGCCGGCCCCATTCTCCTACGGCCTCCCCACCGGGCCTCCCTGCGGGGCGGAGCCGAGGGAGCCCGGCAGGGAAAGGCTGGCTGGCTGGGGGGCCGTGCTGCTCCATTCGTCGGGTGCTGAGCGCGGCCAAAGCCCCCCGCCCCACGCAGGCGACACTGATCCGTGGAGACGGTCGCCCTGGCCTCCGGTCTCGGGAGGGGAGAGGGACGGTGCGGAGTCGCCTTGGGGGGCCCTGGTCTCCCCGCTGAGGCTGCTGGGGGGCGTTTACACTTTTACAGCCTACAAAACTTCCCTGGACTTTGAAGTCCAGTGGGCTACTAACCGGATTCCGGTCCCACTTGGTTTAAACGAAAAGGAAAACAGCTCGGGTTCACACTTGGGATATGAGCTGGGGACGGCAGCGGCAAGCTCGTCTCCCGCGTGTGCGAGCCGCTGGTGAGCTCAGTTCGGGGCCGCGCGGTCCTGCCCAGGGGCCTCCGGGCAGCGGACGCAGCGCGGCCGCCTGGAGGGCAGGCCCCGCAGGCGGCACGGGCCGGAAAACCACCTGCGGGGTTGGGGACACTTAGGGTTCAACGGCACCCTCTCTCCGTCCCCCAGCCCTCTCCTGCGGGGAACAGCCCAGAAGGGAGTTTTAGAACTAGGATACCCACTGCCGCCCCCTGCGGCGAACAGATGGGGGCGCTTTAGAACCAAGCGACACCTGCCCCACCTCGCTCGGGGCACAGCCTGCGGGGCGGGGGCTAGAACTGTGAGGACCACCCCGCAACTGCGCGCCTTTAGGACTGTGCCAGCGCCGAGTGGGGAGGTGCACTTCCCTCTTTAGGGCTCTGGGTGTCTGAACCCTCTCTAGCCCCGAGGCCTCCAAGCGGTCGGGGGCGCTGGGGGGCGGGGCGGAGTCCCTCTTTCGGACCGGCCCCTCGGGTCCCAGCAGCGGTAGGGTGGGAGGTGTTGCACACTCGTCTCTAGGGCCGGTTTTTCAGACCAGAGAGGTAGGTGCCCGCCTTATTTTTCCAGCTGAGCGCAGACCCGTGTGAAGCTGGATCACAAGAAAGAAATAAGTAAACTCAACCGATACTGTTTAGGGTTGCCGAAAACAATGTATTGAGGCTGAAGCCAGGTATGTGAATTCTGTTCCCAGGAGCAGCGATTTGAAGACGTTATTATTGACCACAAAGGTCCATTTGCTTTGGAACCTTTTGATCTGGGAGTTTCCACTGGAGAGTGTATGTTAAGAAGAAGGAAGGAAGGAAGGAGAAGGGTCAGTCCCTTAACTGGGACCATTCAGGACCCCTGGGGGCTGCCAGTTATCTTCCCAAGGCTGGTGTATCAGGGGCAGGAAAGTAAGGAGGACCCCCCCCAACAGCCTCCCAGTGGAAAGCTCGCAGCCAGAGTAAAGGGGGGTCCAGGCTGGAGAATCCCTGGAGTGCTTATTTCACAACCGGACTTTAAATAGGGTGGGTTGGGTTTAAATAAACAAAAGGATCTGTTGCACTGCACTTGCTGGTTTTTGAAAATTCAAATGCAGTGAATGCGTTTGGGTGTGGGCAGACTTTCCCGGAATAAGACACCTGCCAGCGGCAAGGTAATCACAGGGACGGCCCTGCGCCACTTCCTGGTCCCAGGGTCCAGGAGGGGGACACAGGGACAGACCTTTCAAACAGAAGATGCAGCAGAAGGCCAAGAGATGGACGACGGTTCCCTTTCAACGTGGGTCAGAAGCAGGCCCCCTCCTCCACACTGTTTAGAACGCGTGCAGGCAGCGAAAGGATTCAGAAAAGCAGGGATATGAGGTGACCTTGGTCAGGAGGAGGGCTGGGAACGGCGGGTGTCCATCTCCAGACCTGGGCGTTAGCTGGGCGTTGGCCTTACGATCTTACATTGAACCCTCCATCCATGCGTTCTGTGCTCTTCTGCGTGCACACATGCTACGGTCGCAGTTTTAAAGAGCGGGGTGGGAGGAAGGAATGAAAAACAGGCTGTGGCTTGTGATGTGACTTCACTGTGCTTCAGTTACTTCAATCACGAATCCGCAGCGGCTGGCGTCTTAGAGGTGTTGAGTTCCAGTTCTGCCACTGACTAGTTTTGTGAGCCTCGCTACGGCCCAACTCCTCATCTAACTGGAGATAAGGAGAGTCTGGATTCCTAGCATTTCTGGCGGGTGAACGAGATCCTCGGCATAGAGAGGCTGGTCCAGGCCGGGCTCAGATGCAGACCTACTGTGGGGGACTTTTACTGCTGTCTCATCGCCATCAAAGAGCACGCACGAGATCATCCCTGCCCCCACGGACGTGGTTGGAGTCGTGCGTTCAGTGCCGTGCAGCTTTCACCTGATTTCCCAGGGGGTCTGTGCTTGGCCACTGGTCCCGTCCACCCAGAGTGTTCATGGAAAATGAACGGGGACCCAGGAGGGGAAGGCCTGCGCCCGGGGCTACAGGGAAGGGCGTGGCGTTGCTGCAGCCTGGCCAGCGCCACCCGAGGGGCTGTGTTCCCTCCACCTGCCCCTCTCCCTCGGGCGTGGCTGGAAGCGGCCCTCTCCTCCGACCCCCTGAGAGCCACTAGCAGGAAGAGGCCGCCCATCTGAGGAACTGCTGCCACCCCCCCTCGGCCTCAGTGAATCATAATTGATGTTTATATTTTGTACGCACCCCTCGGGTGTTTCACGTGAAGTGCATGCTTTTAAAAAATAAAAATAGAATTAAAAAAAAAAGGCAGAAGCTATGGGTTTCTAGTGTTGTACATGTTCTAAAAAGCAGCTCAAAACGCTTTTTGCCGGGGGCTCGAACCAAGAGCCCACATGAATTCTGGAATCTGTTCCCCACACAATAAATTCCTGGGCCGATCTTTAAACACCCTCCTGGTGCAAGCGGAAAAGCAAGTCCGGGCCTGGACCCCACCTTGGCCCTTTTTTTGGAATTCGGAGGGAAAACCCTCTTGGAAACAGAGTTCATAGCACCCCTTCTCTCCCTCGTGGCTCACATTCGGCAGAGTTTGACTCGTGGAAAACTGACAGTTACAACGTGGAACAAAAGCAGGGCCTTGGCCTAGAGTGTTAATCCATCGGGGAGGGAGGGGATTTAGATATTCATGGAACATGTTTTATATACAATCGTGTCCCTGAGAGACCCAGAGAACCTTATGACAAAAGGGAAAACTGTTTTTCTGCCTCCAAGTTGCAGAGGCTCCAAATACAAGCTGGCATTTCTTTCAGGTTCCCAGGCCTTGGGGTGTATGGCCTCAGGGTGAAGGCCCCTCTGGGGAGCCCAGTTCCTGCAAGTGCTCCTTGAATGGCCAGCACCTGACCGACCTGTGCCCGGCCCATCCCCAACAGGCCTCAGCTCCAGGAAGGTTCTAGAAGGCTCTGGAAGCTGGCATGGGCAGAGGTGGGAGTCCCAGTCTCCAGACTGACTGAAAGTGCTATGCGCATGGGGTGATGGGCACAGGTCTTGTATCCTGAGTTGTCACTGAACGGGTCGGGAGAGAGAGGGGGACGGCCCCTCACCTCTGCCGTGCCCCACCTCCCCAACACGGAGCGGGCCCACCCAGGCCACCTCAGGCTGCACTGACCTCTAGTGGCCAAGCACAGTCTCTGCCCCACGCCCAAGAGAGCCTGCCTCCCTCTCTGCACAAGGGCCCACTGAGCTCACAGCCCACGAGGGGCCGGGCGCTGGCGGTGTGTGTGCAGGTGTGGTGTGTGCACGCGTGGGCCGTGCAGCCCTAGGCCTCACAGACAGGGCCCCGCAGCCTCCAGCTTACACCGGCCGGTGCTCCCCGGGCTCTGAAGAGACAGGGGCCCAGCTCTGAGGGACACCGGGCTGACTCAGGTTCAGAGCACGCGGTACTGGGGGCACGGTGTTGCTGGAACTCAAATTCCGTCTCCTCGACCTGGGACTGATCACCAACCCCCAGAGAATGACCTGAGCTGGCTGACAAGGAAGGTCCCAACCCAGCACCTGAGTGCCTGGAGGGCACAGGTGCTGCCTTTGGGGGAAGCAGCTTGTCCGAAGCGGCCTCCCCAGGACAGGGGAAGACCAGGAGTGGCAGGGACAGAGCCCAGTGGGGGACCGAGCGGGTGGGAAAGGGGGATGCAGACCCCGCCTGAAGAGTCAGAGTTTGCCGGAACCCATAGTGGCAGGTATCCTTCTTGTTCTGTTATTGTTATTATTACTGCCGTCGTTGTTGTTGCTTCCTGAAGCGTTACCGTGAAGCCAATTCTGGAAAGCACTCTTATCTTACTCTGATTATTCTTCTCCTTCACATACTTCTCTTCTTATTTTTAGAAATACGTCTTACAAATCCACCCCTTTTTGAGGGGCTGCACCCCCGGCATGCAGAAATTCCCTGGGCCAGGGACCTAACAGTCACCGCAACAGCGACCCAAGCCACTGCAGTGACAAGACTGGATCCTTAACCCACTCCGCTGGGCTGGGGATCCAATCAGCAACTCCACAGAGACAATCTGGATTAACCCACTGTGCCACAGCAGGAACTTCGTCAACACCAGATCCTTAACCCCTGGGCCACCAGGGAACTCCTACAAATCCACCCTTTTAAAAACGTACGGCTGAGGGCTTTTTAGTATATTCACAAAGCTGTGTGACCACCACCACTATCTAATTCCAAAACGTTTTTGTCGCCCTGGAAAGAAGCCCATGCCATTAGCCGCCCCCCCCCCCCGTATTCTCTCCGTGCTCCCCCGCCCCGGCAACCATCCTTCCACTTTCTCTCTCTATGAATCTGCCTCGTCTGGACATTTCATATCAATGGAATCACACAGCACGTTTCCTTTCGTATCTGGTGCCCTCTGCATAGTGTAATGATTTCGAGGATCGCCTGGGTTGTAGCTTGTGACTGTGCTCCTTTTTGTGGCTGAGTAATATTCCATTGGGTGAATACACTATGGTTTGTTTATCCATTCATTGCCTGACGGATATCTGGGTTGTTTGCATGTTTCAGCTCTTCTGGATGTGACCGCCTTCCCTTGCAAGTGGAGAAAAAAAGGCGAGGCCAAAATCGCACACAAAATTTTTTTCTTTATTTTGTTGTCTTGACAGTAGGACCACAATTGTGCTGTCATCAGCAGCTCAAAGGGGACTTTCTGTAGGGACTTTCCTTGGTTCCTGCTGGGTACACGGAGGGCACTAAAGGTGCCACCAGGGGGGTTGGGATGAGGCCAGGAAGCCGGTGGCCTCTGCTTTCCTTCCTGCTCCCGAACGCCATCACCCTCCTCCTCACCGACCAGCAGCTCGCAGCAAGGAATCCTCCACTGCCCGGGACCCTGCCCCAAACTCCCCTTCCCTTCATTCATTCATTCATTCATTCAAACTCTACTCAGTACTGCAGCGATCACAACAGGCAATGCCCTGGCCTCATGGAGAGATTATTTTCGAGGGAGAAAACAGACAGTAATACGAGGAGACAGCCCTCTTCAGGTAAAGGAAATACAGCAGAATAATGAGAGAGGGTGGTGGGAGGGCTGTTAGGGGGAGGTGACCTGGAAAGGCCTCCCGGCCAGGCGACCAAGGGGCAGAGAACAGAGGGGTGAGGGCCCGGCCTTGGGAACATCTCGGGGACACACATTCAAGGCAGGGAAGATGGCAGGTGCAAAGGCCCCGAGGCAGGAATACGTGTGCTGCGGCCTCTGAGGCGGGCGCGGGTGGAGGACGGGGTGGCTGCAGGGGCCACGCGGACACGGCACGGCCAGGGCTCTGGTTTTGAGCATCTGGCGGGAAGGCAGCTGGCAGTTGAGGGCAGGAGAGCCGTGCGGCTCTTAAACCATCACTCCGGCTGGCTGGGGGCGGACGGAGAGGCGCTGGGGGTCCACCCCCCAGGCATCCTGAGCAGGACGGACAGGGGACGTGGCAGAGGGAGAGGTGGTCCTTCTGGGCTGCAGCTTGGAGGGGAGGCGCCCCCAAAGCTGGGCCCAGTCAGGGAACAAGGGGTGATCCGGCCCCCCACTCCCTCCCCACCCCGCTCCTTCTTCCTCCGCCGCGCCCTGGCTATCACAGCAGTGCCTTCCTCCATGAGGAGCCTCTTTGTCTCCACCGAGGGACCACAGTGCCTGGGCTCCAGCTTGCCGATGGGAAAGCAGCGAGGACCACTCTGAGCAGCACCCCTTGGGGGCTTGCGGAGGCGGGGATGGGAGGGGCCCTGCGTCCTGCTCAGGAAGCTCCCAGGTCCACCTTGGAGGGGAGACGGGGATCCAGAGGCACCCCTCCTTGTATATCTCTCTTGCTCTCCTTGCAAAGCTTTTCCAGGGTGTGGGCGAGTTGGACTCGTGCTGGCGGGCAAGGTGATTTCATTACGATGCTGTAGGAACACGGAGACCCAGGCAGGGTGAAGACAGTCCCCCGACCCTAATTACTTCTTCTTAGAAAACTTGAAAAAGACAAAGAAAGCTCTCTGTCCCAGGGTCGCAGAGCCTGGGAGCCAACCCTGTCCCTCTGTCCCTTCCTCTACGTGGTTCCCCTTCCTGGGGCCTCAGAGACAAAGCCTGACTCGGGAAGCGAGTGACACCATAAGGGCCCAACTCCAGGGAGCAGTGGCTGGAAGTTTGTCGCTATTTTTGCCACCGTTCTGATGGAATGTCCGCTATCCCCAGCCCCTTCGCAGCCCCAGCGCCCAGCTGTCCGCTCCACGGACGTGTTAGAAACAAAGCCCAGGCCTCCAGGCTCTGGTCCCCCAGAGCCAGTGGGAAGGGCAGCTGCTGCTGAACAGAGGGAGCCGGCCACTCAGGGATGCAGGGTGGGACGCGGGCCAGAGGGCTCCCCGGCCCCCAGGCAAAGCCTGACCCCGAGCCCGAGTCTGCAGGAAGCGGCCAACTCCGATCTTGCCCCTGGATTTGGGGGCACAAGGTCTCCTGCCAAGGAATGCGGGAACTTTGGCCACCTGGCGACTGGGGATCGGGGGTGTGTGCCCGAGACTGCGTGGCTCCTGGGCAAGAGGTGCCAGCCCTGAGAAGCCACCAACGCCAAGGGACACCTGATTGCCAGCCTTTTTTTTTTTTTTTTTGACCGCACCTGTGGAAGGTGGAAGTCCCCAGGCCAGGGATTTAACCCAGCCACAGCAATGACAACGCTGCCTCCTTCACCCGCTGCTTGACCAGGGAACTCCTCTCCAGTCTTGCCAGAAAGAAAAGACAGACATTCCCGTATGGCTCAGTGGTTAATGAATCCGACCAGGATCCATGAGGACGCAGGTTCGATCCCTGGCCTCACTCACTGTGTTAAGGATCTGGTGTTGCTGTGAGCTGTGGTGTAGGTTGCAGATGTGACTCGGATCCTGCGTGGCTGTGGCTGTGACGTAGGCCAGTGGCTACAGCTCCGATTCGACCCCTAGCCTGGGAACCTCCATATGCCGTGGGTGCAGCCCTAAAAACAAAAAAGAAAGAAAGAAAAAGACAAACTAAGGAAACCCCCTTTCCAGAGAGGACTCGTCCTTCAGGGGTCATCTGAGATCCTCAGGGAATTTGGCCTGAGGTCCTGGGGGCTCCTGAGGTCACGGGGGTGGGGGCACTGGCCCCCGATGGAGGCAGCAGACACGCCCGGGGCCTCAGCCCTGCTGGCAGAGGAGGGCCCTCCCCGGGGCCGGGCAGTGAGTCACCCGCTGCTTCCCCGTGAGCCTGCTGAGATCTGCAGCTCCTCAAAGCCAGCAGCCCCTGCCCTGATCAAAAGCCGGGAGGATAGATGAGGACACTATAAATAGGCCAGAGCCACCAGGCGGCCTCTGGGAGGCAGGGGCTGTGCTCTTATCTCCCTTCCGGGTGCCTGCGAACCTGAGAATCTCCAAGCCCCGTTGACGCCGGTGGCACGCCGCCACCTGCTTCAGGGGGACTGGGTGGGGTGGGGGGCCCAGGAGGGACTGTTGGCAGGGAGTTTAGTTCCTGCAAGTTTCAACTTCTGTCAAAATGGGTTAATTGGTTGCCTTGCGTGATTCAAGGCACCCGTGCTTCTCTGTCCACAAAATTCTCTCCCTCGCTGGGGCATCCAGAAAAATGGATTTGGCTGGCTTTTGCCAGCCTCTCACCTCCGCAGAATCAGCATTGGGGGTTCGCTGGCAGCCCTGGCCGCGCTCTGGCTCTGGGCAAGGGCTGGTCCCATCCCCTCTCTGGGCCTCAGTCTCCCCCTCCATGAAATGGAGTGGATTTCTTTCCTACAACTGTTGTGAGGACATCTCACAAATTTAGTGGCTTAAAACAGCACACATTTATTACCCCACAGTCTGGGGCTCAGGAGTCCCCAGAGGGTCTCACGAGGCGGTATTCTAAGTGTCTGTGGGCTCCCGGGAGGGTCTGCATCCTGCCTCCCCCTCCTTCTTGAAACTACCCACGCTCCTCAACTCTCAGCTCCTCCGTCTGTCTTCAGATCCAGCAGTGGCCTTTCTCATATCCTGCTGCCCCCACTCCCACCTTGAAGGACCCTCCAATTAATTGGGAGCCGCCCAGATAATCCGAGATCATCTCCCATCTTTGCAATAACTAGCTGTCTTTTTTTTTTTCTTCTTTTTCTTTTTATGGCCCCATCCAAGGTGTATGGATGTTCTCAGGCTAGGGGTGGAATCAGAGCTACAGCGGCCTGCCTGCGCCACAGCCACAGCAACGAGGAATCCCAGCTGCATTTGCGACCTACACCACAGCTCATGGCAATGCCGGATCCTTAACCCACTGAGCAAGGCCAGGGGTCGAACATACGTCCTCATGGATTCTAGTCAGGTTCTTAACCCCCTGAGCTGCAACGGGAACTCCTGACTAGCTGCCTTGATCCAACTGCCACCTTAATTCTTGTTGCCATGTGACCTCATGATCTTAGGTTTGGGAGGTTAAGATGTAGGCGTCCAGCATGGGGCACTGCCTGGTTGTCACCTGGGGCTGAAGCCCGGGCTTCTGCAGGGGCTCTGCTCACAGACCGCTAAAGTGAAGGAATGAGGGGATGCTGGCGGTGCTGGTGGTGCTGGCGGCAGAGGCCAGAATGTCAATTCCGCAGTCACTCCACGGTGTCCTTGGGAGGAAGAGTCCTCTGTTCAAGGGTGGAGGCTGGGAGAGTCCCCAGAGCTGTCCCTCCGCGGGATTCCACTGTGACACCCCCCTCCTAAACCCACACCGCGCTGCCACAGAGATGTTTCCTGGAACGAAGACTAGGTCAGAGCTGCTCATTTTCATCTGGGCCCCACGCCACTGCTGAGGGCCTGCCCTGTGCCCAGCCCTGAGCTAGATGTGGGGCCCCAATTAATTAGATGTGGTGGCCTGCCCTGGACAGAGACATGCCCACAGACTAGTTAAAACACCGTGATATAAACTGAAGGACAGTCACTCGGAAGACAGTGTCACCTCCCTCTTAGGTAGGAAAAGGCCTAACAGTTTTCCAGGGTAGCTGGGTTTTGAAGTGTGAATAGGAGTTCACCAGTAAACAGGAATGTGAAATTCCAGCCAGAGGGTACAACTTGCAAAGGCATGAAAGAGGAGTAGTGTTGTGGGTATTGAGGGGAGGGTGGAGAATGCAAGCAGTTGGGGATAACTGAGGAGGAGATGTGAGGACGGGGGTTGAGATGACGCCGGGGTGAGCAGGGGCTGATGATGGAGTCTGGCCTTTTACTGCTCGCAGTAGGGATCTTAACCTGTGGAGGGACGTGTCCAGGCAGGCATTTTCCAGCAGGGGCAGGTGTGAGCATAGCAACAAGATCCAGTGACAAAAGGAGACACCCCCTGGGAGGCGGTGCCCAGAGAGCACAGGTGCTGCCCCCAACCCTGAAAGGGGGCGCCGGGCTGGGGTTGTTGAGAGGTGGGACAGCATCCCAAAGCCCCAGCCAAGAGTTTCCTCGGGACGGGGAGGGCAGCTCTGCTCTCTTCTCTTTCTCACTGACAGAAATTCCAGCATTTGAGAGTCACTCCTTTGACTAGCACCTTGCTCATCCGCCTACTATGAAAAGCAGCTCTTTGAGAGGCCAGCTTGGCAGTGATGGATAGAGAGCTGGACTTGGCAGAAGCAGCCTGGAGAGTTCCCGCCGTGTGCCCAGGAAGAGTGCAATCTCTGTCCTCCCTTTTCGTAAAGGGGGTGAGATGGCGTGTAACTTGGCTTTTGCCCGCCCCGTGGACAGCTTGCCGCCGCTCGGCTCCCGGACCAATGCGGAGCCTCATGCATGTGGAAGGTGACTCAGAGAGGCTGGGCAGCCTGCTAAGGGTCACACAGCAAGAACTGGCTGGAAGTCCCTCTCTGTCCCCTTCACCTCGGGGGTCAGCCCTCGACCCCCTCGGAGAGCTTTGCACACGGCCTTGGCCTTGGCGTGAGACTCCTCGCCCAGCGCTCACTCCCCGCGGGCTCTGCGTGAGCCAGGCACCTGCGTCTCCGTCCATAGGAGGTTTAACTCTGGTTCCCGCGAGGAACTGCAGCCTGAAGCCCCCGCCCTGCCCCAGCGAGATGAAGAACGGGGGGCTGAGCGTGTGCCCGGTGGGGACCAGCGGCCGCAGGCAGAGGAGCAGGATGCGCCTCATTTCACCCTCCGGTGCTCCCGAGCCTCCGCAGCCCCGAACCAGTGAGACGGGGTGTGGAGGCGGGAGGACCCGCTACCGTGGGGGCACCAGAGGGCTGGGTGTGCAAGGGAGCGCACAGCGGTCACCTGATCCCTCCCAGCGTGCACACAAATACACACACACGGATATTCACACACACAATCACAGACACACAGACACCCAGATATTCGCACACAAATACCCACACAGACGCACAAACGTATGCACACACAAACACACACACAAGCACAAATACCCACACATACACACATACAAATATACATGCATACATAAGCACACCCACAAATACCCATAGACACACAAACATACAAATACACACACAAGCACAAATACCCACACAGACACACAAACATACACACATACAAATACACACACATACACAAGGACAGACACCCACAAACCATACATACACATACACACATACACACACCACTTGCCACTGGGCCCCAGGCCACTGCTGAGTCCAGCTCCTCCAGTATTCCAAGAACGGAATTAAGAAGTACATGCATCAGAACTTCCACTGTAGCTCAAGGGGTTAAGAACCCGACTAGTATCCATGAGGATGCGGGTTTGATCCCTGACCACAAGTGGGTTAAGGATCCGGCTTTGCCACAAGTTTCAGTGTAGGCTGCAGGTGCAGCTCTGATTCAACCCCTGGCCCAGGAACTTCCATATGCCGCGGGGCGCGGCCATAAAAAGAAAAAAAAAAGAAGGAAGTGCACGAACCAGTCGCTTATCTGGCCAAGACATCACAAAAATGTGGTGTCCGAGAATGCTGCCTGCCACCCCGGAAGATGTGCCGTGCTCAGGTGTGCGGGCGGGAGTGCGGGGACAGCAGAGCTGACGCTGAGCCGGGCTTCGGCGCCGGCAGGCCTCGGGGCGGGAACGTGATGTCAGAGCACCCCGGCCCCTCTGGGGAACTTGGGGGTCTCTGCACCCTCTGTGCTGGTAGGGAGCCTCGGGGACCATGAGTCATGGCCCTGAACCCGGGGCCAGGGGGCGCGGGCAGGGGAGGCGTCCTGGAGGAGGTGGGTGGGCACGAAAGCCGGGGGGAGAAGCTGAGCACAAACCAGAACCAAGCGGCCACGAATGTCCAACTGGGACTCAGAGTCTCGGGCAGCTGGAGCTTCTCTGTGCCCGACGGGCCTGTCGTGGGAAGAAGCGGGGTGCTCCCGGGACAGCCCCACCCACCCAGGAGCACAGTCTCAGCCACCCACCAAGCCCCCGCCAGGCACCGGCGTCCCCCGAGGCCATGGGGGTCTCACAACCACCTTCAGCCCAGCGGGGCTTGGGCAGCGCTCAGGGGCCACAGCCACGGGGCTACATCCTCACTTGATGTGGACCTTGAAGAAGGGGCGGAAGGACCCCAGGGCAGAGAGGGGACTCCAGGGTATCCCCAGGGCAGCCCACCAGGTCGTGGAGCACCAGCGACTCTCGCAGGCTGAGCCCCAAAGCAGGGCTGGGGTGAGAGTCCCCCAAACCCACCAGGGTCCAGACGTGCTGCGCAGCCCCTCATCAGAGAGTCCCCAGTGGCTGCCCTGTGGGACATCGGCCGAGTTATCCAGTCTCAGGCCATGTTGTTCTCTGAGTGATTTCCGTGTGCCCGCTGGATGCCAGGCTCGGTGGCAGGTGTGGTCCTGAACCCGGGCAGCCGTTCTTTCTGGGTCTGTCTGGATCAGAACCTGGAGGCAAGGATGGCTTCTCGGAGGAGAAGAGGGAGCTGAGGCTTGAAGGGGGCCTGGGGCAGGAGGGAGGGCATTCCAGAAGGTTCTGCCTCCATACCGTTGGGATGGGACATGGACTGCAGGGGGATGGGGTCTCCCCAGAGAGCGGCCGGTGTCCAGGGTGGACAAAGCTTTGGCTTTTCTGAACCCGGTCACCCTGCTATTTTTGCGTGAAGGGTGGACATGGTAACCAATTGGGGCTTTTCTAAGAAATAAGAGGGGACCAGACCTCACTTTGGGGTCCAAATATCTCCCTCTGTCTGAAGCTCATGGCATGGAGGATGTGCAGCGTCTGGGCTGTGCCCATACCCCTCCAGGCATTCCCGGCAGCCCCTGCCCAGGACAGAGCGGGCACAGGACAGAGGCAGCTCAGGCGGTCAGGGTCCTCCCCTCCCCGCCTCTCCCCCGGTTTGTGGGTGTTGGGGGGGTGGGAGGCTGTGACCTCCCCCCTCGGCTGCCCTCTGGTCCGGCGTGACCTGGAGGACCCCGGCTGTCCTGGCTCCCGCTGGCATTGGGTTTTCTGCCCACACAGCCTGGCTCAGTTTGCCCCAGAACTTTGGACTCTCATTCTCCTCCCACGGACTTCCATTCTCCCTGGCTCGAATCCTCAAACTGCCACAGGCACCAGCCCCCAGCCGGCCCTATCCAGTCACCTGGGGACCACAGACACATGAGCCCAGGCCAGCAGAACTGTCTAGGCAGCCCATAGACTCATGAGGAATAAGGAGTTCCCGGAGTTCCCATTGTGGCTCAGTGGTTACTGAATGCAACTAGGAACCATGAGGTTGTGGGTTCGATCCTTTGCCTCGCTCAGTGGGTTAAGTATCCAGCGTTGCCATGAGCTGTGGTGTAGGTTGCAGACGCGGCTCGGATGCTGCGTTGCTATGGCTGTGGTGTGGGCAGGTGGCTACTGCTCCGATTGGACCCCTAGCCTGAGAACCTCCACATGCCACTGGTGCGGCCCTAGGAAAAAAAAAAAGAAGAAGAAGAATGAAAGAAAGAAAGAAGGAGTTCCTGTCGTGGTCAGTAGGTTAATAACCCAATATAGTGTCTGTGAGAATGCGAATTTGATCCCTGGCCTCAGTCTGTGGGTTAAGGATCGGGCATTGCCACAAGAAGCAGCTTAGGTCACAGACCTGGCGTTGCTGGGGCTGTGGCATAGGCCGGCAGCTGCAGCTCCAATTCGGCTCCCAGCCCAGGAACTTCTATATGCCCCAGGTGTGGCCCAAAAGAAAAAAAAGGAAAAAGAAGTGCTTGTGGGAGAGTTTTGTTACATAGCGACAGATAACTGATACAGGCGCCACATGGACAGTGACATCTGGCACCATCGGAGTGTCACAGTAGAAACAGTATGGGAGGAGCAGTTCCCGGAGAATTGGGGCCTCCCTGTGGCTCCAGTCGAGACCCCAAATGTGGCCGTGGCTCCGCGAGAGGAGAAGGGTCACAGTGGCTCAGACACAGCTTGGGTGTCAGTGCACAGACCCGAGCTCGGCGGCAGGGTCCACGTGGGAGAGTCAGTCTCCAGAGACGCCCCAGCGTGCCACACCCCTTGGTGCTCCCACCCTGGTCTAGTGACGCTAGTTGCGGTGAAGATAGACTGGCTCTGGCTTTTGCATGAACCCACAAATCGCATGGGAAGCGACACCGTGTCGGGGCCAGGCCTAAGCCTCAGGAGCCCTGGCAGCTCTGGCCCTTCTGTTCCTGGAACCCTGCTGCCACCTGAGGGGTCTGCCCATCCCTCGGGCTCCTCCCGCCAACGCCCACAACATCCCCGGGGGACCACCACCATACACACCGGCACACCCGCCCCTCTTCCTCCTGTGCGTCCCTGCGGGCTGTCCCCCGAGGTGCCCACCAGGTCCCTGGGAAGGCGATCCTGCTGTGGACTCCGAGTCACGGAAGCAGCCTTTCCCCAGCATGAGAGCAGAGCAGGCAGCGGACACAGGCCAGATCCATCCCACGTGTTAGCCACGAAAATGGGCACCCTGTTCTCCCCAGAGACTCACTCAGAAGCAAGGTGACAGCCGCACCAGTGGCCGAGGACACGACACCCGGGACGAGGAGCTGAGCTGACTTCTGGCAGCGTGGTGGCCGGATCCCTACACGCCGCGCTGCCGTCAGATTCTGGGTGGGTGTCTACAGACGTAAGTGTATTCATTGCTGAGCTCATGAGAAAGTTCTCCCACTTCCAAAAGGAGAGAAACAGGGAGTTCTCTGGTAGTCAACTGGTTAGGACTCGGTGCTTTCACTGCTGGGGCCCATCCCAGGTCTGGGAACTGAGAACCCACATCAAGCCGCTGCAAACTGTGGCAAGAAATGGAAACGAAGGGAAGGGAAAGAAAAGAAAACAAAAGGAGGAAGGGAGGAAGGGAAGGAGTTAGAGGGGAGGAAGGAAGGAAGGAAGGAAGGAAGGAAGGAAAGAAAGAAAGGCAGAAAGGAAGAAAGGCAGAAAGGAAGAAAGGAAGAAAGGAAGGGGGAGAGGAGTTCCTGTTGTGGCTCGGCAGTTAATGAACCCAACTATCATCCATGAGGATGCAGGTTCGATCCCTGGCCTTGCTCACTGGGTTAAGGATCCGGCGTTACCATGAGCTGTGGTGTAGGTTGCAGATGCGGCTCGGATCCTGTGTGGCTGTGGCTGTGGCGTAGGC
The DNA here is from genome assembly GCA_004024745.2 of Catagonus wagneri. NCBI lineage: Eukaryota > Metazoa > Chordata > Mammalia > Artiodactyla > Tayassuidae > Catagonus > Catagonus wagneri. The sequence goes on along the minus strand of PVHT021183620.1, from coordinate 1,181,496 downwards.
CGGCAACTGTAGCTCTGATTCGACCCCTGGGAACCTCCACATGCCGCAGGCGTGGCCCTAAAAAGACAAAAAAGAAAAAAGAAAAAAAGGGAAAGAAAGATGGAAGGAAGGGAGTGAGGAAAGGAAAGAAAGACCCGGAATCAGGTAGCTGATAACAATGCCTTCCCCTGGTGCTCGTGACAGATCAGGACTGAGGCACCGCAGCGAGGGGGAGGTGAGGGGCGTGACCTGATGCCCACCCAGGCCGAGATCCCCACAGGGGCACAGGATAGAGTGGACCCAGCTACGTGTCCCCACTGGCCAGGGGAGCCTCATGGGAAAGTTGGTTGTCTGCTTCTGGGCTCCAGGTAGCAAGTATTTAATAACCACAATAATTTCCCTTGAGAATTTGCAACGGCAGGCCTGCTCTCATGCAGTGCTGGAGTTTGCATTGATGCCGTCCTCATAGCCAGAGAAATCCCAAGGAAGAAATTGAATTAAAACAGTCCCAGGTAGGGAATGCCCTGTTACGACTGGCAGAAACAAACACAGACTTTTCTGGAGAAAAGCTTCCCGGTTCAGGTCTTCAGCCTTCCTGAAGCTCAATCAAGTACAAGCTCACAACAACAACAACAAAAAGATGAAATGCAAAGAAACAAGTCAACGTGAGGTGCGAGTCAAGAGAAATAGCAAAGATTTAGATTCCCCCCCCACCAACTTCAAATGCTTGCACGTTTGAGATAGATGAAGCAATGAAATATGGAGTAAGATTAAAAATGGGAGTTCCCGTAGTGGCTCAGCGATAACAAACCTGACTAGTACCCATGAGGACATGGGTTCCACCCCTGGCTTTGCTCGGTGGGTTAAGGATCTGATGTTGCTGGGAGCCATGGTGTAGGTCTCAGATGCGGCTCAGATCCCACGTAGCTGTGGCTGTGGTGTAGGCTGGCAGCTGTAGCTCTGATTTGACCCCTAGCCTGGGAACTTCTGTATGCCACAGAGGCAGCCCTAAAAAGCAAAACATAACATAAAATAAAAGAACAAGAGTCTATTTTTTAAAGATAGGGCAGATTTGAAAAACAACCAAATATCATTTTTACAAATGAAAATATGAGTTGAAACTTTAAACAGCTGAAGAGAGAATCAGTGAATTGGAGCATAGATCTGAGAAAATTTCCCAGGACGTAGCATAGGAAATAAGAAGAATTTCCATCGTGGCTCAGTGGTTAATGAATCCGACTAGGATCCATGAGGACACAGGTTCGATCCCTGGCCTCACTCAGTGTGGGATAAGGATCCAGCGTTGCCATGAGCTGTGGTGTAGGTTGCAGATGCGGCTTGAATCTGGTGTTGCTGTGCCTGTGCCTGTGGCATAGGTTGGCAGCTACAGCTCTGATGTGATCCCTAGCCTGGGAACCTCCATATGCCGTGGGTGTGGCCCTAAAAAGACAAAAGACAAAAAAGGAAAAAAGAAATAAGACCGAAAATATGAAACAGAGGTTAAAAAGGCCAGGAGGACAGAACGAGAGAATGAATGTGCATCTGTTCATAATTCCTGACCCAGAGTTCCCATCATGGCTCAGTGGTTAATGAATCCAACTAGGAACCATGAGTTTGCAGGTTCGATCCCTGGCCTTGCTCGGTGGGTTAAGGATCCGGCGTTGCCATGAGCTGTGGTGTAGGTTGCAGATGCAGCTTGGATCCTGCATGGCTGTGGCTGTGGTGTAGGCCGGCAACTACAGCTCTGATTCAACCCCTAGCCTGGGAACCTCCATATGCCAGGAGTGCGGCCCTAGAAAAGGCAAAAAGACAAAAAAAAAAAAAGAATTCCTGACCTGTAGGATGAGGAGGCACGTAATTGGAGGAGGAGGGAGGTGCCTGGCTGTTCCAGGCAGAGGGAACAGCACATGCCAGAGTCCCAAGGAACTCACCCAAAGACAGTGCGCTATAGCCCTTGCTCTGTTGCAGGCCTTGTGCTCCCAGTTTGGGGCACAGATGCCTCAGACACTATCCCCCCACCCCACCCCGAGAACCCGGCCATCTGGTGGGGAGCCAGCTGCAATGAGGGAGGCAGCTGTGCTGCTGTCTGACCAGCTCTGTCTCCCTTTCATCTGCCAAGTACACCCCTTCTCCTCTGCCACCCTCAGGCCACATTGTCCAGGCAGAGCTAACTTCAGTTCTTCATGCTTCCGGGGTGGACGTATGATACCAGCCAGAATGGCTCAGTTTTGAAACCTCTGTTAGAACAACGGGCAAAGAAAAATCTCTGGTTCTGCCAGGATAGCTGACAGGGAAAATATTGGCCTGGGACCCCTGTGAGATGGAGCCAACACAAAAAGAGGCAGAGCCTTTGAGTCCTGGATCCAGCTGTGCCTGAAGGATACCTCGGACTTGGCAGTTACATGCAATACTACATTTCCTTTCCTCCTTGATTGGGCTGCATTGGTTTTCCTGTGTGTTTAATTCCTCACCCCATCCATGTCACAGAAGCACCAAGGCCGGGGACCCTACAGGTAACCCTGGCCCCAGCCCAGAGGAAGCGACAGCTGGGCTAGGCCTTGGCAGCTGCGTCATCGTTAGCTGGGGGCAGAGGGGTGTGCCTGGGCAGGCTGGTGCAGGCGTTGGCTGTCTTCCTGGGAGTCAGCACAGCTCACTGCCTCCTGGGCGCAATCTCTGCCCAGGCAGGCCCCAGGCTCCCAGGTTGGCTCTCAACAGAGCCTTAGGACAGCCTTGGGTCTTGGCAAGGGCTGGAGCCCTGAAGAGAGGATAACGTTAGAGGCATCGCATGGGGGTGGGACAGGCCAGGCCCCCGGAGGTCTTGCCTCGTGGCCATGCTGGTGTCAGGGCTCACCGCGTAGGACTCAGTCGAAGCGTGTGAGAGAAGCAGTGTCCAGAGGCCATCAGCCCACACCTGTCCCTCCCCAGTGTCCAGCTTGGCCAGTTCCACGGACATCCTGGGGGCGATGCCAGCCAGGTGCAACGTGCAGCTTACAAAACCAAGTAGGTTTCAGGGTTCACGCTCAGCTCTGCAACGAAGTCATTTCAGATCCTTGGTCCCGGCAGACTTAACAGCCATGGATGTTCAGACTTTGGCAGATCCACCAGCCAATCAGCGGGCTGAACCCTGCCCCTGCCAGCCCAGGCCTCCTGGCCCAGCGTAAATGCTACCTCCTCCAAGAAGCCTTCCCTGACCAAGCCCAGCAGTAGTGCTCCTTCCTGCCTCTCATGTCTCTTTGAACCCAGGACCCCTTGCAGGCTGGCAGTCCCAGACTATTGTGGGAGGCAGTTACTTGTATGTCTGTGGTATTTTCCTTTGGTTCACCTCTGCCAACTCAAGGCTCAGCCAGGACCTGGTAAATACAGCTAGTGGGTAAATGTTTGCTAAATGAATAATGAACACTTGGGTAAAATTTCGAGCGCCTAGTTACATTGCACTTACCGTGTGTCAGATACTTTTTTAAATGCTTTATACAAAAATAGAAAAAATTGAAATAAATGCTTTATGCACACAAACTCACTGACTCCTCCTAATGACCCTTGGTGGTATCTTCTCTTTGATTCCCCCCGTTAAGGTTTGAAAACTCAGGCACAGAGAAGCTCAGTAACTTGTCCAGAGTCACACAGCATGTAGGCAGCAGAGCCAGGACTCAAACCCAGGTGGTCCCTCTCCAGAGTCTGTGCTCTTAGCCACAGGGCTGCCACATGTCATCGCTCCAGGTGTGCAGTGAGGTCACTAAGGGGCAGAGAGGCAAAGGGGCTAGAGGGAGGCCTCACGGCCTGTGGCCAGACAACCTTCCTGTCTCCTGGTGGGGCTCTTCCTTCCCTAAAACGGGAGACCCAGGGCCTTGGGACCCGAAGGTTGCTCACCTATTCAACAGGCTTCCTTGGAGGCTGCAAACAGGCTCTTTCCCCGCAGAGGCAGAGCGGGTCCAGGCTCTTCCTTCCTTCTTTTGGTGACAGTTTTGCCTGTGGACATCCTGTGGGCAAAGGGGAGGTGAGTCTGTGGTTTGTGGGTGTGTTCAGGGCGTGCTGGTTGATGGTTCAGCCTTTGTGCGCAGTAAAAGTGCTGGATAGAGGCCAGTGGGTGTGGTCCTGAGCCTCCAGACCAGGGGGAGGGTGGAGGGGGCTTAGGCCCTGTCCTGGCCCTGGTGGAGCTAAGTGAGACCTCTGCCTCCAAGGAGGGGGTGTGGGGTGAGTATGCTGGAACCCCCCCACCCCGCCCAATGGGCAGGGTAGGCTGTGGGGTGCGGTTCCAGGAGGGCCTGGAGGTCTGGAGTCCTGTTCAGAGCTCTGCGCTGCACCAGCTGGTTTCCCTCCTGAGCAAGGGCGGTGCCTGGGGTGCCCAGGGCGGCAGGCAACTCCCTGGCCACCATCCTTGCTGATGGCAAAGCTGTGGGCCGCCATGTCTGATACTGTGTGATGTTGCCTGAGCAGTCATGTGACCCAGAGGTGGCACTCCATAGGCTGGCCCAGGACCAATAGCTGACAGTAGGGAGCATGACCAGTTGGATTCACTTCCTTGCACACTGGCATCTGAGGCAAAGAGTAGGTGGGGAGTGGCCTCCTGCAGGGTTGAGGATGCAGAGGGAGGCCCTGGGGCCTGGAGTCTTGGGAACCTGGGAGGGACCAAGGGTCTTCAGGGGAACTGGGGGAGCTGGTAGACCTGCGGGAACCTGGCGGGGGGGGGTTAGGAGCCATGGGTGGTTATGGGGGCCCTTGAGGAATCTTGGAGGAATTTTGGGGGCCTCGTGGGGCCCTAAGGAGATCAGAAGAACTTTGGGGGGCTTCTGAAGTCATGAGGATCTTGAGGAACCTTGGGGGGCCTGGTGGGTCTTGGGCAAATTGAGGAAAACTTTGGGACCTTAGGGGTTGCTGGGGGGGTTTAATGGACCTCGAGGGCTCGGAAGTGTGGGACAGCCCCCCATGGCCTGTCACTGCATCTGGCGGCCCCGGCTGCTCTCTGAGTTTTGTGAGGGCGAAGCGACCCAGGGGACACACCCGTTTCATTGGGTGCCCTTACCTCAGCTCTGACCCCTGGGCCTTGAGAGGCCAGGCCCTCGCTGCCCCCACACAGACTCAATTCCAGTCCTGTGGATTGTCTGGAAGCTTTTGTGGGGAGGCAGGGCACGAACTCCTGTCACACGGCCCATCGCAGGGAGTGTCCCCTTGTCCCCAAAGTTCCCCCCACACTGACAACCAGGCAAGGTGGGAGAGGCCCTGGATGAGCCTGGATTCCCTCTCCCAGGCTGTGGAGGCTTCCTGACCGGGGAGCGAGGTAACCAGGACGGGCCTGGTCCTCCAGCAGGACTGGGCTGCCTGATGGGGGAGGGTGACGTGGCCTGGCCAGGGTCTCGGTGACAGCTGGTTGGAGCAGGGTAGGAGTTGTTGAGCAGGTGGTCCAGGCTCCATGGACCCGCCTGAAAGGCCTCAGGGCCAGGCCCCCTTCCTGGTCCCCAGGGCGGTACCATCACCGGGCCCCTGCATCCAGGGGTCAGCCCATGGACCCACCTCCAGGCCCGCGTGGTGGTTCTGTCCAGTTGTCTCCGTGCCTGCTGTCACAGCTAGGCCCAGGCCAGCATGGTCTCCCCCGAGATGAGGCGGGGCTTTCAGCAGGTCCCCTGTCCCCCTTGTGACCCCTCCAATCCATTCTTCACCAGCCTCTGGAGTGATCTTAAAGTGCCACTTGGGAAACACACTCAATATTTTGTAATAACCTATAAAGGAAGATAATCTGAAAAAGAATAGGTTGGAGTTCCCGTCGTGGCTCAGCAGGTTAAGAACCCGACTAGTATCCTTGAGGAGGCAGTTAGATCCCTGGCCTTGCTCAGTGGGTTAAGGATCCGGCCTTGCCGTGAGCTGTGGTGTACGTCGCAGACGCAGCTCGTATCTGGCGTTGCTGTGGCTGTGGCGTCGGCCGGGGGCTATGGCTCCCATTTGACCCCTGGCCTTGGGAACTTCCATGTCCTGCGGGTGTGGCCCTAAAAAGACAAAAAAAAAAAAGAAAAAAGGAATAGCTTTGTATTCCTATAACTGGATCACTCCGCTGTACACCTGAAACTAGCAACATTGTAAATCAGCTATGCATCAATTTTTACAAAAAGCAACCCTGCCCTCCTCAACCTGCCACACGCCCTGTGGCATCTGTAGTCGTATCTAGCTGTGCCCACGGCCTCCCCACAACCACCCCCCACCCCTCCTTCCTGGCGCAGGCTCCGTTCTGTGGGGGAGTCCAGCCTCCTCTGGGCTGCAGCAAATTAAGGAGCTTGTGCCAGAATGTGGGTCAACCCACCCACTCCCTCCATTTAAAGTCTGCTGGGAGAATGTCACCCGGAGCAGTGCGAGGCGCTGGAGGCTCTGCCTCCGGCCAAGCTGCTCCGCATGGGGGTCCAGCGCCACCGCCCTAGGGCCCAAGGGCGTGTCTGCCTCACACGCCCCCTGGCTTGTGGTTGGTCCTGGGGGGTGGGTGTGACCCAGCTGCAGCCAGTGGAGGAAAGCTTGCTGGGACTTCCTCATCGGACCAGTCCCTCTGCCCCAGACGCATCTCTTCTGTCTGTGACAGCAGCCCAGCCCTGCACCTGCTGGGGATGACGCGGGCCGTTGAGCAGGGAAGCTGACTGCGCCAGGCACCGTCCCAGGGGCTTTACAGAAGCCAACGCATTTAGCACCCCAGAGGTAGGTCAATTACTACCCTTGTTTTACAGATGCGGACACTGAGGCATGGGAGAGGGGGAGGGGGGAGGGCGAGAGAGAGCGGCATCTTCTGCCCCGGTGGTGACTGATGGAGCTGGACTCGGACCCCAGTCTGTCTCCAAAGCCCCTGCAGGGCTCCGCCCCTGTCCAGCCGCTCCGCCTCCCCTCGGCCACACCCCCAGCCGCTCCGCCTCCACTCGACCACGCCCCTCCGGCCTCTCTGCCCTTGCAGCCACTTTCCTTACCCAGGGCATTTGCACAGGCTCTTCCTTCTGCCCAGAGCACTCTTCTCGCGTAGTTGTCTTGTTGTGGGTCTAGTTCGAATGTTCCCTGACCCCAGGGACATGTTTGGCTGGGGCAGGGGTGTGGGCGGCATCACTGGACCCCGCTTTGTGCCTTCTCAACACTGAATCATGTGAATGCATCACCATCTCCTTGACAACGTGCCATTCGCTGGGCAGCTTAGACAACAGACAGTGGTTTTTTTCCAAGTTCTGGAGGCTGGAAGTCCAAGGTCAAGGAGCGTGTTATGGTTCCTGGTGAGGACTCTTCGGGTTGGAGACAGCTGCCCTCTCCCGGTGTTTTCACAAGGGGACAGCTCTCTCTCTCTCTCCTATAAGGACGCTAATCCCGTTCCGAGGACCCCACGCTCATGAGCTCTTCTAACCCTAATCATCTTCAAAGTCCCCGCCCCCTAACACCACGTGCTGGAGAAGACAGCTGCAGCATATGAATTTGGGGAGTGAGGCGCAGAATTCAGTCCATAACACCTACTCAAAAAATAATAAAAAGGTTTAAATTTAAAAAGCCATGCCACTTTACACCCACAAGGATTACCATCATTGTTCAAGAAAACAAACCAAAGAAAAAAAAAAGGGAAAATAACATTCCACTGGGGAGGATGCGACGAAATTGGAACCCCCTGAGATTTGCTGGTGGGCGTGCAAAATGGTGCAGCTTTTATGAAAGGCAGAGTGGCAGTTCCTTAAAAGGTTAAATGTAAAATTACATATGAAGGAGGGAGAGGGATGCATGGGAGGTCTGGGCTTAGTAGATGCAGGCTATTATATTTAGGATTGATTAGCAGAGAGTTCCCGTTGTGGCACAGCGGAAACAAGTCCAACTAGTAACCATGAGGTTGTGGGTTCAATCCCTGGCCTTGCTCAGCGGGTTAAGGATCCGGCGTTGCCATGACCTGTGGTGTAGGTCACAGACCCGACTTGGATCTGGCGTTACTGTGGCTGTGGTGTAGGCCGGCAGCTGTAGCTCCAATTCTACCCCTAGCCTGGGAACCTCCATATGCCGCAGGTGTGGCCCTAAAAAGCAAGTAAAACAAAAAATAAACAAATAGAATCGACAAGCAATGGGGTCCTACAGGATAGCACAAGGAACTATATGCTGTCTCTTGGGATATCACGGTAAAAGATAACCTAAGAAAAGGAATATATCTGTGTGTGTGTGTATATATATATATACATATATATATATGATATGTGTGTATATGAGTACATATGTACATATATGTGTGTATATATGTATATGTGTGTGTATATATATGATTGGCTCACTTTGCTATACAGCAGAAATTGGTACAACATTGTAAATCAACCACACTCTAATAAAAAATTTAAAAAATAAGCAAAACAACCATATACCCAGCAATTCCATTCCTAGGTGTATATGGACCCTAAAGAATCGACACAGGGACTCAGATACTTGCCCACCGTGTTCAGAGCGGCAGTGTCACAACTGCCAAAAGGTGGAAAGAGCCCACGTTCCGTTGATGGATGCCCAGGTGAGAAACATGTGGGCTCTCCACAGAACGGATTGTCCTTCAGCCTTAAAAAGGAAGGAAATTCTAACCCGTGCAATCACACGGATAGACTCTGAGGACATTAGGCTCAGGGCAGTAAGTCAGACACAGAAAGGCCAGTGCTGTGTGGTTCCACGAATATGAGGCCCCTGGAGCAGCCAGATTCACAGAGACAGAGTGGGACGGTGGGGCTGGGGCTGGGGCTGTGGTACTCTGAGTCAGTTTTGCACGACGACAAAAGTTCTGGACGGGGAGGTTGGTGATGGCTGCATAGCAATTTGCACGTACTTAATGTTGCTGAATTGCACACCTAAAAGCGGTTAAGATGACAAGTTTTGTTACATATTTTGCCACAATAAAAAGTGATATAAGCAGGTGGGGAAGTTAAGTAAATGCTGCTGTATAAAGTAATACATTTAAGTTGTCACTGTGTTTTATGTAAAGAAAAATGTACCTAGGAACGTCACTGTCCCACCTGCCTCAGAGGTGACAGAACAGATGGGGGAGTTACACGGGCAGCCTGGCCAGCACACCTCAGCCAGGTGAGTGAGGCCCACACCTGTGATCAGTCACGTTGTCCCACATGACCTGATACGACGGGGGCACTTCCCCTTTGTGTCCTTCATCCCCAAACCCAGGACCCCAGGAGAAGTGTGAGAAAAATATCACACAAGTCCTGGTCAAGGGGCATCCTGCGAAATTCCTGGTCAATACTCCTCAAGACGGCCAAGGTCATCAAAAACTTCACGGAAGTCTGAGAAACCATCGCCACCCAGAGGGGCTAGGAGACAGGACGACTGGTGTGACGTGGGGTCCTGGGTGGGGTCCCGGGACAGAGGAAGTATTTTAAGTGAGGACTAAGGAAATCTGGATGAAGTCTGGACTTGAGTTAACAGTGACGTTTAGATCTCACTTCATCAATTGTAACGAATGCACCTGACTAGTGCCCAGTGTTAATTGTGGAGCGTAAGGGAACTCTCTAAGCTATCTTTGTAATTCTTTTGTAAGTCTAAGACTTAATAAAAAGTCCACTTAAAGTAAAAGCCACTGTCCTGAAGTTATCTTGCGGTGGAGCAGGTTAAGGATCCGGTGTTGTCACTGCAGCAGCTCAGGTTCATTCTCTGTCCTGGGAACTTCCACATCCCACAGGCACGGCCAAAGAAACTAAAGAATAAAATCCCTGTCCCCCAGGAGAAGGTCCTGCCCTCCTTTTGGAGCTCAGCACCTTGCAGGTACTCACGGTAGCCCAGGGCTGTGCTGACTGGTCTCCCTGCCGGAAGTGAGTGGCGCCAGGCTGGTGTCCTGGATCCCCAGGACCCAGCACAGTGCCCACGCCCCAAGGTATCCAGGCCCAGTGCCAGGAAGCAGGAGGGGGTGGGTGCCCGCCTTTGGGGCTGTGTTTGCCCCTACGTGAGCAGGATGGGGTCAGCTGCCTCTGTGAAAAGCAGGGGACACTTTGAGGGGGGCCACCAGCCTGACCCCCTACGTTCCACCATCTTTGGGGGCTATTGAACTGGGTGAGCCTCCCCGCTGGCAAGTTCACCCTTCTCTCTCAGGTCCCCCATCCGTCTGCAGGCAGGGTTAGTGGTCAGGATCCAGCAGCTGGTGGGGAGGGGTTGATTTTCCCACCTTGACCCTGGAGGGCATGGTGGGGGGGTGACAGGGCCACAGAGAGAGGCTGCCGGGCCCTTGCTGACTTTGACATGTGACCCCGTGTCCTTTTAACTTTTTTAAAAAGTTATTTGTTAATTTCTTTTTGCCCCCCCCCTTTTTTTTAGGGTCGCACCCGTGGCATATGGAGGTTCCCAGGCTAGGGGGTCAAACTGGAGCTACAGCTGCTGGCCTGCAACACAGCAACGCCAGATCCAAGCTGCGTCTGCCATCTACACCACAGCTCATGGCAATGCCGGATCCTTAACCCACTGAGCGAGCTCAGGGATCGAGCCCACAACCTCTTGGTTCCTAGGCGGATTCATTTGTGCTGTGCCACGACGGGAACTCCTCATTTCGCTTTAACTGTACATACGTACGTAGCCGTGTGCGGGGATGGGGCACTGTACTGGGCAGATCTAGAGGCTTGATCAGATTCGGGTTAATATTTTTTGGCAAGACAATGTCATGAGTGGTGGTGAGTTCTCCATTAGGAGCCGCTGTAATGTGGGGTCTCTCTTTTTGTGGTTTAGGATCCACTAGTACACCTTGCCCTCGACCCTTTGATCCGCTGGGTCATGCAAAGTGGTCATCTTCAGATTCCAGCACTGCTGCTTCGTTCATTGCCCAAAATTCGGTCAAAAGAAACTTCCCTCATCAACCATCTGGTTATCCTAGTTTCCAGATCATACAGGGGAGGGAGAAGAAACACTTGATTTCTTCCCTTTCCACGTTTCAAAATAATGAGTTGATTCCTTTGGTCAAGTGGAAATGTGAACTTCTTCTTGGCATTCCTATGAACCCACCGATCTGAGCATATTTGATGTGTTTCAGGCCTCACTCCTGTTCCCGCTGTCCTGAATCTGGTCAGTGGGAGATTGCTCTGCAGCATCTGGGCCGGTCTGATAAGACCCCTGTGGTCTTTGCCAGCTTCTTGCTTTTTTGGTGACAAGATGCTTCAGGCTCACCTCCAAAATCCTCAGCCATGGAATCAGGCACTTCCCCAAAAGCCCTGCTTCCTCTTGGGGGAAACGGAGACCAGAGTCTCATGCTAATGCTGCTCATTGCTATGGGGCTGGCCCTCGACACAAAGGCATTTTCACTGGACAGAGCAGGCAAAGATTTATTATTTATTTACTTAATTAATTTTTGTCTTTTTTTAGGGCTGCACCCATGGCATATGGAGGTTCCCAGGTTAGGGGTCGAATTAGAGCTACAACTGCTGGCCTACACACAGCCACAGCAATGCTGGATCCTTAATCCACTGAGCGAGGCCAGGGATCAAATCTGCACCCTCATGGATACAAGTCAGGTTTGTTAACCTCTGAGCCAAGATGGGAACTCTGGATTATTTTCAAAGAAGAGCTTTCTACTTTTTACACTTCTCCTCTTTGAGGGTAACTGTTTACTTTTTTTTTTTTTAGGGCCGTACCCGTAGCATATGGAAGTTCTCAGACTGGGGCCCGAATCAGAGATGCAGCTGCCGGCCTACACCACAGCCACAGCAATTCAGGATCTGAGCCAAGTCGGCGACCTACATCATAGCTCTGGACAATGTCAGATCCTTAACCCACTGATGGAGGTCAGGGATCAAATATTAGTTGGGTTCATTTCCGCTGAGCCGCAGTGGGAACTCCCCAGCCACATCTTAAATGCTCAGTAACTACGTGTGACTGCTGCGTTGGGCTGCATAGCTGCTGAGTATTTCCATCATTCTAGAAAGCTCTGTGGGATAGTGGACTGAGCTGGTGCATAGCATCATAACTCTCGGCCTTACTGTCTTTCTCATAGCAACTCTGTGTGGTGTCACTGTGACCCTCCCTCAGCCTGCTCTTTTACGATCCCTTAAGCCCCCCCCACCTCCGCCCCGCCGCCCATGACCGACCACTCAGCCCCAGGGCCCAAGGACAGAGAGGCCGGTCACCCTCCGCGACCTCCTCTCTCTGGCCGCTGCCGGGTCCACCCCGCCTCAGATGCCTGTCTCGGCTTGAAAGCCCCTCCTCGGAGTCCCCAGCCCTCCAGGACGCAGCAGAGGCTTCCTCTGCTCCCCCAGTTGCACTGACCACCCCAGCTGGCGGCTCGCGCACCGTTTTCCTCCACCACAAGGTTAAGGGCCAGGTCTGCATGTCTGCAGAGTGAGGAGCAAGAAGGAAGGAGGCCCGGCCACCATCCTGCCGAGAAGGGGAATCGAGGGAGAGAGTGGTAGCGGGTCTTGCCAGGGTCACACAGCAGGTGAGGCCCAGAGCCTAGATCCAGGCTAGCAGACTCGGTCTCCTTCCCAAAGGGATTGAAGACCCGGCTGCTAAGGAGGCCCTGAGAGGGCTGGCACCCACCAGCTGCAGGGCAAGGACTGGGTGGGTCAGGCAGGCCAGCTGGTCCAGCCCGCGGGGTGTCTGGCCCCTGCACTTCTGCCCATGGTCACGAGGTGGCGCACTCTGTCAGGCTCAGAGGCCAGGACCCCAAGTTTGGGCAGCAAGCCCCCAACCCAGTCCAGCAAACTGGGGGCCTGGCCTCTGTGGCTTCCCTGGGGACTGGCTAAGCCCTGCTGAGGAGCCTGTGTCCTATCTAGACCCCCCCCTCTGCAGGGAACATCCTCTCCCCAGGGCATGAGCTGAGAAAAGCTTTCACGCCTTGAGTTTGTCTCCAGGCTTCCTCCTCTGCGAGACGCTGATTTGTTCCCATCCTAATATTTCTGCGATGCTGACGCAACACACAGCCTACGACAGAGGGGTGCTCTGATGTAAGGTGGGCGGCTCATTTTTTTCCTGAAAAGCTCTTATTAGGTTGACGGTGCAGCTTACCTGGTGGCATTTTAAAGTCAAGGAAATACATGAATTACATGGGTGTCTTTTGGCTACTGTCAATACCACGTTTGCTGAGTGCCTGCTATGTGCAAGGCAGTCCCAGGGACTGACATTTAAACACGTGCCGATTCATGGTGGAGGCAGGGTGGGGGCTGCCAGGGAGGCTGGGACCACTTCTGGCCTGGCCGGTCCAAGGGGTCTCTGTGGAGCTGGGCCTTACCAGCCGGGTGGAGTTCAAGGGTGGAAGGTGGTCCTGGAAGGGTGTGGCAGGAACGGAACGATGGCCTGGGGGGCAGAAAAATCTTGTGTTTGGGAAAATCTCTAGTCCTGTTTGCCTGGAACACAGAGGGATAAGGCCGGGTCGCTGCCAGCCCAGCTGGAGGAGGAACCAGTGGGATTTGGTGGCTGAGCCCGGTCCTGGCACGGTCGCTGAGCACAAGCGCATCTCAGACCACCCAACAGAGCTCTCACCCTGGGGAAGAGGTGGTGCTGCTGACAGCTTGCCACATTGCCTTGCTGCCCCTGAAACAGACCCCATATTTATGCACTGGCTCCTTTCACCTGAAATCGCTGTTACCCCATTTCCCACTCAGGAAACAGAGGCATAGAGAGGTTCAGCCTCCTGCTAGGAGCCCACCTGAAAGCTTGCCCCTGGCCTAAGCCCATCAGGGCTAACTTCCCAGGCATGAAATGCTGGAGGAGGACAGATGAGGGGCCCCAAACCTTGTGTGAACAAAGGATGTCACCTGCCATTTCAGGAAACAAAGGCTGTTGTGGCCATCAAGCCACCCAGAACTGCTGCCCCTGATGGTGGTTGCACACAGAGTGGACTCAGGATGGAGGAGGCAGGATACTGGCCCCCAAGAATTAGGATACACATCAAAGGAATGATTTCAAGGAGACCAGACTCTGGCATCTTTCCATACAAAGCACTGAAACCATTAACTTGAGATGTTTTTTTTTTTGTGATGAGCAATGATCTTTCAGTTTCAACTACACGTGGCTTGTTTTCAGCAAAAACTCCTGTCTATCCTGGCTCCTCCCTTTCCTCTTAGGGACGAGGGTCCCTCCTCGCTCTCTGGGAGGCTGCAGCCCCAGGCTCCAGTCCTTAATAGGTCTACCAAGTAAAACCATTTTCAACTTTTAGGTTGTGCTTTTTTTTTTTTTTTTTAACAGTTGCTACTTGCCCCAAGGAATGCTTCCGGAGCGCTTGAACTGGGATCCCTGAGGACTGGTCAGGAGCTTGCGGGACAGACAGGATGGGAGGCAGATAGTGGGGTGGGACCGCAGCTCAGTTCTGATTCCTGGAGGTGCCTGTAGGACTCCTGGGGTCATTGTCTTGGGGGCAGAGCAGGGAAGCGGGGCTGAAGACACACATGGCAGAGGGAACATCAGGGCGGAGCGCAGAGGCCCCAGCTAGAGAGGGCTGGCTGAGAAGGCTGGGCAGGGACAGCCTTGGGGCCTTTCCAGTCTCTGGGTTCGCCGATCCTCCCACTCCAAGCCCCAGCAGCCATCCTCTCTGGCAGACCCGGGTGGGGATGGGATGTGGGCTTCCAAGCCAGGATGAGGACCTGGGGTTTTAGAAGGGTGGTTCTCTCTGCCTGTGAGTTGGACAGACAGCCCCTGGTCCCGGAGCCGGAGTGGGCGGAGTGCTCCTGGGGAGCAGGGGGAGGGCCCAGACTCAGGGGCAGGAGGGCTTAAAGCAGGCTCCCTGTAGCAATGCCAGGCCCTTCGCCCTGCGCTTGGTGCCTGCGGAGAAGCAGGAGTGTGGGAGGGGCCCCCGTAAATGACAAAGGTGAGATTTAGAGGAGGTCCAGATCCTGAAGATACAGTGCGTCCTGGGGATGGGGGTCAGCCTCCGCTGGGTATAGCAGGAGTGTGCACCCACCCCCAGCCCTCCTCCTGCGGGCTCCAGGTCCCCTTCCCTGAGTGGGCCCAACAGTGGCGTCAGTGGAAAGGCATTTTCCTGTGGGATGTGGTCACTCCTGGTAGCAAAGGCTTTGACCTACAGCCGAACCACAGTGTGGACCCCACGGGGTGTCTGGCCGGGGGACCATGGATGAAGTGACAGCAGGGTGTGTGCCTGTGCGTGGCTGTGCCCGTGGCATCCACCAGATAGATGCGCGGGACCATTTGGCTGTAGGTGGAACCTGCGGACGGCCGCGCGGAGGCGCCGCCGCGCGTGCGCGTGGGTGTCGGTGGCGGGGACGCACGTGGGCCACCCAAACAAAGGCGGTGCCTCGTGACCGAGCTCGCACGCGCGCGCGCACCTGCTACGGCAGGCGCGCTCCCGCGGGCCCCAGGGGCGCCGCCGTTTGCGCCAGGACAGAGGGCCAAGGCGGCGCGGCCCCTTTAAGGCGCGGCGTGGGGCGTGGCGTGGCAGCGCGGGGCTTGCCGCTCAGGTCGTAGGGCGTGGCGTTGGGCGTGGCGTGGCGGCTCGGGGGCGCGGGGCGGAGCGCGCGCGGGGTGGAGCGGCGGCTGCGCAGGCTGGGCCGGGGGCGCGCAGACTCCGCGCAGCGGGACTCGAGAGCGCGACCTGGCGCCGCCGCCGCCTCCGCGCTCGTGGCCGGCACCCGCGGGGCCGCCTCCTCCGGGCTCCCCGGCACCGCTGGGCTCCCCGGCGGGCGGCAGGTGCGGCGCGGCCCGGCGGCTGGTGAGGGGCGCGGCAAGGAGGCGGGTGGATGAGAGGTGGCCCCGATCTCCGCGCAGGGTAAGCGGTGCGCGCGCGCGGACGCCCACACGGACCTCGGCGGACACACAGACATGCTCCCGACATGGGCCGGCCGGGCCGCGACCCGGCGCGCCCCGCCACGCTCTCCCCGTGTCCGGAGTCAGCGGCCCTCCAAGCAGGGCCCCGCGCGGGTGCGCCCCGCATACACGCCCCCGGGTCCCGCGCGGGCTTGGGCGCGCGTCACGGCCACCTCCCCCCCACCCGCGCGCACACCGCGGCCGCGAAGTCTCCTGGTCTGCGTTGTGCTAGGCTGACCAGGGGGAGGAGGACGTCCTGCGGGCACGGACCCGAGGTTGGGTGGTGGTTGGCGGGGCCGGGGTCACTGAGGCCAGGCTGGGGCACTGGTGATAGCGTCGAAGGTCGTCTTTCCGACTCACTGCTTGGGGACAGAGGGGAGGAGGAGGGAGCTCCCGGCCCCTGTGACCTCAGAGGAAAAAGTTGTGGGTGTCCCCCCCTCCCCGCACCCCTCTTTTTGCCCTGTCTCCTTTCCCTTTGTTTGGGACTTTGAGTTGGTGGTGCTCTGCTGGGGTCCAGACTGGAGCACAGGCAACGAGGTGTGGTGTCTGCGGCAGCCCCCAGCCCCGGCCCCAACCTGCCTCTGGCAGGCCCTGCTCTCCTGTCCAGGCCTCTACGACCAGGGCAGGGAGAAGAGGCGGGGCAGGTGGGCTGGTGCACCTGTCCCTGTGGAGAGCCTCTGGC
This sequence comes from Catagonus wagneri, assembly GCA_004024745.2. NCBI lineage: Eukaryota > Metazoa > Chordata > Mammalia > Artiodactyla > Tayassuidae > Catagonus > Catagonus wagneri. The sequence goes on along the minus strand of PVHT021183620.1, from coordinate 1,165,130 downwards.
AGGAGCAGCAGCTCCCAGCCAGGCCCCAGACCTTAGGAGGTGCTCCCACTGGAAGCTCAGTCCACCCTGAGGCTCTTGCCAGCCCAGCCTTTCCAAAGGCAGGGGTGATTCTGGTTGGACGACACCTTTTGTAGGATGGGCTTCCCGGCTTACGTTCTTAATGCAGGTTTGGGAGAAAAGACAGAGGTGGGAGCTGCTCCTACCCCCCGGAATGGAGGCGCCTGAGCCCCGGCCCCCGCTGCAGCCCAGCCTTAGGGGTTGTTTCAGGCCTGGGCCTGGCAGGATGGGCAGGGCCGTGCAGCCCTTAGGAAAGGAATTTGGAGTCTTGCCTCCATCACGCATCTGCTCTGTGACCTTGGGCCAGAAGGCCTTGAGCCTCTCCAGGCCTCAGTTTCCCTGCCGCTAAGTAAGGAGAGCGGCCAGCAGGAGGACTGGACCAGGTCAGACGGCCCCACCCGCCTTGCCATCTGACACACGCAGAGCAGAGATCAGAACACCCCGGAGAGCCCAGCCGTGCCCTTTGCTTCCGGTTCTTGTTTCCCTGACGCTGCCCCATGTGTGGACTCAGCCCATTTGGGGACACAGTCTGGCTGGGCGTGTGTGTCCGAGCTGCCACCCTTGTTCCTGCTGGGGTGAAGCTACATCCTGCGCTGGTAGCTGGGACACCTCGGAACGGGGCCCTCCTTAGGCCCGCCCGCCTGTCCTTCCCCCGCGCTGGCCATGATGTGCATCTCTCTGCAGCACTTTGTGACCACGGGCAGGGGTCTTGAACTTGCAGTCCGGTCATGGCTGGGCTCTTTGGGGGGTGGGGGCAGCTTGGCCCTGGGGACTGGGAGGTGGGTCTCCTTGAGGTCTCGCCATGGTCGCCATCGCCTCCTCTGCCCTCTTTCCTCTGGGTTGCCGTGGCTGGTGGGCTGTGGCTGTCCTGGCAGTGCGGCCTGGGGCCGGGCAGGGCCTGTCCCCGTGAGGTCCCTGTGGCTGTGCTTGGGAAAGGCATTTCCTGGAAACCGCACAGGAAGGCCTCCGAGCGAGGTCTGCTCGGCCCTGGCCGCCCTGAGCTGTGTCTTCCCGCGAGGTGGGCGGGCTGGGAGAGCCTGGTGGTCCCTCCAAGCTGCCGGCTGCGGGGCCTTCCCTCTTATCTGTCCTGCCAGAGTGGGTGTCAGGAAACTGATGGTCGCCAGCCTCGTGTGACCTCTGCTTCCCTCGCCCTCGCCAGGGCCTCCCGTCAGCAGCTAGAAACGAAGCGCATCGGGCCGGTTTCCTGAATCACCGCTTTTGCCGAATGATAGGATGGAGGAGTGGTTAGGGCACAGTGAAAACAGAGTGTTATCAGAGCCAAGCCAGGGCGCCGTTGCCAGGGGAGGCTGCCAGCCCCAGGGCCCGTTTTCTCTTTGTAACGAAGTGTCTGAGCAATGTTCCAGATGTGACGGCGATGCGGGCGCCAAGCCAGTCCCTAACCCAGTGGCTCCGCCATGTCTCCAGGGTGTGACCACATTGGTGGTTGTGCCACCGGGTACCCTGTCGTCTCATGAGCCCCAGGGACCCCTCCCAGCTCCCCACGCTTCACGGTTTGGGCGTCTCCCTCCTGAAGCCGGACGAACCTGAGCTCTGTGTGGGAACTGGCCTTGCCTCCTCGAATGGCGTGGCTCCAGCCATGTCCTCATTTCTGGGGCACCTAGGCTGGTTTCCCTTCCCGTGGGCCTCTGGGGTCTCCTCTCTCTGGTGTTTGGCTCCCGGTGTGTGTCAGGATGGGAGGCTCCCACCAAGTGGCTGTGCTGGGGACTTGATGAGCGGCTGAGGAGCTCCGGTCAGTGGAGGGTGGCTGCCAGCTGGGAAGGACACTGGGGGAGCCGTGTGGCCTGCTTGCTGCCTTTCTCGAGAGACAGGTGGGAGGCCACCACACCTGTCTTCAGCAGTAAAGGAGACCATCCTTGTTAAAAGCCCAGTACGCGCTTGCTCCCCGTGGGGGCCGCTGCTGGCCTTGAGGTGTGCGGCAGGGCACCCCTGCACTTAAAGAACTTAAAAATGAGTTGGGAGGGGAGTTCCCATTGTGGCTCAGCAGGTTAAGAACCCAACGTAGTATCTGTGAGGTTGGGGGTTCCATCCCTGGCCTCGCTTAGGGGGTTAAAGATCCGGCATTGCCCCAAGCTGCGGTGTCGGTCACAGACACAGCTCAGATACCATGCCTTGGTGGCTGTGGCGCAGGCCAGCAGCTGCAGCTCTGATTTGACCCCTAACCTGGGAACTTGCATATGTTGCCAAGTGTATTCCTAAAAAGACAAAAAAAAAAAAAAAATGAATCGGGAGAAACTGGTTGTAGGCTGAGAGAGTGATAGGGGGTTACAGGTGCACTTGTGGGGGTAGCAGCCTCCGTTTGCTGAACCCAGGCGTGCGAGCGTGACCACTCAGTGGCACTCAGAAGGCCTTTGGTTGGGACTTGATAGCCGGTGTGAGGGTCCCTAGGCCCTGCAGAGGGTGTAGGTCTGATTTTTCCTTGGCTTTTGGGTGGCCCAGCAGTGGGGCCTCTCGTCTTTATCCTGGGCAGATTCTAGAAAACACCCTTTGTAAAGCAGGTGAGAGTTCGGGTGCGGGCCTGGGCAGGATGAGGGGGGAGGCCTGGTCCCTGAGGGTGACGGTCACTTGCGAACAAAGTGGTTAAGGCCCAGTCAGCGCTAGTTGGAGGGGAGCCTGGCCCCCTGCTTGGGGCTGGCTGCTGACAGAGCCCCATAATTGGCTAAACTGGAGAACTTAAAGGTAGGTTGCTGGACTTCTCTTTCAGACGGCGATGGACCGAGAAGGCGAGGGCTCCCCATATGAGAGAAACCTGAGTCCTTTGCGCCTTTGGGGTCTGCGTGGGGCCCGTATGAGGGGCTGCTAATGACGATCGCTTTCTACGGGCTCTTGTTCAGATCGTGTGGCATTGGAGTTATAACCCAGGTTGTGATTCTGTTTAAGCCCAGTGATTAAAGTCCCCTGTGGTTACCGCAGCAGACAGGAAGGGCTGGCCTAGCAAAAAGAAAAAAAAAATTCATACTAGTAATGGAAATCACTCAGTGTAGTGTCAGCCATGCTCGGTGTTTTCCACGCCTTGTTGCACGTGGCTCTCATGACACGCGCTTTCACCCATCTCTGGGATGCAGAAGCCGGTGGAGGGGGCTGCAGCCTGCCTCAGGCGCTGCGCTGCTCCCTCTGTGCAATAGCAGAGCTAGGGGAGTTCCCGTGGTGGCTCAACGGTTAACGAACCTGATTAGGGTCCATGAGGACGTGGGTTCGATCCCTGGCCTCGCTCCGTGAGTTAAGGATCCGGCGTTGCCGTGAGCTGTGGTGTGGGTCGCAGACGTGGCTCGGATCTGGCGTTGCTGTGGCTGTGGTGTAGGCCGGAAGCTGCATCTCCGATTCGAACTTTAGCCCGGGAACCTCCATATGCCCCTGGTGTGGCCGCAAAAAGAAAAAAAAGGCGGTGAGAAAAATAGCAGCGCTGGGATTGGAACGCAGGTTGTTTGGCTCCCAAGGCTGTGCTCTTCACCTCACCACCTCTCTGATCATCTAAATTTCTGGGGCTTTGTGAAGGAAACACAGGCAGTAAATTTTGCCGAGATGAGAAGTCTCTTTGCCATCAAACAGGCACTGAAAGCCCGAGTGTCTCCCCTCGGGGCCTGATGCCATGGCTGATTTTCTTAGCAACTGGAGGCAGGTGCTGTCGTGGCTCCATCCCACTGATGAGGAGGCCCCGGCACCGAGAAGGTCAGTGATTTCCCTGCGGCCGCAAGCTGGTTCGGATCGTTTTGCATTGGAGTTATAACCCGGGTTGTGATTCCATTTAAGCTCCGTGATTAAAGTCCCCTGTGGTTACAGCAGCAGACAGGAAGGGCTGGCCTAGCAAAAAAAAAAAAAAAATTAATGCTAGTAATGGAAATCACTCAGTGTAGTGTCAGCTGTGCTCGGTGTTTTCCACGCCTTGTCGCCCGTGGCTCCCACGACATTCGCTTTCGACAGTCGGAACCCCGTGGTCTTTCTGTGCAGGTGCTGTGTGCGGGAGGTTAACTCTTGCTCTGTCGCTCTGTGCTCTTAGGCAAGATGTCTACCTTTTCTGGGCCTCGGTTTGGTCACCGGGGGTGGGATATAGAAGCCAGAGGCCCTCAAGCTGGCCCTGGCTGGGGCTGGCCGCGTCTGTACCACCTCCCGCAGGAAGGCCCTGGCCATCGCAGCTCTCCCGCCCCCCAGGAGAGTTGTGTTGAAGGCCGTGGTGGCCTGGGAGTGAGGGCTCTGGTTATCCTCGGAGCTCAGATCACATCCAGGGAGGGAGACACCTGACACCGCCGCCGCCTTGGCCTCGCTGCCTTGCTCGGGGGCACTGGAAACCACTGCTCGGGGGCCTTCGGCTGGGGAAGGGCGGCCCCGCCCAGAACCACCTGCCACCAAACCCAGTTAAGCTGTGGAGGGGGGACCACATGCCAGGCCTTCCAGGGCCGCAGTGGTCCACGGGCCCCAGGATAATGACTCACCCCTCTCATGGTCGAGTCCCACCACCTGTGGGCAGGGCGGCTGCCTCTGGCCCTTCCCTCTGACAGGTACTCGGCACCAGGAGGCAGGACCCCCTGACCCTTGCCCTCCAGCCTGGAGCGCAGTGTGCCCCTCCCCGCCCCCACGGGCGGAGCCTGCAGGGCCGTTCGGGGATGGTGTCCCCTGTGTTTGACACATCTCTGTCCCACCCCTCTAGCCAGAGACGCCTCCCCTAAAACCCCGTTTGTAGACCCCCCCCAGCCGCCCCCACCCTCTGCAGTAGTCCTTGTCCTCCCCGGAGGTGGGGCTCTCTCCTGCCTTGTCCTGTCCCGGGCAGCCCAGAGCAGGAACAAAGGAGGCAGGCTCCGGGAGGGCTCGGCCCTGCTCTGCGCCCCGGGGCCACTCTGCGGCCCGGCCTCCAGCGACCAGCAGCTTCAGGTCGTGGGGGCCTGGCTGGGGGGAGCCCAGCTGCAGCTAGGAGTGGCCAGGCTCCTGGAGGGCCAGGGCGGCCTGGGCCATGAGAGGCGTGTGTTTGTCTTTGGACCTCTTTATCAAGGGGTGGTGCGCGAACCCTACGATCCACCCTTGAAAGCGTGATTCACCGACTTTTAGCACATCTACAAAATTGTGCAACCAGCACCGCAATCTAATTTTAGAACATTTTCATCACCCCCTTTAGCAATCACTCATTCCCGCTTTCCCTCTAGCCCCTGGCAACCGCTAATCTGCTTTCTGTCTCCGTGGATTTGCCTGCCCTGGACATTTCATATCAGCGGAGTCGCATGCGGTGTGGCCGTCTGTCTCTGCTTTCCTTCACTTCGCGGAATGTGTTTTCATCCGTGTGGCCGCGTGTGGTGACAGAATTGTGCTTGGTGCCTCTTCTGTAGCATGGCCCCTCTTTTCCAGCGCCTGGCGGCCCCAGACTGCCTTCTTCACGGTCTTGGTGTGCTTGCTGTGCCTCACCAGGAGCATGGGGTCAGAGTTCATAGGAGCCTCTCCTGTAGCTGCGACCATCTGACAGCTCTGCACTTTCTCGCTCTGCAGGCACCGCCACCCGTTTCACATGGCTCGTTTTCAGCGGCCTTTGGCCCACTTGCCGTTTATGTGAGCTGCACTCAAGTCGCCTCCTCCAGGAAGCCTTCCTGGCCTTCCCACACCCCTAGGGTTAAAGCCCTTGTGCCTGGCATCCCGTGTGTGGTCCTCTGCTTACCTGCCTGCCTTCTGAGCTCCTGGAGGGCAGGGGCCCTGCACTTCACCTGATCCACGGCTGGTCTCGCTGGAGGCGGTGTCTGGGGAGGAGTGGTCGCAGATGGGGGGCGTGTGTGTGGCCTTTCCATGGAGGGGTGGGTCCCTTGGGGCTTTCTCACTGACGCCCCGCTGTTTCTCTTCCTTCACCATCCTTCTGTTATCACGTGGTCACTTGAGTGTGAAACTCTGTTGTGTGTGTCCTCTGTAGCCCTCACGGGCAGGCCCGGGTCTGGCTGTGGTTTGTCCTGGATGTTCAGGCCCGGCTGCTGCCCTGCCGGCCCTGCCACGCCCGCGCCGGCTGGCATCCTGGGTTTTGTTTTTGTTTTCTTTTTCTTTCTTTTTTTTTTTTATAATAGACTGTATTTTTAGAAGAGTTTTAGATTTACAGAAACGTTACAAGGATAACGCGGTTCCCTTACATCCTTCCCCCCAGACTTTCTCTTATTATTTTACCGCCTGTGCAACATTGTTGTAATTAACAACTGACATTGACACATTTTTTTTCTTTGCTTTTTTTAGGGCCCCACCTGCGGCATATGGAGGTTCCCAGGCTAGGGATTGAATCCGAGCTGTAGCCGCCAGCCTACACCACAGACACAGCAACGTGGGATCCGAGCCGCGTCTGCTACCTACACCACAGCTCACAGCAACGCCGGATCCTTAACCCACTGAGCAAGGCCAGGGATCGAACCTGCAACCTCATGGTTCCTAGTCGGATTCGTTAACCACTGAGCCAGGACGGGAACTCCAGCACTGACATGTTATTAACTGAAGTGTGTAGTTTACTCAGCCTTCCTTAGCTTGTACCCCATGTCCCTTTCTTCCCCACGACCCTTCCCAGGACACCCTGTGACGTGTAATCCTCTCGGCGCCGTGGGCTCCTCTGGGCCGGGACGGTTCCTCCCAATCTTCTCATTTGCGATGACTTGCCAGCGTCGAGGAGGACTGGGTTCGCTCTGGATTTCTCTCCTCTGTTGGAACTGCTTTTCTTGGGGTCGGACCGGGGTCCTGGGTCGAGTGGGCACCCAGCCCTTCCCGCCGGGGCTCGCGTCCTCGGGTGACCGACCCGCGTGATGGCCCGGCCCTGCGGACGTCCTCCTTCCCTGCGGCCACGGGGAGCGCGTGACGGGCAGCCCACGCACGAGGACTCTGCGGGTGGAGCTTCTGCGTCTCTCAGTGTTCTGCATGGGAGACGGTCTCTTCCCCCCATTTATTCATTTATTCAGTCATTTTTATGTCAGTGTGGATTCGTGTCTACTTACTTTATACATTGAGTTATAATGCAGTTTGCCTTATTTACTTTGGTTTAAGAAGTTTTTGTTTATTAAAGTACAGTTGATTTATAGGGTTCTCTCAGTTTCTGCTGTAAAGTGACCCCATTGTACGTACGTATATATTCCTTTTCTCATATTATCTTCCAGCGTGTTCTGTTCCAAGAGACTGGATACAGTTCCCTGTGCTGGACTTCATCGCTTATCCATTCTAAATGTAAGAATTGGCATCTGCTAGCCCCACACTCCCCATCTGTCCCCCTCTCCCCTCCCCCTCGGCAACTGCAGGTCTGTTTCTCTGGGTCTGTGAGTATATTTCTGGCTCTTCTGTTCATCTATAAAAAATATGTACACACACGCACACACACTTTTTCTTTTGGTCTTTTTAGGGCCACACCCACGGCATATGGAGGTTCCCAGGCTAGGGGTTGAACGGGAGCCATAGCCACCGGCCTATGCCATAGCCACAGCAACGTGGGATCTGAGCCGTATCTGCAACCTACACCACAGCTCATGGAGACAGCAGATCCTTAACCCACTGAGTGAGGCCAGGGATCGAACCTGTGTCCTCATGGATACTAGTCGGATTCATTCCTGCTGTGCCACCACGGGAACTCCCTTGTGCCTTTAGACCCCACACATAAGTGGTCTTAAACGGTATTTGTCTTGCTCTGTCTGACTTTATTTCCTCTGTTGGTCACATCGTCCAGCTTTGGCCTCAGGGCGCTCCCTCAGGTGGCTTCCAGGTTCAGCTGACGTGCCCCCGGACACGTGGGGTGATGTGGAGCGTCCTTCCTTTTGCAGTGACTGGGTGCTCGCAGTCCCAGAAGCGGCCAGTTCTCCCGGGAGCCTGGCTCCTTTGGCCGGACACTGGTCTTGAAACCACGATCTGGGCTGGTTGATGCTGGGAGTCACCGCGCAACTGACAGCCTAGGAAGAGCTCGCGTGCGCGTGGCTGTGGTAAGCACACGCCAGCAGCTGCTTCTGTGTACCCTTGTCCCCTTGCTGGTCAGCCAGTCCTGTCCTGGCGGTGGAAGCCGGGCTCCCCACTTGCCAGCGTTTACTTGATGGCCCGGTTCTGCCGTCCCTGCAGAGCAGGGCCACAGCGTTGTCCCGGGCCCCTGGGAAGTGGCTTCATGGGTCGATGGGTGCCCTCTGCACTGGCACTGCAGAGGCCGGGGGCCGCCGGGGGCTGCCAGGGGCCACGTCTTTCCAAGAAGGTCTGTGACCGTGGGGAGAGGAAAAGAGAACTGGGGCCTCCCCCGTGCTCGCTCACCCAGGCCTGTGGGGACAGCACAGGTGTGGAGTGCCTTTGAAATTTGAACACGGGCTAGCTTTGAACACGCCCTGGAGGCCTGGCCTTGGGGACAGGAGGAGAAGGGCGGCCAGCAGGACTCTCTGGAGCTCGGAGGCATCACTGGCTTAGATCCTGGCGGGCCCCTGGCCTCCCCACCTCGAAACCCGCGCGGCCTCGGCGGCCTTTGGAGGGAGAGCTGCCCTCTGCCCGTGGTTCTGCAGGCAGCGGGGGCACGGGGGCAGGCTCCTTCCTGGCAGGGACGGAACCAGGCGAGTTCGTGCTGGCTGACTCGGCAGTGTTTCCGTGTGGGGGCCTGGGGGCCAGAGGGCTTCGGCTGGAGGTTTCTGAGTGCTCGGAGCAGCGGGGAGGCTGAGAGGCAGTGAGATGCCACCTTGGCAGGGCCGAGTCGGTGGGCAGGGGTGGGCACCCGGGTCCCGGGGCTGAGAGCAGCCGCGTGCGGGGACTTGGCAGGACTGGTGCTTCAGAAGAAAGGAGCAGCCACCTGGGCGGGCTCGGAAGACCCTGGAATGGCAGTGCTTTTGTCCCTTTGGAGACGAAATGAGGGGAACAGTGGACAGGACGCGGCCGGGCCTCAGTGGGCTGGGTCAGTGGCTCCAGGTTTCTGAGGGTGGCACCCATGATGGCCATCGCTTTGAGGGGCCCTCGGGTAGCAGAGTGTCTGTGGGAGGAGCTGCAGTGTGGACCACGCCATTTACACACTTGGGGAGGAGCTGCAGTGTGGACCGTGCCATTTATACACCTGGGGAGGTGCCATGTGCACATGTCCGTGCTGTCTGCATGTGCTGGTGACTCTGTTTCCACACAGGGTTTTGGGGATCCAAGAGGACCCCATATTGTTTTCTTGGTCTTGGCTAAACTTCTGCTGTGGGCCTGGGAGGGTCCCAGCTGTTGCCCCCCATCGCCTGGACGACCTGGGCTCAGGCCGCCTGTCCCCTCCCCGTGTCCCTCCGTGCAGGGACCACACCACGGCGAGTGATGGTTGAGACCACGGCCATCGGGGAGCACGCGGTGGGAGGGAGACGGGGCAGGCGGAGAGGTGGGTAGAGGGCTCTGGGGTCGGGGGGGTGCGCCTAGAGGGTGAGAGAAGGGGCTTCACTGAGGAGAGGTGGGCAGGGGCGGTCCGGCCAGGTGAGGCCACGGGTCACCGTGCTGGCCTCTCCGGGACTGGCTGGGGCTGGTGTGGGGTCTCTTGGTCAAAGTCAGGCCCAGGATCTCATGGCCACACCTCTGTTGGGGCAGGACGGGCCCTGGGCCCTGGGGACGGGGCACATGGGACACAGCTGCCTGTCCCGACCCCCACAGGGGGGCATCCTGCTGTGGGGCTGAGGCCTCACCAAGGTGGTGGCACGTCTCCCATTCCTGAGAGGGGGGCTTCAGGAAGCGGGCGGAGCTGGCCAGGGGCTGCACTGGGCGGGGGGTCCCGTCCCTGGTGGCCCTTCCTGGGAGTGAGGCTCACCTTCCTGATGGAGGCCACCTGCTGGCCGGGCCTCCCTGCCCCCTCGCTGGGCATGTCCGTCCCATGTCCTTGCTGAGCCACGCCCGTCCCGCCTGCTTTCTGGGTTGAGATCTGAGGGTCCGCCAGGTCCCCTGAGATGGCCACAGGTGGCAGTGGCCTGGAGACGCATTTCCCGCCCCAGGTCGCAGGGCTCTGGGATCGCGGGCTGCCTGGTGCCCGCTGTCTGGGGCGGCATCTGCGTGGTGGGGGGCCAGTCTGGCCGGTGATGGCCCGGAGGCAGGGAGCCGAGGGTAACGCAGCCCAGGGGGCGCGTGGGCGGCAGAGCCAGGAAGGTGTGTGTCACTGGTGCCTCCGCAGGGAGTTTGGCATTTAAAACTCGGAAGCGGCTTGAGTTGTCTGCGAGGCATGCAACCTTCAGTACCGCAAACCCAGAGTCTCGCTCTTAGAAGCACCGGACGGTTGCCCCCACCCACGGTGCTGCTGTAGAGGCCACAGGCTGACAGCTGTGTCTCATCCCCCAGCCTCTGCTGAGAAGCCGGGGAGGTGTCTGAACCATCTCAACAAGGACCTCAGCCCAGAAGCGGAAGTGGGGGCTCACGGTCGGGGGCGGGGAGCCCCACCGCCCCTCGTCCCCGCAGGTCCCTGCCGTGCACATCTCCTGGACCCTCCGGGCACATCCTGGGGGTCCAGTGCTGGCTTCAGCCTCCGGGCTTGTTGTCCAGGGACTGTGCCTGCAGCCCTGCCCTGTTCCATCCAGAGGGGAGGTCAGGGACAAGGCAGGTGGCCCGGGCGGGCGGCCACTCCAAGGCCCCGTGGCCAGGGCTGCCTGCCGGGCAGTGGTCAGCGGCAGGTGCTCCCCTGGGCCCCACCCCGCCCTCTTGGGTGAGCACATTCTGGATCAGGAAGAAAAGCCGTCTTTTGTTCCCCGGCCACTGCTTAGGAAAGCGGGGAGCTGTGTGGATATGTCAGAAGTAAGGTGTCACATCTCAGCCCGGGGGTGGGGAGGTCTGGAGGGGGAGGGGAGCGGCGGGGCCCCAAGGATGCCACTGGGGCGGACAGGATGTGGAGGGGTGGGCTCCACCTGCAGCCATCCTGCTCCTTCACGCCTGGCCTGGTGGGGGCTGCGGAGGTGTGACTTCGCTGCTGCCAGCACCTTTGGGGGAGAGGAAGTGAAATATGAGTCAACGGCCAGAAAGCCCTGGGCACGAGGGTGGGGTGAGCTGCTGGCAGGATGAGAGTGACGGCGGGGGAAGCAGGGCTGGGCCCCCCAGGGCTGGGCCCCCCATGACCCCATCTCCCCCACCCCACCGGCAGCCTATGTCCTGCGGTCGCGCCCCTCCAGGGGGAGGGGAGTCCGTGCCGGCTTGGGGGCGGGGTGGGGGTCCCACCAGGGTTGCCGGAGAGGTGTTCTGAGCTGGACGTCAAGGGTGGCGGTGCTCAGGGTGGGCAGGCCTGGGACACTTGCCCCAGTGACCCTCAGCTGCTCTCGGCCCTGCCCGGAGCAGGGGGTGGGGGTGGGGTCGAGGAAAGGGCGGAGTCCCCATGACATGCCAGCGTCACCACCGCCATCTGACAGGTGAGCGTGAGGCCCGGGGCAGCAGGTGCATCAGGAAGGCGTGGGGTCTGCTCCGTCTGTGTTTGGGCGAGGCCAGCCCGACCGGCTCTCCGGGGACCCGGCCCTCATGCCGCCGTCTCCTGGGGGCCGGGGGGAGGGGGACCAAACGGAGCCACGGAAGGGGGAGCATGGCCTCTCATCAGCCCCCGGCTAGGCTTTCAAAAAGCCCCAGCCTGGAGTTCCCATCGCGGTACAGTGGTTAATGAATCCAGCTAGGAACCATGAGGTTGCGGGTTCGATCCCTGGCCTTGCTCAGTGGGTTAACGATCGGGCGTTGCCGTGAGCTTTGGTGTAGATCGCAGACGCGGCTCGGATCCTGCATTGCTGTGGCTGCGGCGTAGGCCAGTGGCTACAGCTCCGATTGGACCCCTAGCCTAGGAACCTCCACATGCCGCGGGTGCGGCCATAAAAATGACAAAAGGCAAAAAAAAAAAAAAAGCCCCAGCCTGATCTTTCGCAGTCAGGTAGCTGCCTCTGCGCTTAGAGAACCAGCCTCTTAGGATGAGCCCCTGGTGGGGAAGGGAGGGGAGCCCCTGGGTGGCGGGGGCCCCACCTCACGGGGCCGGGGTGGGGACTAGGCTGGTTGGGGACACGGGTTGGCTGCCCGAATTTGCCCCAGGGAGAGGATGAGAGGGAGGTGCTGGTGTCTGGGCCCTGCCGGGTGCCCAGGGCCGTACGTGGGTGGCTGCCACCCCCAAAGCACCCTGTAAGGGGCCACATCGCTCCCACTTTGCAGAAGAGTAAGTGGGAGTCTGGGGGGGCGTGGTCCCAGTAGGTGGCAGAAGTGGCCCCCAGGGCCTGTGCCCTTGTCCATGGCCCACCTGCCCGCTTCTGTTGGGCTTGTTTGCGAAGACCACAGCTGTCCTCTCTGAGCCCTGGGGCGGGTCCCACACGGACCCCTAATCCTTGTGCCTGGCCCATGCCCCAGGGCTCCCCCCACCTCCCAGAGAGACTCTCCTGCCAGCACCTGTTGTGCGGCTGCCAGTGCCAGGCCTCCTGACCCTTACCTGGCCCTGCCACCTGCGCATTATGGGTCTTCCCGCTAGACCTGAGCTCCTCAAGGGAAGGCCTGGGCCTGAGAGGCTGGGTCGTTCCAAAGGCCGCTGTCACCCACTGCTTTTGGCCTGGGTGGGTGAGCCACTGGCAGTCAGCAGGGCCTTGATGTGTCCCCACAGCCCTTGAGTCCTCCCCAAGGCAGGGCGGGCAGAGCTGGGAGTCTGGCCCACACAGCTCCAGGGCCACAGGGACTGTCCCCGCCCCGCCCTGGGAGGCCCGTCCATGCCTTTCTGCTCTGTGTCCCCTGGGACACCTCGTCTTCCAGCGGAGAGCTGAGAAGGGGCCGGGGTGGGCGGGGTCTCCTTGACCTCCAGGAGAAGGTGACCCCCAGGCTGGGACGTGGTCGCTGTCTGTGTGACCCAGGCCCTGGGGTGGCCGCTGCGGATCATGGGCGGTGGGTCTCTGCTGCTGCTCGTGACCCTGACCGGCCTGGCTTGGGCGGCTTGGTGGGGGATGGGAGGGAGAAGCAAGTGCGTGCCCGCTGCGGGGAGGGGCCTGGCCGGGCGGGGACAGGGTCGGAGAGGCTGGGAGGGAGAACACCTGAGGATGACGGCCAGGCTTCTAGTTTAGAAAAGCAGCCTGAGGAGTCCCCTGGTGGCCTAGCGGTCAGGGACAGGCATTGTCACTGCTGTGACTTGGGTCTCGGCTATGGCGTGGGTTTGATCCCTCGCCCAGGAACTTCTTACGTGCCATGGTGCAGCCAAAAAAAAAAAAAAAAGGGCAGCTGGAGAAGGCAGGGCCTGGAATGGGATCCAGGTGCCTGGAGCTGCCGGCGGCAGGTAAGCTCCCCGGCTCGTGGACAGGACCTTCTAACTGTGGCTCCGTGGTGGCCGGCAGGACTGTCTCTTCTCCGGGTCCCAGGCACCTGGCTGAGGGCATCGGCGTGTTTGAGGAGAGCTCGCTGATGGCCTGTCCCCTCCCCCGTCCCCCGCCTGGGCTGCCTGGGCGTGAGGCCCCCTCGCCACGGCCCCGCCCTGCTGATGTGAGTTCACCATCCCTCGTCTCCTTTTAAGTTCAGCAAGTGTGTATCTTGGATAATCGACCACTGGACTGTGTAATTAAAAACAGTGAGTCGTTTGCACTGAGTCACAGATCGCTCGGCCCCGGCCTTGGCCTCGTGGCGAACTCGGTCATTCACATCTGGGGACAGCCGGGCTTGGGTTCTCTCACGAATGTCTCTTCCCCCTTTGGACTGCCTCAAACCAGGGAGGAACCGCCTCCTTCTACAGCAGCAGGAGATGCGAGTTCAAAGCCGGTTTCCGTCCTGAGGGTCTTGGAATTCCCTGCCTGACGTTTCTGGGGACCAGCCCTTCCACTGGCTTTGACAAACCAGGGTCAGGCTGATTCTCAGCCGGTCCAACCCCGTGCTGCCAGGACGTGGCTGCTGTCACGGAGGGCATTGCTGGCTTCCTGCCTGTTGCTGGTGCTGCGTGTAGAGGCTAGCCCTGCTGCTCCGAGTTTAAAAATCTTGGCAATCAAAGGAGCCTATTATGACCTATTTATAAAGTATTTCAGAATCACTCGCATGAATATTTTGTCCTAAATTCTGTATAATTAGGAGACACAAACCCTACTCTGTGATTTTTTTTTTTTGTGCCACCAACATAACCTAAATTAAAACTCTCTCCATGTAGGTTTTTTTTTTAAAAAAGAAATCATTGGAACAAAAACATAAAGGCACTGGTTTTTGCTCACCGTCCTCAGATGCTTGAAAAACCATATTTCTGCCTCGGTAACACGGAAGCTTTGTCGCCTGATGGGCAGGCCCTTCCTTGTCCCCAAGAGCAGAAAAGTAAAGCTTTGGAAACGCGGACAAAGCAGGAGGCGCAGGCACCGTGGCCCGAGTCCAGCCACCCAGCCCCTCCGCCCCCAGACCTCAGGTTCAGCCAGAGCTTCCCGGAGGGGTCCTGGCCGTGGGCGCTCAACGGGAGGCCTTCAGGTGGGTGTGGGAGAGGGATTCGTGGCTGTGCTCCATTTAGCAATTGCTCTCCGGGCCGCTTCGTGGCTCGGCGACCGCACAGGAGGGATGTCGCCGGACGCCGGCCCTGCTCCTTGGGGGCGGGGGCGCAGCCCTTGGTGGGAGGAAGGTGTGGGGCCAGCACTGCCCTCAGTGGCTTTCGCAGAGCCGTGCATACTGGTCTGGGGGAGACTTTTGAGGGGAGACTTAGGGGCCGAATCTTTTTTTCATTTTATTTGGAGCTCAGGTGCACTGAACTGGAGAAGCCACAGTCCCGGGGTCACGGCGTGCGGCCTTTATTGGTCACGCAAGGGCCTCCCGTCTGTTCGTTTAGTTATTTTTTAACATACTAGGCACGGAGCCAGGAGCTGGGGTCTTGGCCTTAACCCCCATCGACCAGCTTGGGGTCTTAGCTGTGCGCCCCCTGCCCTCCACCCACCGTCTCCAGCTCCCCTGTTTCTTGTGGGCCTTCCTCTGGCCAACACTGCACGGCCTTGGCCTCAGCGCTGTGGCTTCGTCGGGGCCTGATGCGTGCTGGGCCGGTTCGGCCGCTGCCCCCGCCCCGTGGTTGAAGCTTGCAGGGCTGGTGGTGGTGGTCTGGGCAGGCCGGGTGGGCGGCCATAGAGAGCCTTCCAGGCCGGGGCAGGTATGAAAGCACACAGGTGCCTTCACACAGGTGCCTTCGGGGACGCGTGGGGGGAGGGGATAGGCCGGGAGAAGCCAGAGGGAGCGGGGGAGACTGTGCTGGCCTCCCAGGTAGAGGAGCCCCTTCGGGGGTGAGGAACCTCTGGGGGATCAGCCCAGGCAGGGTGGGCATTTCCAGAAGTTTCGGGGGGGGAGAAACGGCCCTGGGAAGAGGTCACGGCCTGGTGCGGCTGCGGCTGCGGCTGCGGCTGCACTGGTCCTGGGTGAGGGGCTGCCCCAGGAGAGAAGGGGCAGCTTGGAGGCCCTGCAAGCCCAGGGTGTTGCGGTGGCACAGGGGGCTGGGGGGGGGGACCGTCCTGAGGCAAAGCATCCAGGGAGGCGGGTCCGAGCCTGTCCCAGTGTGGGGCCCACAGACCAGGCCCAGGAAAACGTGCCCTTCAGCCCGGAGACGCGAGTGCAGGCGTCTCCCGGACACCCGGGCAGTGAGGCGGCAGGTGAGACGGTGCTTTTCGAGAGTCAGGCCGGTTCAGAAACTGCTGAGAGGCGGGAGGGGGAGTGAGCCCCACGCTGGCCCATGGGCTCATTTCCAGGACAATCTGGGGGGCGAACTGGGCCTGGCCTCTGCGCCAGGGCTTTCCTGTGGTGGCCTCCGAGGGGCTTCTGCTGAGCCCCGTGTCCTGGGCGGTGGCGCTGCCTTTCATGAAGGGCTTCTCACGCGGCCCACGGGGGCCGGCCCGGCTGCCCGTGCTTCTGGAAGTTGAGCTGAGGAGCCGATGTTCCGGCTTTGGGCCTCAGAGGGGAGAGGCCGGGAGGGGAACCGGCTCTCGTCAGGCAGATGTGCCCCTGGCACGGCCGCGGGGGGCCCTTCCCGCCTCTGCACCCCGACTCTCCCTGTGCCCACTCCGGCCCCAGCCACCCACGCGGTCGCCAGGGAGCTGCTCTCCTGGTCACCGTCCCTGAATCATTGCGTGTCCCCTAGGGTTAGGGTTAGGGTGGGTGTGAGATCCGGTTGCACAGTGAACCCCCGAGCCCCCGACACGCGGGCCGGGCCACCCCGCCCGACCGAGGTGAGGGATCAAGGGCCCCTGGTTCCCGGGTGGCAGCCGAGCTGAGCCCTCTGTGCACGGGCGTTACACCCTCTGCCCCCTCGCGGGCTCACCCAGGGAGCTGAGGAGGTGGCCTGGCTGGCGGGGAGCAGACGGGCTGGGGCCTCCTGCCCCTGCGTCCCACATGGGTTGACCTTACGGATGAGGCTTGAGTGGACGTAGTCGGGATCACGCGTTGGCTGTCCCAGGCCTCTGAGGGGAGGTTAGGGGTCGAGAGTGGCTGCAGGGTCTTCTCTGCCACCTCTTCTGGCCTGGCCAGGAGCACGCCTAGTGCCTGGCCTGGCTTTTTGCCACGAGCCCCAGGCCTGGCATCTTCCCTGGTTATATTGCATCCTTGAAGCCAGAGCAGCAAGTTTGCACAGGTGTGAGCGTGTGAGGTGACGTGTTTCAGGGCAGCCTTGCCCGCGGGGTCACAGGCCACCTGTCACAGCACCTGTGTGATCGCTGGAGGGGCCCCACCCCTCCCCTGGGGTGGAGCCGGGCCTCCTGCGGGCTCCAAGGGAGGTGGGGGACCGTGTGCTTGGCGGGGGTGCTGCGGGGGCCTTTCTCCTCAGCTGAGCCAGTGGATGGAATTGTATTCCCTTTTGGAGTTGGGGGGTTAGGCCCCAAAGGCGGCGTCTTGTCATCTTGGGGCCTCTGCCACTGTCACCGAGGCCTCCACGCTGCAGAACTTTGCTGCTGCAGGAGTGACTCAGCTGCCACCCCAGGTGGGGCTGGAAACCACCTGGCTCGGTGTTGCCAACCTGTCGGTCTGGTTACGCCAGCCTCCGTCCTGCCTCCCCCGAGTCCTGCCTCCACGGGAGCCCAGAGCCGGACCTTTGGACGGGGAGGGCCGGGAAGTGGCTCCAGCAGGCGCACGGACGAGAGGGTTCCTTGGCTGCTGGAGGCCGGGCCAGAGCAGCCCGCAGCCCGGCCAGGTGCGGGCCTTGGAGCCGGCCGCGCAGGCAAGGCTCTGTTCATCTGTGAGAGGGAGTTTGTTTCAGGAGAGTGCTGGGTTTCCCTGAAGAGAAATGACCCGGAGCCCCCACGGAGTGTGGCGATGAGGTGAGTGGCGAGCTGGGCGAGCTGGGCGCTAACATGAACCTGGAGGAACCCCGCTAGGCCGTCTGCATCTCGGGTTTCAGGAGCTTTCCGCCCGGTTTTAATTAGGACAGACACGGGTGCGGCCTTACTTGCAGGTGACTGTTCTAGGGGCAAGTTTATATGAACTGCAGGTTTTTACCTGTTTTATCTGCTTTCACAACCGCCTTTCGGATGCAGTAGAAGGTGGCCCGTTCAGCTTAGTTATGTTTTTCAGTCTGTAAAGGACCGCGGCCGCCTTGGCTTTGACCACACTTGGCCGAAAGCTCTCGTGAGATGTTTGTTGCCCTGCGCTGGTCAGCGGAGTCCGGGCCCGCAGCTGTAGAGGGAGGGGGTCTGTCTCATGCGTGGGTTTTGTTGCCTGAGGCTGCTGATTACCCATACCCACTCCCTCCCCCGCTTCCTCAGGTGCCATGCTGGTTTGGGTCTGATTTGCTAAGATTTGCTGAGGCTGGGCTCAGGCTGCTCTGGGGGCCAGGAGGCTGGGCTCTGGTTGGCTCAGCTGGGGTTGGGGGGGGAGGGGACAGCCTGGGGCAGGAGCCCGTCCAGAAGGCCTCACCCTCCACCATAGGGTGGGGGAGGATATGGGGAGACCCTGTGGGGCTGATATGGGGGCATGCAGCCCAGCAGTGAGCCCCTGAGGGGCAGGTGGACCCGGTATCGGAAATAGGAGCGGCTGCTGCAGGCCACCCCCCAACCCCCTTGCACAGCAGGTAGGGACAGCAGGGCTTGTGGGCGCCCCAGGCGTGCTTACTGTCAGGCCCAGTGGAAAGGAGAGGAGTGAAGGGCTGGAGGCCTGAGTTGGGTCGCTCCTCCACTGCCAGGTGAGAGCTGCTCTCACCCAAAGGCCGTCGGGGGGGTTGGCTGTGAGCTGGGTGGGGGAGGAGGGGGCGCTGTGGGGTCCACGGCCCAGTGCTTCACAGCCCTCGGAGGTGCTGGGCGGAAAGAAGGTCCCAGGGGAGTGTGGGGACCGGGCCAGCCGAGCTGTGGGGCCAGGTCAGGACCTTTCTGACTCTGAGCGGACCCCTAGCAGGGAGGTTTTTGGAACCTGTGGCCGTAGATGGGGGCTGGGCCGACATTCCTGCTGCGGGCGGCCCTGGGCACAGGTGCTGGGGCCTGTGCGTGTTAGGGGTTGCCGCCTTGATTGTGTAGGATGCTGATGGCCTTGGCTTTTCAGACCTTGAGCCGTTATTTTCATAGTTGTGCTTTGGGATATTAAATTTTTCCAGAGTTAACATCGCCTAGAGCCGTGTCCTACCCTGAATGTGTTGACTCAGTTCTCTGGAAGAGGGGGATTAAAAGGTTTCTGCCCGCCAGCCCCCTGAAGCATCACAGTCCCACAGCCCGTGGATTCTGCCCCATTCATTCTCCTGCCCCGGACACCTGTGCTGTTTTAATTACCTGGTGGGAAAGTGTCATGAGGCCTCCCCAGGTGGGGGTCGCCTCTGAGGCGGATTTCGGGAAATCCCAGGTGCCGCTCGCTCCCCGCGGTGCCTTCTCCCCGTAGACCTGCCAGAAAAGTGGATGATTGAAGGCACCAGGG
Organism: Catagonus wagneri; assembly: GCA_004024745.2. Lineage (NCBI taxonomy): Eukaryota > Metazoa > Chordata > Mammalia > Artiodactyla > Tayassuidae > Catagonus > Catagonus wagneri. The sequence continues at coordinate 1,146,332 of PVHT021183620.1, read as the reverse complement.
CAGCTTGCTGATTACCTGAGGATTTGTCCGAGGAGCCTGCGGGTGGGGGCTGGTATCACAGGCCGGTCCTGTCGTCCAGCCTGTGGCCGGCCCTCTGCCCCCAACCAAGGTTGTGCCCGTGGACACAGTCCCCCGCAGTGATCTCGGAGAGGCAGCAGCGAGTGACGGTCTGCAGAGATCTTAATTCTCTGCCCGGGAGCTGAACCTGGGCGGCCTGCGCAGAAGCCAGGAGTCCCCGTCCCCGCACCGGCCAGAGGCTGAGAGCAGAGTGACCCGGTTCCCGCCCCTGTTGGAAGCAAGCGTGTTTCCAGGAGGCGACGGCTGTGAGGACGGGTCCCCGCGTGTTGCTGGAGCCGCAGCGCGGCGTGTGCGGCGCACGCGGAGGAATGTGGCGTCCGGGGCGGAAGCCCCCGGGGAGGGGCGATCGAAGCCGCTTACAGGCGCCGGCTCTCCGGGTCTCTGTCCTCCTCCGGCCAGCTGTCGCGTCTGCACTCTCCCCCTGAGCAGACCCGGGACCCTCCCTGCGGTGCGGGCGCCTCTTCTGGCCCAGAGGGTGTCCGGAGCGGGGCTGCGGGGACGGCGTTGGGCCTCGCGGTGGCCGGGGCCCCATCCCGCTCCGACTCCGGGCGGTTCCCTGCGCCTGGGGGGCTCCGCTGGGCCCCAGAGGTGACAAACCCGGGCCTCTTGTCTCTCTGCTCCCGCAGAGCTCAGCTCCCACCGTGACCTTCCTCCTCGCCGTGTCGGAGAAGCCAGGCCCGGGGTCCTCGGCCCGACCTGTCCCCGCTGTCCTCGGCCCGGGGCCCAGTACCTCCCGCCTCACTAGGGCTCAGCTGCAGCTGCCCAAGGCCAGGGCCAAGGTCACGGGGAGCCGGAGACTGACTGGGGCACCCCTAGGACACGGTGTCCCTGTACCCCCTCCCCAGAATCCCTGGGGGACGCTGGGGGTTCTCAGCCCCTGGTCCTGGAGCCCCTTTAGTCGTGAGTGAGCGAGGTCACCAGCAGGCCCGATTACGTGGGGTGCGGCCGTTGCTCTTTCTTTCCCACGTTACAAGTTCAAACGGGGAGAAATCCACAGATATTTTTGGAAAACTGCCAACTGTTAAGCCCATTACATGTCAATGTAAATAGTATGTTTTTGTTTAAAAAAAAAAACTGCTATTTTCCCAATAAAGGGGAAATTAGTAAAGGGGCTCCGGCAGTTTGGCAGGCTTTTGGCGGGTCTGGTTAACCGGCCTCCCCTGCCCCTCCCCCACCCCCCAGGGGGACCTCAAGACGCCAAGTGGGGAACCAGACAACGTCTCAGGACTGTTGTCAGGTGGCTCTGGCAGGGTCTTGGGAACAGCAGAGGCTCCTGACCACACTCCAAGCACCTGCGGTGGGGAGCGAGGGCTTTTTTTAGTTCTTAGTTTTTGTTTCCCCATTTTATTTGACCCCTTCTTATTTCTTTGGGCTCAGTTTACATGAGCTGGCCCACACCCCGGGACTCGGGGCTCAGCCGGCCCCTTCCCTCCTCCCTGCTTCCCGAACACGTGGGCAGCTCGAGGGCCCAGGGCCTCGCTCCTGGCAGGTAGCGGTCCCTGCGGTGCCGTGACAGCGCCTCACCTGCTCGTCACGTCGCGGGTATGAGTAGGAGCGAGTCCTGGATGCAGAAATGCGTTTTTACTTGCTTTTGCAAAACTGCGATTCACCCCGGCTCCCGGCGTGGGGGTGGGGGGCACCCCATTTTGCTGCCCCCAAACCCACACGCCACGTCCGGGCCAGTCCGACTAGGGAGGCGGTTTCTTGATGTTTAATTTGTGTTTCTGTCTCTGGTGGCGAAGGTTGATGGTCTTTTCACGTATTTGAGAGCCGTGTGTTTCTTCTGCCGGGGACCGTCTGTATCTCCCGCCCAGCTTTTCTACTGGGCTGTTTTGCAACATTAGACAGATTAATCCTTCGCAATGTGGGTTTTGCACATATTTTCGTCCTGGGTTCCCATTTATCTTTGACTGTTTACAGAGGGTTTTGCCTTGTGGAAATGTCTTTTTACTGTAACCTGTCTTCTCCTGTGTGTTCCATCTTGCCTGGAAAGGCCCCGTCTGACCCCAAGGTTCTGAACCCCCCCGCCCGCTAGTCCCCCCTCCGGCCCCTTCTCCACTTTTCTTATTTCACACTCAGGTGGTGGGTCCTCTGTGAGTCTCTTTGGGGAAGACGGGGTGCGGCTCGGCATTTTGTCCACGGGGCCCAGGATGTCCGTGTCACCTGTCATCTGGATGTGTCTTCCTGACGACTGAGAAGGCCCCCGGATCCCGGTGGGGTTGGGTCTGTTCCGACGTGTTCTCATTTGTTCCATGGCTCTGCCATCTATCCATAGGCTGTCATCACACTTTTAACCTCCGACTGCAGCTGTACCACATTTCCTTACGGGGTGGGGCTGCTCTCCCCTCAGCACTCTGGCTTTTCGGAATCTTCCCCCGCTACTTGGCTGATTTCTCCTTAGGAGCCGTGGTCCCAGCTGGTCTCGCTTCCTCTAAAATCTTTTCATGAAGGATGTGGCGTTGTCGCTGCAGCCACTCGGGCGGCTGCTGTGGTGCACAGGTTTGTTTGATCCCTGGCCCTGGAACTTCCGAGTGCTGAGGGTGAGGCCAAAAAAAAAAAAAATTATTCTTTGGGGGGAATCACATTAGATTTATAGATTATTTTAGAATTTTATGTGCCCACTCCCTGCCTCTTTATATGTAAATATGGCAGAATACACATAATATGCATGATAAATGACGTTAAGCGTTCGTTCAACGTACATAAGACTCAGCTGATTCTGGCCCCACCGCCTACTTTCTGTCCCCACGGACTTGACCCCTCGGGTGCCTCATATAAGTGAGATCATGCGGTGTTTGTCTTGTTGTGACCTGCTTATGTTGCTGAGCCTAACGTCCTTGAGGTTCATCCATGTCGTAGCAGGTGTTGGATTTTTTTTTCTAAGTGCCGCACCTGTGGCACACGGACGTTCCCAGGCCAGGGGTCAAGCCTGTGCCTGCACAGCAACCTGAGGCCCTGCAGGCCGTTCTTAACCCACTGCACCGCAGCAGGAACTTCTGGAATTCCGTCTTTTTTAAGGCTGAATAATAATCCCCGTAGGCAGAGACCACATTCGCTGGTTGACGGTACTTGGGTTACTTCCTCCTTTGGGCTTTTGTGCTGCTGTGTACTTGGGGGCACACGTATCTGTGCAGGTCCCCACTTTCAGTTCTGTTCGGATGCAGACCAGGATGTGGAATTGCTGGATCATATCGGTAGTCCTATTTTTAATGTTTTGAGGAATTGCTGTGCTGTTTTCTGTGGTCCCTGTGGCTGTGGTTTATGCTTCTGGTCGTGCATGTTGAAAATCAGGGCAGAGTGGGGAGTTCCCATTGTGGCTCAGCAGTAACGAACCCGACTAGTAACCATGAGGGTGCAGGTTTGATCCCTGGCCCAGCGTTGCTGTGGCTGTGGTGTAGGCCGGCAGCTGCAGCTCTGATTGGACCCCCTAGCCTGGGAACTTCCATGTGCCACAGGTACAGCACTAAAAAGCAAAAAAGGAAAAAAGGGAAGAAAGAAAAGAAAATCAGGCCAGACTGTGTGCCGAGAATTCCATGAAACCCGAGCTGTGTGGGTGACCAAGCTGGACCTCTGAGAGCCTGGTCCCCTCTCCCCGAGCAGGCCTGCGGGCAGGTCCCCGTGGGTGCACAGGAGGGCCCGGATTCTGGACTCCATCTTCCAGGTCTAGTGGCCGGGAGCTCCCTCTCCGAGCCTCCCTCTCCTCTTCTCATTAAAGGGGGGGTCCCGGGGCCCCACAGTAGCAGCAGGACGTTCCAGGCCCAGAGACGCGGCGGGAGGGGCCGGCATCCCAGAGGCTGGTGTGCGAGGATTTCAGGAGGCGAGACCTGGAGGCGCCGCATGCGGGCTTGGGCTCTATGAAGCGCGGCTGTTGGTAAAGTGACCGCATGTGGGGCGCGTCGTGCTGGGCGTTCCTGCCCTGGGTCTCCCGTCAGTGTGTCTGCGCCCTGCACGGGTCCATGTCTGCCCGCCCCAGTGGCTGTGACCCAGAACGGGTCCTAGTACCTCGGGTGCTCTTGCCAGTCTCCTGTGATCCTTCCAGCCTGTGGGACCTCGCCTGCCCGGTGGTCCCGCCACCCGTCCTGCAGTGCAGATCGCTTAAGACCCAGCTCATCTCGTTTTGCTTGCAGAGCCCAGCTTGATCTTGGGTAAGGCTGAACCGTCCACCCGTTGGGTGCTTACCCGGGTGGCAGGTGTGAAGAGGACACGGGTTTTTTTTTTAAATGTTTTGTCTTTTTCATCGGGTGTGAGTTGTACAGCCGAGGCGGGAAGCGAGGGCGGCCAGCCAGGCCCCTGTGGTGTCAGGCCCTGCCCGGGACAGTGTTCCGTTCTTGGCCAGCCAGTCAGGGAGCGTGGGTGCCCCCTCTCCACCCTGGGTGGTGTTTTGTGCATGGGGGCCTTCTGTGGCAGGTGTGCGTGACAGCCCCATGCTGGGCCCTTAACTATTCTGGGCTTGGGCTGCAGGGAGCCCAGGTGGGCCCTGGGAGGGAGCCCTTGGCCTCAGCTGGGCCAAGTTTAAAAAAAGAAGCTTTGCCACAGGCCGGTGGTTTGCAGGCGCCCAAGGCTCTTTTTACCTGGGAGCTGTTGAAGGCCGCGTGGGTTGGCTTTGGTGCTGGACTCACCCAGGGCCCAGGGTGTCCTTTAAAATGCACCTCCCTCACCCACTGCTTCTCTGCCAGGCCTCGTGCTGGGCCCAGACGTGCAGGTGGGGACTGGGTGGGATCCCCGTTGTTGAGCCGGGTGCTGTGGGGACAGGGAGGGGTGTCGGGGGATGGGGAGCCTTCATGGGGGTGCAGTGCGTAGTACTGGAGGGTGGAGCGGGGTGTCCCAGGTGGGAGGCAGGGTCGGGGCTGGCTCCTGGTTTCCTAAGGTCTTTTCCGCTGTGCTCTGTGTCCCTGCAGAGCAAGGGCCTGCCGGGGACCTGAGTGTGGACGGTGGCCTCCAGCGATGGGTGGGTTATTCAGAGGTGGAGGCTGGCCCCTCTGCCGCTGGTGGGATACAGGATGGGGAGGGGGTGCTGGCACACGGCCAGGTGGGACAGAAGAGAGGGGCCGCAGTGTGTGGGATTCCTTCCCTGAGCGCCTTCTGGCCCCGGGGGCCCGGGGACAGCCCTGGCTGCTGGCCTTGCCACGGGCACCCTGCCCTCAGCGCTTTCCTAAGATGCCTGGGGATGAGGCCCACACCCGAGTGTGTGATGGCAGTGCCGCTGGAAGTGGGACCCAAGTGCTGAGTGAGGGCCCGGTTCCCTGTGGGAGCCAGTAAGGACTGGGGCCCTGGTGACAGTCCCTGTTCTGCTGGGCATTTATCGCCTTTCGACAAGGGACAGTCAACCATGGCCCATGGGTGAAACGTAGCCGCTGCTGCTTGTTTTTGCAAATCATGTTTTACTGGCCCAGAGCTGCACCCATTTCACGCTACGTCAGAGTTGAGAACGTAGGACCGAGGCCGGCCGTGTGGCCGCCACGCCTAAGACACTCACCGCCCAGCCCCTCCCCAGACAGGCTTGCCCGGCCTGCGCGTTCGCCTGGGGCAGAATTCTGGGGCCGCGGTGCTTTTGGAGCTCAGCCTGTTTGCAGCCAGCCGCCAGCCGGAGCCCCTCTCTGCTTTCAGGAACTGGGCCAGGGCGCCGGCAGGAAGTCGTGACGACGGCTGGGAATCCAGAGGGTGTTTCCTCCCAGCTGTCTCATTGGCTGCGTCCTCCCCGGGCCTGGATGCTGAGTGAGGGCGAGACTTGAAAAAGAACGCTTCCGCCAGAAATGAGTTTCTGTGTGCGTTTCCTATTGCTTAGTTAATTTGCTTATACATCGCAGAGGGGTTTTGTTTGTTTATTTTTTGTCTTTTTCGGGCTGTACCCGAGGCACGAGGAGGTTCCCAGGCTAGGGGTCGAATTGGAGCTGTAGCTGCAGGCCTTCGCCACAGCCACAGCCACACCAGCTCCCAGCCAAGTCTGCGACCTACACAGCAGCTCATGGCAGCGCCAGATCCCCAACTCACTGAGCGAGGCCAGGGATCCAAACCTGCCTCCTCATGGATACTAGTCACATTGGTTTCCGCTGAGCCACGACGGCAACTCCCAGAGGTTTTTTTTTTTTTAAATCTATTTGCTTCTAAACCTTAGGTTTCCCTGCTAGCTTTGTTTTGTTTAAATAAACATTTGTGTGGCCTCTGTGCCAGGCTCCCCACTCCGTACCTAGGCAGGGATGCTGTGAGCTCTCATGCAGTGTGATGGATGCATTAATAGAGGCATGTGCTGGGGAGGGTGGGGTGGCTGGGGGTCTGAAGTTGGGGCAAGTGCAGGCTTGAGCCCAGCGAGGTTGGTTTGTCTTCCCGGTGTGTCACATCTCTCTTACCCCGCCTTCCCCAGCCTCAGTGTCCCCATCTGTCGGCTGGTTTAATAGAATCTCTTCCTTCTCAGCCTTGTGGCCAGGCCTGGCACCTGGGGTGGGGAGACCAGCTTGTCACTCTTGCTGGAGATTTGGGGCCCTGCGGACTTTGGGGTGCGTGGGAGACCTGGGGGATGAAAGCTCTGTGCTGAGGATTGTCCTTGCTGTCTGGGGGTCCCAAGCTCCCGCCATAGCACTCGCTGCCAACCCCTCGCCTGGGGCGCCCTCTGGGTCCCGTGCTCTTCTGAGCCAGAGTGCGCAAAGGTGGGTCCTTGGGTGGCCACGACCCACACCTGTGTCAGATGCCACTCTTCCTTATCGCCATCTTAAAGCCAGGAGGCTGAGACTTAGGGAAGGCTGGGCCCAACCTAGTGGCCAGTCTCTACAGACCTCACCCTTTTTTTTTTGGCCACACCTGCAACATGTGGAAGTTCCTGGGCTAGGGATTCAACCCATGATTTCTGCTGTACAAGCACAGTGATTCGATTCTACGTGTATATACACATTCTTTTAAATATACTCTTTTCCAGTAGGATTTATGGTAGTGAGTGTAGTTCCCCGTGCTTGCTGTCTGTCCGTCCCCTGCATGCTGGCTTGCATCTGCTAACCCCAGCCTCCCACTCCCTCCCCCCACCCGAAAACCACAAGGCTGTTCTCTATGTCTGTGAGTCTGTTTCTGTTTCATAGCTTCATTTGCGTCGTATTTTATTCTTTTAATTTTTTGAATCAATTTTTTATGGCCGTCCCTGGGGTATATGGAAGTTCCTGGGCCAGGGGTTGAATCTGAGTCACAGCTGTGACCTGTGCCACAGCTGTGGCAACACTGAATCCTTTCGCCCAGTGTGCCAGGGATCAAACCCCTGCCTCTGCAGTGACCCAAGCTGCTGCAGTCGGATTCTTAACCCACTGGGCTATGGTGGGAATTCCATTTGTGTTGTATTTTAGCTTCCACAAGGAAGGAATAGCTTATGGTATTTGTCTCTCTCTCTCTTTTTTTTTTTGGTCTTTATGTCCTTTGATGGCTGCACCCCCGCAGCATATGGAGGTTCCCAGGCTAGGGGTCTAATTGGAGCTGCAGCCACCGGCCTACACCAGAACCACAGCAACGCCAGATCCGAGCCAAGTCTGTGACCTACAACACAGCTCACGGCAGTGCCGGATCCTTAACCCACTGAGAAAGGCCAGGGATCAAACCTGCAACCTAATGGTTCCTAGTCAGATTCGTTTCCCCAGAGCCACGATGGGAACTCCATGTCTTTCTCTTTCTGACTTCACTTAGTATGAGAATCCCTAGTTGTATCCATGCTGCTCTGAATAGCATTATTTCATTCTTTTTTATGGCTGAGTAGTATTCCCATTTATGTATGTACCACATCTTCTTGACCCATTCCTCTGTCGGTGGGCATTTAGGTTGTTTCCGCATCTTGGCGACCATGAATAGTGCTGCCGTGAACATAGGGGTGCTCAATCTTTTTGAATTAGGTTTTGTTTGGATAGATGCCCAGGAGTGGGGTTGCTGGTTTGTATGGTAATTACAGACTCACTCTTGACCCATTGGGGCTGGTCCAGGGCTGGGGTCAGAGGTCAAAAACTGGTTTGTGCAGAGCTGGGAATAGCTGAGCCTTGGGGCCTGAGGGCTGGCCGCAGGGCACCGTGTCCTTTCTGAAGCGGCCTCGTGCTTCCCGGGACCTTGGTCTGACTCCTGTGTGTGTCAGCGTCGTGGGCCTGGCCTCCCGCCTTGGGTAGGCCCCGCCAACCCACTCCCTTCCTGCCCCGCCCCACAGGCCCCAGGTTTGGGTCCTTCTCTGCTGGGAAGCTGATAATGACCAGGCGGGGGTCTCAGGGTGTCCCAGAGTCTCTTCCCTCAGCTCCCCAGCATCCCTGTTAATTGACGATTGTGCCTGAGCCCAGGAGTAGTAGTGCAGGATGGTGACACTTGTTAAGTGCTTTTTTGGGAAGTGGCACCTGCGTTTTTGCCATGGTTCCTGCCGCTTGCCGGGGAGTCCTGGGCCCTTCCACGCACACTCCTGTGTCATCCTCGCGCAGCTCTCCTGCGGGGACTGCCGTGAACCTCCTTGTGTGACCCGGGCACCCGGGGCATGGGGAGAGGTCGGCAGCAGAGGCAGCCTGGCCTGGAGACTGTTAGGTGCAGCCCGGCCTGGCCCAGCCCGCCCGCTCCCAGCGGTGTCTCTGCACGGGCGGTGCTTTAGATTCAGGGGCAGGACTGGGGCCTGCGCAGGGGCGTCGGGCAGGAGCAGCCTAGCTGGGCAGGACGGGTGCTGAACCAGAGGCTGAAGAATGGAATGTTGCCCTTGGCTAGGAAGGCCTGGACAAGGTCCCTGAGGCACCTGCGTGGGGACCGGAGGGTGGTCAGGCGGTGACGAGCAGGGCGCGAGGACAGCCTGCCGCGGCTGACCTCCCTGCGGCTGGCCCCGGGCTCTGGAGCGGGCCCACCCGGAGGCTCAGGCCGGCTTATTCCTCCGTGCAGCCCCCTCCTCCCGCCCGGCCCTCGTGGTGAGCGTGCCGGGCTATGCCCTGCTTCCCAGGGCTGTCTCCAGCCCCTTCGGTCCTCTCGCTGTGCACTTTGACCTGTGCACCCAAGCCAGGCCCGGGGAGGGGGAGGGTGGGTGGGGGCACTGATGTTTCTGAGCCCTGGTCCCTGTGTGGCCACGACAGCCTGAGACAGGGGTCAGGGCGTGGCCAAGTTCTCAGAACTCTGCAAGCTGAGGCCACCGAAGGGGAGAGCACATACACTCAGCTCCGCTAAGGTGGGGGCACTCACAGCCGCTCGTGTCTGACTCCTTTCTCTGTGTTTTATTACCGGGCACGGTCCCGAGGCGTCTGGATGGTGGACGTCCGGCGGGTGGTGGCCTGGGGCTGTGTTCCCTCCAGGGTGCCCTTCGCCCCTGGGCACGACCCTGTGGGTTGAAAATGGCCACATGGGACGGGTTACACCCCCGAAACGGGCGGACACCTGTCATCGGGGCTTTGCTTCTCACTTGGTTGATTGCCTAGACCTCATAGAAGAGAAAATGCTTCTTTGCAGACGGAGGTGAGCGTGGGGCGTGGGCAGCGCCCACTGTGAGTGACCCGGGAAGGCTGGGGACACCTGCTGCTGCCGCTGGAAAGCTGTCCCCTGCTTGCGGCCAGGACGTGTCTCCCATCCTAGACTGACCAGCCGACCAGCCAACCAACCGAGGTTCTGATGCCTGCCTTCCTTGTGCGCCTTTGTCGTGTCTGGCCTTTTTGTGGTTGGTTCTCCCGTTTTATCGGAGCAGAGTTGGTTTTCAGGGTTGCGCCGCTTTCAGGTGTACAGCAAAGTGACTCGGGCACGCGTGTGTGCGCGTGTCCGCTGTCCGAGTGCGCCCCTTCATCCTTTGTCCCCGTGCAGGTCATGGCGGCACCTTGACCAGGCCTCCCCATGCTGTACCAGGTCCTCGTTCTCTCTTTGATGTGTAACTAGCGTCTCCGTCTGTCCCACCCTCCCGGTCGTCCTCCCCGTTGTATCTTGTTGACGGAAGCAGAGGCATCAGCCAGCATCCCGAAGCTTTGGGGTTGCAGTCCCGACTGACGGCGGAGGGAGGGAGTGTCCGCAAAATTAGTGACATCTCGCGGGAGGGGCTCGGCTGTGTGGAGGTCGCGGTGAAGAGTGTTGGACGTTTTGTTATCATTTATAAACGTGCTGCACATCTGTGTCACTGAGATTGTAAGAGATGTTTGTGGGTCTGTGCCCAGAGGTCCCCGGCGGTGTTGCTAGAGCACGCGTGGCCCCCGTTCGCAGAGGAGGGTATGGTGGCTCAAACAGGATCCTCCCTCGCCCCAGCTCTCCTGTTGTTCCTGACCGGCTCTCCTGGGCCGCCCCGGCCAGCAGCGGGTCATGGAGCTGGCAGGACCCCGGGCAGATTTCCTGTTACGGTGCAGAAAACTCAGCTCGTGATGCGGGGTATTCGCAGGGCTGTTGATCTGGCCTGACCCTGCAGGACCAAAAGCCCCTGAAGAATTCAGACCTCAGGAGAAACGCCTCCGGCTGTTGAAGCCTTGGGTATGTGTTCTCGGATTTAGAGACGGTGCCTGGGCTGGAGGGCAAAGTCCGCGGGTGGGCCGGGTGGCTGCGGGCAGGCGCCAGGGCCCTGCCTTTGTGCGTCATCCTCTCCATCCTTCACCGGACACCCAGCACCTGCTGGCCCTGCTGAGATGGGTTGGGGCCCTGCAGCACCTGCCCTCGGCCCGTGTTCTAACTGCTGGGTCACAAATCCTAGCCCAGGGATTTAGCCGGAAGCTACAAGACTCCAGACTAGACGGGCTGATGGAGTTTGAGGGGTACTTGGAGAAGGGGCCTCTGGGGCCGGCCCAGAACCCGAAGTGCTACGCTCCCCAGTGGTGGTCAGAGGACCCCTGAGGGGCTCAGCAGGCGGGAGCCCAGTGGCGGGGGAGGCAGGGAGGCCCTGGGAGGGGTCTGGGCGGGGCTACAGGACGGAGTTCCTGCCACCCGGAGAAGGGGCTCTGCGAGGTGCAGTGGCTGCCTGGACCAGGCCCAGCGGGGTGGGGGGCGGGATGGAGAAGCCCCGCCTGCCTTGGGGGGGCTGTGCTCACTGTGGGGGTGATCACGCGACCGGGGGCTCCTCCCAGGGTTTTGACCTGAGCAGCTGGTGGCGCAGGTGCTGTCTGGTGGGTGGGCCTGGGGAGGCTGCAGCCTCAAGCCAAGTGTGGCAGGGTGGCCGCAGCTGAGATGCCCGCAGGCAAGGGGTGAGCCAGAGCTGAGCCCACAGGGAGGCCTGTGGGCCAGGGGCCAGCGGAGCACCTGAGCATTTGGGGTCCCGCTGCCTGAGGCCTGAATCCTGGGTGAGGGAGGTAGCTCCCTGACAGGCCTTGAGTTTGGAGAAACCCATCGGCCGTAGCTGACACCTCGAGCCTGGCCTGGGGAGTGGTCCCGAGTGCCTTCTGGGCCTTGGACTTCCAGACCGCTCCCGGGTCGCCCAGCATGAGGCCCCAGAGGCCGGCCTAGGCATGTACACCAGGGGTCCCGGGGTTCGGCTTGCAGGGCTGGGGGCCTCTGGGGCCGTCTTCCCGGAGGACAGAGGCCTGGCAGAGGGCCGGGGGCTCGGCCGGGACTGGCTTGGGGACCCTGGGAGTCCTCGCTCAGCATCTGGGACTCCCCAGGAATGTTGTTTAAGGGTTACTTCCTTTGGGAAAGCGGACGTAGTTTGTCCTGGGACCAGCAGAAGAGCAGGGAACCGGGAGATGGGGCCAGACCCTGGCTGAGCCGCTCGTCTGAGCGCAGACGGGAGCTGGGCCGGGGTGGCACGCACCGTGCGCGGAGGAGAACAGCAGGGACCTGGAATGAGCAAGCCCTGGGCCAGGAAGCACTTTTTTCTAAATCTCAGCCTGGGAGGGAAATCAGTCCTTTGTGGTCTCCAGGTCCAGTGTCCCTGAGATACTGCTGCCTTTGTGTGCCCGGAGCCATTCAGCGGGTTTCCAGAGCAGCGAGCTTTGTGTCCGGGGCCGGAGCTGGCCTCGGTCCTGGGTCCTGAGGGCCCGGGGCCCAGTGGGCGCTGCCTGGAGCTGCACCAGGGCCCCTCGCCGAGGTCGCTCGGACTCGCCTGCCTCCGTGGCCCCTGAGTGGCGGCTGGAACAGCCACAGGGATCGCTTGCCGGCGCGTCTGATGCACGCGGAGGTACAGGGAGGGGTCCCTCCCAGAGCGTCAGGGGCCCGGGCAGCAGATCCCGCTCTGAGGGTCGGCTCCATCTTGAGGGGTGGGCGTGCACAAAGCTGCCCAGGATGGCCTGTGGCTGTGGGCTTCCTCCCGGGGGCTGTGGGGAGTGAGGGCTGGGCGTGCAGGGAGCTGGTTGGTGAGGGAAGGCTGGGTGGCACCCATGGTGCACCCAGAACAGGTGCGGCTCTGTGGGCAAGCTGCTCTCTGGGTCACACCTGGCATCTGGGACCCGGCCCTCCTCTCTGTCCGAGGGCATCGTCCCTGTCGGTCTTCCGTCTCCATCTGAAAGTTGTGGGTGACCGGGCTGTAGGGCACAGTGGAGGTGAGCTCGCCCTGTGCCGTGGGGCCACCCTCCTGCCCCGTGGAGATGGGGGGGCCATGTCCCTCCCAGCCTGGACCCACCTGGCGGGGTGGTTTTGTCCTGGCGCCTGGTCCTGATCGGGCAGCGGCATGAACTGCCCGCCTGCCCGGGAGCTTGGGGGCAGGGCCTTGGGGACAGAGCGAGCCCTTGGGGACAGCCTGAGCAGGTGTCAGGTTGGGGTGAGCTGGTGGCTGGGAGAAGGGCCCTGCTGGGCGGGGGAGCGCGTGGGCCGCTGCCAGGGCTGCTCCGGGTATGAGCAGCATTCTGATGGCGACGGGGCGGACACTCCACGCTTTGTTCGCTCTCTCCGGGCGGCTGCCTCATTTGCTTGCGGGGCTGAGTCAGCGGCCCCAGCCTCAGGTGGTGAGTGCTGGACGGGAGCCCCGCCTGGCCAGACCCGGCAGAGGGACGTGTGGCCGCGGGAGCCGGGCCGCCCATTCTGGGAGTCGCCTAGCCAGTCTGTGCTGGGGGAGGGGGTCCCCCAGGGCTTCCCGAAAATGGAAGGGAGTAGGTTTTACGTGGCCACACTTCCCTGCCCGGTTTATTTTTACTTTTCAAGTTGGAAAAGCAGCAGGGAAGCGCAGCAGGACACAGTGGGGCAAAGTTTTATAGCCATAGGAGCCCCAACAGAGTCTGGTGTCACCTGTAGCCTTTGGAGACGCCCCTTGGCCATAGCTTTGGGGCACATAATTTTGTCATTGCCTCCAAGACTCCCTGGAGCGTCCGTGAGTCCCTCGTGGCACTCGGGGCTGCCTGCCCCGCGTGGTGCTGCCCAGGCACCCTTGACATGCTGGGTTTGCCCCGGGACGATGGCGAGACGGGGCGTCGGTGGCCCGAAAGGCAGCTGTGTTCACGCTTCCTGCTGCTTCGGCCACACTTCTGGCTCTCGTTTCCTTTTCAGTGAAGTTGGAGACTTTCGCACGAGGTCCGGGGAACTTTCCTTTTGCGGCGTTTCCTCTGCTCAGGGAATTGACGTGTCTGCGTACCCAGCTTATCTGATTTTACCAGTTTGTCCAAGTTGTCTCACAACAGAGACATCCGCTGTCATATACCCTGTTTGGTTGTGCTTTTTAAACAAATGGCAGTGAACTTTTGTCGGATCGAGACTTTTTTAACTTGATCATTTTTTCAGGCTCTTGACACAGACCATCACTCTCTGTCAAGGGACTTGATAAGTGCTTTTCTTCTTTCTTTCTTTCCTATTATTTGCTTTTTAGGGCTGCATGTGCTGCATATGAAATTCCAGGGTAGGGGTTGAATTGGAGCTGCAGCTCACGGCAATGCCGGATCCTTAACCCACTGAGTGAGGCCAGGGATCGAACCCACATCCTCATGAATACTAGTCGGGTTTGTTACTGCTGAGCCACAACAGGAACCCTTCTTTTTTTAAATTTTCTTAACCTTTTAGTCCATTCGGAGCCCACAGGTCCTTTACGTGGATGTCTTTCCAGGTGGCTGTGCCCCTGCCCACCATGCAGGGACGCCACCTCCCCCAGCCCCGAGGGGCTCCCACTCCCGGGCCCTCTCAGGTTCCGGGGGGCGATGGGTTTCCTGTGGTTTTTGCACCCGAGCCACGTTGGGCCCCCATCGTGTTCCACTCTCACCCCGAGAAGCTGCGATTTAACGTGACTTAACGGTCCTTTGAGCACCTCCCAGCCGGCACCGTCCCAAACAGGAAGTGCTTCTCCCTGCCTTTGCGGTTCCCTGAGAAATATCCCAGCTGGGGCGGCTCGGGCGAGCTGGTGGCTTCCACCCTGTCCACCCACTTCCTGCCCCTCGCAGGAGATGACCGTGCAGTGTACGGGGTCCAGGCTGGGGGTCGGGCTCGTGCGTCAGCTCAGATCCCCAGGACACTTTGGCTCGGTCGGTGGCATTCCAGATTCAGAGGTGGGAGCCGTGGGACAGACCCTGAGCCCCAGTGTCTCTGGAGTCCCTGCCTGTGGGGCCTCAGGGCCTCAGGGCGTCTCGTGGTGGTCGGGGCGGGGGTTTGTGGGACTCCCTGCCCCACAGACCTAGGCCGAGGAGCTGTGTGACGGGACAGGTCGGCTGCTTGGTCCCTGCTGTGGGCTTTGGGGTGAGCTTGGCTGGACGGGCAGGGCCACTGACACCCAGCCCAGGCTTTCCTGGCCGAGTTGGGTCAGGTTTTGGGGGGGTTGTAGCTGTTCCGGGTGTGCACTCATGCTTGAACTTACATGCGTCCTCCACGCCAGCGCAGTGACCCCCTCACCCCCCAGCGTGACCCCATTGCAGGCCTGCTGCCCTCGCTCCAGGCTGTGTGGGGGAGCGGGCAGCGGGTGGGCCCCTGACCAGCGTGTTGGGGGAAGCCTCTGAGCCAGTGAGGCCCAGCCAGGGTGCCCAGGCCTGCAGGGTGGTGTTTCAGGTGGATGCGGTAGCCTGGGCCGTGTCCTGGGGAGCAGGGACACGGGCGAGGGAATCTGAGACACCCTGAGGCCCAGTGTTCCAGCCGTTTCAGATGTTCCAGTGTGTGTGGCCATTTGACGGACGGGTTGTTAGAACTTGGGAGGAACCTCAGCCCTCCATCTTCCCCTCCTCCCTCCCCCTCTCCCTCCCCCTGCCCCCTCCCCTCCCCCCTCCTCCCTTTCCCCCGCCCTCTCCCCTCCCGTCCCCCTCCCCACCCCTTCCCCAGGGTCTGCTGCTCCAGGCTGGCTCCACCTTTATGCTTTGAGGTCCCACCTGCCCTCCGGGGTACACGAAGCTGGGACTGCCCTGGGTGGGCAGCAGGGGCAGTAGCTCGGTGGCCAGCCCAGCCTGGTGGGGGTCACAGAGGGCCCTGGCCTTGTGGGACCGAGGCGGAGGAGCCTGTGGCCCTGGGGTCCCTGAACAGTGGGGCGGCTCTCCGACGGCAGGGCTGGGCCGGGAGCTGTGTGCGGGAGGGCTGTGTGCTGGGCCTCGGCCAGCAGGCGGCTGCCCCGGTGACGTGCCTGCCCTCTCGTCCCCCGCAGGGCCCCCGACCGTCATGTGCAGGTAAAGCAGAGGGCCTCAGTGCTGAACATGCTAAGGAGGCTGGACAAGATCAGGTTCAGAGGTCACAAGAGAGATGACTTCCTCGACCTAGCGGAGTCTCCAAACGCCTCGGACACCGAATGCGGGGACGAGATACCCCTGAAAATACCTCGGACCTCACCCCGGGACAGCGAGGAGCTGAGGGACCCTGTGAGTATGCCGCGCGGGCCTCCTGGGGCTGGAGCGCCCTGTTCCGCGTGGCCGCGGACCCTGGGCCCCTCCCTGGGGAGGGGCTGCCCCATCCTTGGGTGGCCCAGCTGGGCGTGGACTGGGGCCGGCTGTGTCCTGCCCGGGCGGGTCAGACACAGGTGGGGCTCTCTCTTGCTCTCCCCGAAATCCCCGACCTCACTGGTGGCGGGCCGTCCCCAGGTTGGGGATGTTTGGTCCAGAGGCTGGATTTCTGTTCCTTCCTCGTTGGTTTTCTGGGTGATGAGCAAACTTCTTCCACACAAGTGATGCTGCAACCCCAGCCTGACCCCTGGGAGTGTTGACACGAGGGTGGACGCAGGGGGCGTCTGGAAGCTATTGGCCTGAGGCCAGATGCCTTGGGGTGCCTGGCCAGTCTGTCTGGCCGTCTCAGCGTGTGTGTCACCAACCCTGGCAGCTGGCTGAGCCCAGGCTGGGCCTCATCAGCCCATGTGGGACAGTGGCCCCTGAGGGCCAGGCTGTGTGATGCCCTTCATTGGGACAGTGGGCATCCTTGGTGGCTTCGTGGGAACCAGGCGCGAGCAGGCCTTGCCTTCTGGAAGCTTGCGTTTTGCCTGGTGGTGAGGCAGGTGGCTTCCGGGGTCCCCTCCTGGCCAGGTATGACCGCTGGGCTCTCCATTGTGGGCACAGCTGCCTGAGTCCTCCCTGTGGTCGGTGAAGAAGCCCAGGGCCTTCCCTCAGCAGTCATGGACACTGCCGCCAGAGCGGACACCAAGCTTGGTGGCCTCCTGGTTCCGCCTGTGGCACCCGAGCTAGGTTTTCCTTCCAGATGTGGCTGTGAGCGCTCGCCTTCCTGGCTCCTCGTGTTATTAATGCTTCATAATAGAGCAGGGACTGTGCTGTGCGTTGGCTCCTGGCAGGAATGAATAATTTACGGGCACTGCCTCCTAAGAGCCAGCCATCGATCGGGTGGGGCTGGAACTGCAGGGCCCGGAGGGAGCGCCCTGTCCGGGCGTTGCCTCTGTGTCCTGCAGAGGTGGTGGCCGCCCTCCAGTCTCAGCCCGGAGTGGGCCAGGGCCCTCTTGGTGTGAGTCCTCGTGCAGTCCGGCCGCCCCCGCCAGTCGCAATGTTGTCAGGCTCTCAGCCGCTGTTCTAGGAGGGGAGCCTCCCTTCGAGGGCTGGGCGAGCACGGGGCTCTTTGCTGCCTCACGACTGACTGCCCCCCATCATTTCCTCCTGACGGTTCTGGGGTCTCTGTGGGGGGTGGGCGCAGCCTCCTGCGGAGGGGCGGGGCGGGTGGGCCGTCCTTCACTGAACCTCTGCCCGGAGGGACCCTGGGTCACTCCATGAGCCTCTGCCCAGGTCATCCCAGGCATGCAGGCGGCTTGTGTGCCGCCACCCCGTTGACTGTCACCGGCCGCCCTGCCACAGGTGTGCGGTGTCCTCCGCTGCTGCCCGCGGGACCCGTGTCCCACGCCCGTGCGACTTCGGCGTTTCCGTTTGGCGCCCCCGAGGGGTGAAGAGCTGCAGCTCTGAGAGGTTTTAAGTGGCGTGGCTTTTACTGTGCGGGAGTGGGCCGTCTTTGCCTGTGCTCAGGCGTCTCTTTTCGTCTGTGCTGAATCACGGTAAAGCGCACGGCACGGCACCGGCCGGGACCACGGTTCAGCGCACAGCTCGGAGGCACGGAGCGCTTCACGTTGTTGCGCAGCCGTCCCCACCGTCCCTCTAGACTTCATGTCCCCAGATTCTGGCCCCGTGAGACAGCCCCCCCGCTACTTTCTGCCTCCGTGAACTGGCTCCTCCAGGTCCGTGCTCTTGGCCCCCGAGGCCTGTCTCAGCACCCAGTCCTCAGGGCCCGCTGTGCTGTAGTGTCAGGTCCTTCTTAGGTCCTTCTCTGTGGGCCTCGGCCTGTGTCCTGGGGCAGAGGAGATGGGCTGACTCAGTGGCCGAGGATGGAATCCAGAGCTCGTGGCGGGGGTCGGGGGTCGGGGGGCGCGGGACCAGGCTGCAGCAGGTGGAGTGACGTCGGGGTCAGGGTGCGGCCGGGGCCGGGGGAGGGGGCCACTGAAGATAAAGATGAGGAGACCCAGGCCAGGGTCTGCCGAGTGGTCAGTGACAGGCCAGTAAGGAGAGGGGCCTGGAATGAGGGGCAGAGGGGGTGCCCCACGCGTGAGGAGGGCAGGTGGAAGCAGGCTCCCTCCCTGAGGGGCCGGGTTGAAGGACATGGTTCTGGGCAGCTGGAGGCAGGAGAAGTAGCCGGACCCACCTCCCTGGTTTGAGGGCGGCGACACCACGGGCTCGGTGCTCTGAGTCCAGGCCCCTGACCCCCAGCTCGGTGTTGTTCTTGGCGAGTCTAAGAAAGGGACAACAGGAGGGACCCCAGGCTCCAGAACTTCAGAGCCCCAGGCAGGGCTGCCCTCCCGTCGGGGCCGCTGCCAGCCGGTCCCCACCCATCCCTGCCACCCGCAGGCCCCCAGACCAGCTGCTGCGGCTTCGGCCCCGAGGCCCGAGCACAAGGGTCCCAGGCCCTCGGGGACCTGGGGTCCCTGTGGGGGCTCTTGAAGCTCTAGGGCGAGCTCCCGATGGACTTAACCCCAGCAGCTCAGAGACCGAGGACCCGTGCAAACGGGGTGGGGGTCGCCCTGCCCGCTGTGGTGGGGAAGCTGCTGACATAACAGTGTCCAGTGTCCAGCCTCTGGGTCGGTGCAGAACCGCCTCCCCGGGCCAGCCTCCACCCTCTGCTGTGGGGCCACCACCTGGGCCATCAGGGTGGCGGATGGGCAGGGGTGGGCTGGTTCGTCTGCAGGGGTGGCCACCAGGCCGTCCTCCCCGCAGCAGTGGAGCCCTGCCTTCCCACTGCCCCCTCTCCTGTACCTGCCCCTCCGGCCCAGGGGAACTCGTGTCCCCGGAGCCAGAGCCAGAGCAACTGAAAGTCCCAGATGTCGAATGCCAGGTCAGAGCAACTGTGGCCAGGGGGTCTTAACGGTACCCAGTGGCCCCCTGGTGTCGGCTGCTCCTTCCTGGGCTGTGGCCTCAGAGCAGACGTGCATGGAGGGGTCACTGGGGCTGTCAGGGACGCTTGTCCAGGCCGGGTGTCCACTTCCACCCTGACCAAGACTGGGGGTCACGGGGACCAAGACTGGGGATCAGATCCCCTGCCACCTGGCAGGGCTCTCAGGCGCCACTCTGGCCAGGGTCAGTGGCAGGTTGCAGTTGTCGGGGTGCCTGTGGAAGTGGCTGGTGTGAGGCGGCAGCCCTGCAGTGTCCTGGGCAGGCCTGGCTGTGCCAACGTGCCCTCGCTCCTGTGCTGCAGCGGGCAGTGGTGGCCTGTAACCGGAGCCTACCCTGAGCCCTTGGGGACAGCAGGTGGTGGCTTTAACTAGCCCTCCATGGGACAGGAGAGGCCCCTGTTTGGAGTTCACTTGCCTTGGGGCCTGGCGTGTGGACGCTTCCGCCCCCACCTCCCCAAAGTCCTGCTGCCGCTGCTCCCGGGGCGCGAGCCGGCCTCTGGGGCGAAAGGGTGACTGACAGGCCCTGTAGTCGGGCCCAGCCCTCCTGGGAGGCCACCACGGCGACCTGTGTGGGTCTGGGGGGTTTCCTGCTGCCCGAGGGCTGTATCATGGCCATCAAGAGGCTTGGCATCCTGTTTCCGGTTTTAATTTTCTTTTTTCTTGCTGAAAGGCAGCCTCCCCGGGGCTCTAAGGACGTCATGTCCACGTCGTCTCAGGTGCCCCTTCCGCTGGCAGGCGAAGCGCCTCCCGAGGCCGGGAGCCCTGGGGACCAGCCCCTCAGAGAGCCGGGTGGTGCGGGCACTTCGAGGCGGCTCCCCTGAGCTCCTGGTGTTCTCCTTCCAGGCTGGTCCAGGGACCCTCATCATGGCTGCGGGAGTCCAGGACTCCAACAGGACAGAGTTTGATCGATTAAATGAAATCAAAGGTCACCTGGAAATCGCCTTATTGGAAAAGCACTTCTTACGTGAGTACCAGTGGGAGAGGGCCGAGGGGGTGCCGCTTGCAGGAGTTGCAGCTGGTTTAGGCCATCTGTCACCGGGCCAGGGGTGAGGACAGGCATGGCCTTTAGCCTCCGGAGCCCGAGCCCCCTTTGGCCTCCCCGGTAAAGCCACCCGTCTGCACGGTGCACGCTCTTTGTCTCAGCGATTCTGGGGCTTAGCAGCCGTCAACTCAGAATTTATCAGAGCTGTTTGGAGGGATCTGAAATTTTCGGCTCTGTGTGGTTTGCACGTTGATGGGGACGCGGTGGGTCCTCACTGGTTTTTAGCCTCAAGTGTGGGCACCCGGCGTTTTCCTGCTCGCCCGTCGGCGGGAGTTTTGGCCTCTCAGTGGCGATGATGCTAGAGATGGTTCTGGAAGGGCTGTAGGCCCCGCCCTGAGATGATCTCGTTGATGCCTCTGCTCTTGTCACCACCCCCCTGTCCTCCTGCTTTTCAGACTAGGACCTCGAGGCCCCAGGGCTGAGAAGAGGGACCTGCTGTTAGGTTGAGTCCCCTGCCTGGGAAGGGGCTGAGGCCCGCACACGTGGCCCCAGTGGGACAGTGTTTCTGCGGCTGACGCCAGGGGCACCTGATGCTGTTGGGAAAAAACACAGGGAGAAAGGAGCAGCTTCGCCCCCGGGTGCCCAGGGCTGGTCATGCCTGGGCCTCGGGGAGGGCTGCGTGGAGGAGGCGGGCCCGGGAGGATGGCCTGCGGCAGGTCCCCTCCCTTACGGTGTCACCCCGGGCCGGCGTCTCCCTCTGACGCTCCGGACCCAGCCCTCGCCTGCCCACCAGCCCCTCTCTCTGTCCCCACCTGAGCTGACACCTTTGTCAGCCTCTCTTGTCCTGCACCTCCCTCGTTCGTGCGACAAGTGTTGGCTGAGCTCGAGCCCTGGGCCCTCAGCTCTGTGCCCAGCCGCCCGCGTAGCCCGTGGGCCCCTCACCTGCAGACGGAGGCGGGTGTCTGCGCTGTGGCCGGAAGCCTTGGGGGCTGGCCCTGCCCCTTCTCCCAGGAGGCGTCAGCCTGGCTCTCCCTGGCTTCCTCTGCGCCGTCCACAGCCTCGTCTTCCCCCCGAGCCCCTCTTCCTGGTCAGCGCCTCCCTTGGCGAGCATGTGTGCAGGAAGCGTACACGGCCGTGAATGCTGTGTGTGTGTCTGGCTGCACTCTGCTGGCCAGCGCTGGCCCGAGGGCCTGAGGACAGTGCTGTGGAGTGACTCAATCCTGCCACAGGTCCGCGGTTGTCGCCGAGCTGGCCGGGGAGACAGGGCCAGGCCGGGTCTGCTGCCACTGCCCGGCACTGCAGACAGTGATGGGTCTGCCTAGGTAGGTCCTGGTGCCTGTGACCTTGGCCTGTGCTGGGCTCAGGGCGGCCCTGCGTGATCGGAGGGGCAGGCCAGGCCGTGTCACTGGTGCCGCCCGGAAGCCGCTGTCTGGAGGCCGTTCTGGGTGGTCCTGCTCCAGGCGTCTGTAGGCAGAGCCTTGTGGAGCCCCTCGCATGGGTCAGCTGGACGGCTTGGTGCTTTCACGGGGCTCGAGGAACCAGCCGAGCCAGGTGCTCTGTCTCGGGGGCAGGGTCTGGGAGAGCATCTGACAGGGAGCCCCCACCCAGGCCAGAAGGGGCAGCATGAGGCCTCAGGCGAGGTGAGCATCCATCAGCGAGACGGCAGGCTGCACGGCTGTGACCCACGGGGACCCGAGTGGGGCCGACCTGATCCCGCTGAAAAGGGAAGGGACACCCCGGATCGCTGTTGCCGGCATCCTCAGGCTGGTCGTCTGGTCCTCGGAGTCTGTCCTCAGTGTTGTACCAGAAAAAGGCCTCATTTCACGCTGGAGCAGCTCATGGCGTCCAAGTGCAGAGTTCCACCTTGATGGCCTGGGGGCGTGGGCAGTGATGCTTGGCTTTCGTTGTTAATTATGGGGAATTGCAGCTCAGAAACAGAGGGCGGGGCGTAACAAGCCCGTCACACGCGCACCGTGGGTTTCAACAGGAATCGGCTGGCGGCGGAGCTGGTTTCCGCCATCCCCACCTACAGCCCCTCTCCCTCCGTCTTTTGAAGCACCTCCCAGCCGGCCTTCTATCATGGGACCTGTAAATATTTGAGTAGATAGCTCATTGTGCTTTAAAAACAAAAATCCTAAGTCTGGTGTCACCATTAAGAAAATGAAGTTTTCTTGAATGTCGTCAGATACCCAACCTAGGCTGGAATTCCCCCAGCTTTCTCATCATTTTTTGGTAACTCTGGAGTCAGGTCCGTACCTCGTGGTCGGTGGGTGTGCCTTTCCTGTCATTGCTCGGCCGGTTCTCTCCATGTCTTTCTGCCCTTGGTTGCGGGCCCGGGCTGTTTGCGGATGGGGACCCACCGTGGGCCTTGCTCGGGGCACCTCATGGTCCCAGCACGTGAGCCAGTGCTGGTGGGATGGAGTCACCTTTGGGAGGACACCCTCCCCGGTGCCTTTTCTCTCTTCTGTGTCACGGGCTTCCTCCCATCTCTCACTGGGGCTGGCCAGTGGTGATTTTTGCCTGCCAGCGTTCCATTTATTAACCAGTGTATTTCTGGAAACCTAACCATTTGCTCGGAGGCAGAGTTCGGACAGCAGTGGAAGGCAGGAGACGTGCTTGAATTTTTCCCCTTTATTTTCCAGCTTTCAAGACAAGGCTCTGTTTAGAGCATCTCCCGAGGTGACGGGTGAGGGTGTTGGGCTTTTGGGGCTTTGGTGGGTTTAAATGTAGCTGACGCGTGCTGCTTGCCGCGCTGACCCTCTCTGCGGTGCGCAGGTGGACCCGCCTGTGGGCGGGGCTCGTCTAGTGACGTGCTGCGGGCAGAGCATTCCAGGTGTGGCGTTGCGGCCTCAGTGCCTCTGACCAGGAGGTCCATGGTGTCACTTTGTCCCCATGTGCCTGTGGTAGAGAGCTCCTTTTAAAATTAGATTGATTTTCGTAGTAATCTGAAGTCGTTTACGTGGTTGCAAAGTCAGCGTGTGTTCTTCCCGGCCTCCCTCTTCCCCTGTAGATAGCCAGTCCTTGTCTTCTTCTTCTTCTTCCCTTTTATTTTTTCTTTTTGGTGGCACCCCTGGCATACAGAAATTCCCGGCCAGGGCTTGACCTGAGCCACAGCAGAGACGACGTTGGGTCCCCAATCCACTGTGCCCCTAGGAAACTCCAGGTTTTTGCAGAAGCAAATATGTCTGCTCGTGCCTCCCTCCCCCCCTTAGGTACAGGTTGCCGTGTTCGCTTGCTCCACGCTGCCATCCTGTCCCAGAGGTCCCTCCAGAACCGTTCTCAGAGCTGAGTCCTGTTCTCTGTTCCATCCGCATCTGCTGGGAGTCTGGGGGGTGCGCAGCCTGCCGGCCCCCTCGTCCCTGTTGCGTAGTTACAGTCCGGCCCGTCCGTGGTTCCCTGTGCTCCTTCCCAGGCGTCTGCACCTTAAAGCCCGGGCCGCGCTCGCCTCCATACCCGCGTGTCTGCCAGGCGCCTGGACCTAACCGGAGCCCAGTGCTTAGAGCGAAGCGCTGCAGGAAAAGCGGGTCAGAGAGCCCGGTCCTCCCCTCCACGCTTTCGTCCATCTCAGTGTCCGGGGACCTCGTCACCCTTGGCACCCGCGGAGGTTTGTGGTTGCCGCGGAGCCCGCACCTGTGAGTTGGCGTGACCACCCCAGCCCTGGGCTGTAGGGCGCCGGGCACACGTGGGGCAGGGAGGGAGCCCGGCTCTGGAGCTGGGACCGGGCTTCTCAGAGGTTCCTGAGTCACCCTTAGGGAGCAGGTGGCTGTGGACATTCAGCCACTCAGGGCCTGAGCACCCCTGTCCGTAAAACGCCTAAATGGCCATTGTTTTACGTTTCCATTCAATTATCGGTAGTGCTTCCAGAAAGCACTGTTCTCCTCCGAGGAGAGGAAATAGCCCAGGTTCGCAGCGGCCGTCTTCAGTTATTAAATATTGATGAGTACAAATGTTCCTGGGAAGAGATGGCAGAGGATGAAGAATGGGAAATTGAAATGCCTTCTGGCTCAGGACTGGGGGGCAGGATCCTAAATTTGTTAAAGAAGCACATAAATAAATGAAAAGCATCATGCATTTTCATTTAGCCCGAAGTGCAGTTCAGTTGTTACTGCTTTTGGAGCACAGACACCCACGACTGCACCGTTGTTGACCAGGAGCGTGCATCTGTCGATCACCTGCTGGGTGCAGGCTCTGGGAAGGGAGGTCCTGCAGCACGGTGCGCGGTGTGCTCAGGCCCTTCCCCACGGTGACATGGGGACCTTGGAGGGAAAGTGCTTTTGGGGCCGCTGGAGCCGGGGGCCTCCCGGTTCCTGGGCTGAGCCCAAGGCTCCTGGCCCCGTGCAGTCCTGTGGGAATGTGAGGCCTGGTGACACCTCCCTGGACGTGCCGGAGGGTGTCCCCCTGGGGACCACGCCCTGGGGGTCTGGAGCCCTCTGGGCAGGGAGCCATCCTCTCTGGGTCTGATGCTGGTCCCTGCGGAGGTGACGCTGGGAGAGGGGCCCTGTACCTCCCTGCTCCCCTTCCTGCCCCAACATGTGGTGGGCAGCGTGGCCGGCTGTGACCCTGTGGAGGGGCCGGCAGGAGGAGCTGGTCTGGGAAGCCAGCAGGGAGTGGGGTGTTGGGGGTCTTCCCGCTGTGGCCTGAAGGGCTGAACAGAGGGTCCTGGAGGGTCCCGGAGGGACGGTGTTTCTGGGTGCCAGCCTGGAAGATTCAGCCCCAGGAAGACCGCGCTCCCTGTTGATGTCTGATGACAGCAGGGCTCGGGGCCACCTGCTGCTGGAGGTGTCTGTCTGAACGGGACAGCCGTTGGAAGGCGGCGGATGATGGGATTAGGCGTGGCTTTGATCAGATAGGCCTGGACCCGGTCTCCGGACCTGGGCCCGCAGCTGTCCCCCTGGGGTCTGGCTCAAAAAAAAAAAACAAAACCAAAAACCAGTCATGCTCTTCCGGTTTGTTCAGTGCTGTTGAGCTGAGAAGACACCCTCCTGTGTCGACACCAGGTGGGACAGTCCTGCCCCCGTAGCGACGTGCTTAGTAAACGGTTCTGGCCTCTCGTGAGGAAGGCAGGGGGGAACCCAGACAGGAGCGGAGCAAACGATCAGTCGGGTAACCCGCACACGGGGAGACAGAGCTCAGATTGCGTGTCCACGTCTGACCCCCTGGGCTGGCTCTGAATTTGCTGTTGGGGTCCCTCCCGCCTCAGGTGAGAACCTGCTCCTTGGTTGCTCCTCGCTGATGTCCGGCTCCACCTCCCCATCGGGCAGAGGTGAGGTGACCCCCCGGCCGAGCAGCGGGGCGGGGGCTGGGCACGCACCTGGCCCGGCTCAGCGGGCCCAACCTCAGAAGGCGCACCATCTCTTACTGGGAGGCAGCGTCGGTTCTTGAAAATCAGCTGTTCCGGGTGAAAACACTGCCTGGATCCTGTTTCTTCTGATCCTACACGGGAGATGTTTTACTGTGCTGCGTCTGCAGCCCCAGCCCGCAGCTGGTTTCCTAAAACGTGCCTGAGGTGCAGCAGCCGGCCGTGGGGACTGGGCGAGCTTAGAGTGGTGCTGCTTCCTGGTGGCCCGGTCCTCGGGCCGTGGGTCTCTTGGTCGCCGCATGAGGGTTCCCTCCGAGCAGGCAGCCGGGCGGAAATGCTGGGGCAGGTGCAGGCAGAAGCTCAGCGCAAAAGCTGCCTTTCCTGGGATGAACTGGGAAGGGCTGGGCCCGGCTGCTCCCTCCACGGTTTCCCTGGGCACTTCGGGAGGGCGTGGCTCCGCCTTCTAGAAAGATCCGAGCGGGTGGCAGGGAGTTGAATTGGGCTCGGGGGCCGGAGGCCAGGGGCGTTCGGCGGGAGTTGAGGGGGTGAAGGCAGACCCTGGGGCCAGGGGGAGGTGGCCTCCAGGTGTGCAGCCCCCACCTGGCCCGGCAGCAGAAATGGCTTTGCGCACCTGGCTGGTGGGAAGTTTTATTTAAGGATTATCACTTGATTTTTATTTTTGGCCATGGCTGGGCCTGTCGGATTGTGCGCCATGAGGACTCTTGCCTGAGAGTTCTACTTTTACAGGTTTAAAAATAGCCTCGAAGCCTTGTCCCTTCCTCCCCGTGGCTTTCCTGGGGGCTGGGACAGCGGGTGAGGCGGTGGCTCTGCTGCTTGGGTGCGGGTGGGCACGGCCCCAGCTGTCCCCTCTGGCTCCCCCCTCCCCAAGTCAGGGTGGCCGTGGCTGACAGTCTGGAGTCACTGGTCGGCTTGGTGTCCCTGTCCTTCTCACAGCCTCGGGGACGGTGAAGCCTGGACCGAGTGGGTGGCTGGCCAGCTCGTCGTGGGTGACTGCTGCAGGAAATGCCACACGTGGCTGTTGCCCTCTGTCGGGGCCCCACGTCTGTAGCCCATTTTGCCAGGTCCCTTTGGAGGCAGACCCTTGTCGGGGTCCCTGAAAGCTCATATTAGAACGCCATTGGGCTCGGTTGGATCCAGACTGGACAAAAGGGGGCATTTTGGGTGCAGAAACCAAGCTTTAGAAAGTCAGGAGGACAGCTGTGTATCCGAGGGTGTCACTCTCCATTGCATTCTGCTGCCTGACTGCTCCCGGGGGAGGTGGGTGGGGGCGGGCCGCGTCCCCCGGGAGCCGGCCCCCGTCTCCTTGGCGCGTGCAGCTGGCTGCCGGGCTTTGCTCACGTGGGTGTCTTGCTGAGCGGGCGCCAGAGGAAATCCATGCATTAGGGTGCAGACTTCTCTCTCCCAGGTGTGCCCTCCCATCTTAGAAGCTTTGGGGTGCTGAGTCACATCTCGGGCAGGTGTTCTGGCTCGCTGGCCTCTTGCAGGCTTCCTTACCACTCCCCGGCTGGCCCCAGGCCGTCTGCCAGGTCAGCAGAGGCCACCGAGCTGGCACCATGCCTTGAAAAGAAGGGAATCATCAGGCTGAGAGCTTAGCCACACAAGCCGGGCAAGACCCATGACCACCAGTACAGCGGCTCTTCCTGTCCCGTGGGCTCTGCCTCGTGGCCTGGTGTGCTGGCTCTAAGGTCTGCTGCACTGGGTGTGGCCCGTGGCCTGATGCGCTGGGTGTGGCCCCGTGGCCTGCTGTGCTTGGTGTGGCCCCGTGGCCTGCTGTGCTGGGGGTGGCTCCTTCTCCCCGGGACCCGCCTGTGACCCAGCTGCCGTCAGGTATGCAGTAACCTGCCCTGCCCCCGCCCCCCTACGTGTCCGCAGAGGTGCAGGGGCTCAGGAGAGCAGCTCGAGAGTGGACCTCCGTCAGGACAGGCTTGTGGAGGGTCATAAGCTTGCGGCAGATGTGACTGCAGGGTGCCCTCTCCGCTGGCACTGGCACTGTGAGAGTTTGGCGAAGTCCGTGGGAGCATTGGTGCGGCATGCGGCAGATCCTGGCTTGGCGTTCGGGGCACAGTCGGAGGTGGGGAGGGCACCCAGGCTGGGGTCCATGCGACCTGGACGGGCAGACCCTCCCATGGCCCGGGGACCCTCCGTGGCCTGAGTTTTGTCTCAAGGAGCTGTGTGGTGGGCAGAACCGTGGTCCCTAAAATGTCAACGTACCAGCCACCAGGACTGTGACCGTGTCACCTTGACGTGACTGAGCTAAGGATCTGAGGCAGGTGGACCCAGTGTCTGCACAGGGGTCCTCACGGGAGGGAGGTGGGGGTCAGGATCAGAGGTTGGAGTGATGTCAGAGGTGGCTCGGGGTCACCAGCCGAGGAATGAGGGTACCTCCGGAAGCAGGAGAAGGCCAGGAAATGGATTCTCTCCGGGAGCCTCCGGAAGGAGCTGGCCCTGCCCTTGACCTCAGCCCACTGAGACCCGTTTCAGACTGAACTCCAGTGCTGTAAGGGGACACACTTGTGCTACATCTGCAGCCACGTGTGGTCACGGCAGCAATAGGAAATTAGCATGGGGGCTGTTTGAGGGGCTCCCAGCTGGCCCTGTGTGTGGTGTTGCCCCCCCCCCCACACCAGACCCTCTCAGCCCCTGACCCGTAGGGCAGGGGCACCGTGGAGCCCATTGCTGTGGCGGACGGCATGCAGGGCCTGTGGCCGGAAGGCCAGGCGACTGCGGATAAGGCTGCGATCTTGCTCTGAGGTCGGAGGGCATCTCAGGTGGCGGCCTGAGGAGAGATCTGGGGTCAGAGGCCACGGCCCCTGATGCCACTGGAGGACACGGGACCCGTTGGGAGACTGGGCGAGACAGACCACCGTCTGAGTGGTCAGCTCCGCACTTTGCGCCTGGCGGGAAGCTGGCCTCCTGTTTCTTTCCTCCCGCGGGGCTCGTGTCGTCTCTGCCCTGTGCACGGAGCCGGCTGTGCTCGTGCTGTGGTTGACCCGATTACGTCACCGAGGGGGCAGGCCCGTGCTATCCACCGCCACGGATCTAATGAGCATTTCAGGCTCAGGGAATGTCATGTGGCCTTGGGGACACTTGCTCAGAGAAGGGACCTGGAGAGAAACAGAACACTGTTGTTTGGTTTTATTTGCTTAGCTGTCTCTGTGCCACCAGGAAAGAGGCGCCCGGACAAGGCGGGGAGCACGAGGGGTTTACCAGGCAACGTCCAAGGGTCCCCGCCTGCAGGGTCGCTGTCCCTTCGCAGGCTGGGGGGTCCTGGGGGGAGGGGGAGCTCACTGGTCTGGGCTCCGCAGAGCGCCGGCCTGGGAAGGCCCGGGAGAGTGAGGGGGGCGCCCCTGGGGAGGCAGGCAGGCCGAGGGGCTTCGGTGGGAACCCCTAGCAGGTGCTGTGTGCGAGGACATCTGCCCTTGAGTCCAGGGTCCCCAGGAGCCCCGCACGAGGTTGGGAAGCCGAGGCTGGAGATGTGGGGTCCAAGTATCTGCTGGGCAGGGTGCACGTGTCCCTCAGGTGCCGGTGGCCTCCTGCTGGCCAGTGGCCGGCCACTCACCCTTGGGCGCTGTTGGTCGGGCTCCCAGCATACCCCCCACCCCCCGCCCCCCTGGTGTTCTCTCTGCCCAGTTCTCGGCCAGCCTGGTGCAGGCGCCCTGCTGTTTGCTGCTGAGAACTTGTGTGGCCCCCATTGCCCAGTGTCCACCCACTGCGCCCCGTCCTTCCTGCCTCCTCTTGAGCCGGGCTGGGTCCTGGGCCGTCACCCACAGCGAAGCTCCTCCCTCTGGGGCCTGAGTCAGACGTGACTTAGGAACGTGGCATGTTTTTCAAGGGTCGTGTTTGCTGAGCCCTGCCTCCCCTCCCATGGAGCTGTGTCACCTCTGGGAATTCTGTGTTGTCCCCGACAGGGAAGAGCAAGACCTGTGAGAGAAAATGACAGAGGGACACGCCGGGGGAGGGGTGTCGGGAAGGTCTCTCAGGGGAGGTGATGGCCGAGTCAGCACGGAGGGGAGGCCGAGGGGCACCAGCAGGAGCAGAGGTCCTGGCCCGGATCAGACTCTGGAGGCATCTGGGTCCTAATGGGCTTCTTATGGCTTGGACCCAAAAAGCGAAAGTGAGAGGAGCAGAGGGAGTCAGAGCTGGAGTTGGGGTGGGGCCGGAAGGACCCCCCACCTGGCTGGCCTTGGAGCCCTTCCTAGTTTTCCACCGGACAGTGTCGAGCTGGGACTTTGGCTTTCAGAGGAGCCCCTGATGGGTGTTTGGAGCCGGAGTACAGTGTGAGGGGAGCTGGGGGCCAGGGAGAAACCGGCAGGATGTGTGGATTTGTGGGTGCCTGGGTTGAGGCCCCCCTCTGCCCCTGGCACAGTCCCCTCTGCTGTGAGTCAGCCAGGCTGAGAGCGGGTGGGGGCCCAAGGCCTGGCTCCCTGCAGCCCTGGAGCCGGTCTCCGTGCTCCTGCCCTCGTCCCTGGTCCGCGCCACCCAGCCTCTCCATGCCCCTGGGAGGCTCCCAGTTCAGCCGGTGGCAGCCCTTCTTCCTTGAGACCCTCAGCCGTGCAAGGGCTCCTCCGCCCGAGGCGGGAGGGGTCTCTGGAGGACGCCGGCTGTGGGGTTGGCGTGTGGCCTCCCGGGCCCCTTGTCTGAGCGTCTTCTCCCGGGGGTGTCGGCCGAGCGGCCAGCGGGGCGTGCAGAACACGGCGCTGCAGACGCAGCCGCCGGAGCACGCGGCCCTCGGGAGGCCCAGGCCCTCCAAATATTTACCGAGCAGATGGGTCCCAGCGCTCGGCGAGCCTAAATATTTGTCACTGGTCAGTGGCAAAATCCGAGGGGTCAGGAGCTCCCCGGCTGGGAGGCCGGTGGCCCCTCTCCTCCTGCCCCTGCTCCAGGCCCCGGGGTCAGCAGGGCCTCCTGACCTTTGACCTCAGTGGCCCAGCGGCTTCGCTCGATGGGGTTGGGGGCGCCCTGCCACACAGCCGCTCTGTCAGCCCAGCTGCGTCTGGGACCTGGGGCCATCGTGCTGACCTTGGCCTGACTTGCGGGGTCATGGCCTCAGCCGCGGGTACCAGGTCTGCTGAGGCGGCCAGTTCAGGACAGGAAGCTGCTGGCCCCCGGGCCCTGTCTCATCCACAGAGGACTTTCCAGGCCAGGGAGGGGCTCACCTGACCGGTGGCGAGGGCAGCGGAGGCCATCCCGCAGCCCGGGCGCTGGGCGACCTCAAGGCTACCCTGACCTCCGCGGGCTCCAGCCCTCAGCCCGATGTTGGCAAATTAACCAGGTGGGTTCCTGGGTCTTGGGAGTGCCCTTTAGGACTCGCCCCCAAACGTGGCTTTTCCTGTGGGAATTTCCACTGCCGCCTGTCAACGTGGTCTGTGACCCACCCCCTTGACCGCCGCTGCCACAGGCCAGGCACGGGCTGACCTGGGGGCAGAGCCGGCGCTGAGATGGCCCCCAGCTGGGTCCCGGAGCCTCTGCTGCACACACACCAGCCTCGGACCCATCGGGCAGGCCCGTGACCCTAACCCAGGGCTGTCGCGGTATTGGCTCGGCCGGCTGCCCCCATCCCCAGCCAGTGTGTTGTCCTTCCACCGCGGTTGTCAGAGCTCACGTCACTCTGTCCGGGCTGCTTTCTCTGCTTTTCTGTGTTTTCTGCGTGGCTGTTGAAAAGGCCGCCCTTGGGAACAGCCCGGTGGGGGGCCGTGGGCCGGGTGCCTGGGGTTCGTCCTGCTGGCAGGCCGGCGGCTGATGCTCCCCGAGGGCTCCCAGCATGGACACCGCAGGCTGAGCTCAGGGGCTCCTCTGCTGTGGCTTCTGGCCCAGGCCCGGGAGGCAGCACCTGCAGGTGAGGCAGGCCTGTGCCCGCAGCTGCTGTTGAGTTATACCTGCAGGGCAGTCAGGAGCCGGCGCCTCACCTGTGTGGGCTGTTGTCATTGTCACCAAGCCACCTTGAGGGAGTTGAGTCTCAGGGGAAAAGTGTACTGACCGTGGGCTGCGCTGCAGGCAAGATAGGGAATCCCCGCCCCACGGGGGCCCGTGTGGTCCCTCGTGACCCCCTCAGGGACTCTGGCAGGTGCCACCCCGCCGGCTGGGTGCTCCCCTCTCCGGTCCGGGGGTCCCAGTCCTCCACAGCCCCGCTCACCAGGGCTGTTCTTACTGCCCCCTCCCCCCGGGCGGCTCTCTCTTTTGGTCACTTCTTTATCACGAATGTCCAGTGTGCCGGGAGCACGAGGCTGCCCAGTGCTCCTAGCGGCTCTGGCTCAGCCTGGCCCAGGCCGTCAGGTTTGTTTTGCAATTTTCGCTGTTTGCTAAAAAGGGGAAACAGGATCACTGGCCCAAAGCAGCTGTCGTGGCAGGACTGGTCTATGGCCTTGGCCTTCCACTTGCCATCTGTGTGGGGAGTGGGTGTCTGTTGAGGGTTCATCCTCCACGTGGGTTTGTGGCTGGGCCATGGGCATGTATTGGGGCTGCCGTGGCCATGCCCCCGCTGCATCTGGCACCTGTGCCCCATTTGGACGTGGGGAGCCTTGCCCTCGGGCCCCGGTGGAGCCGGACGAGGGTGGAGGTGGCAGCTGCGGGTGCTGCTTCTGTGTACCAGGTCCTCTGTCTTCCACGTGCGGCCTGCCCATCCCAGCCGGGTGGTGGTCCAGACCCCCAAGAAGCGAGGGCTCACGTCCAAGGGAGGCAGGAGGTGGGAGAGAGGCGAGGGCTGTGTTATGGTGGGGCTGTGACGAGAATGAGTCCACCACGTACTCAGTCTAGAAACAAGAAAAAGCGATTTCTGGCATGACGTGTGTTCGTATCTGCAGGACCTGAGGCCTGGGGGAGGTGACCTCGGATTTTCAGACTCAGTTCCATCTTTGCGGTGATTTATGTCGTAGAAGGACTCAAGGAAGAATCCTCGAGAGTTACAGAAGTAGCCCGAGCCTAGCTGTCATTCTCCAAATGTCTGTGGGGTGACCGCGTGGGGAGGGGGTTTTGCAAGTTAGCACAGGGGTTCCCAGCCGGAGGATAAGGGTCACGGTGCAGCTGGACCAGAGCCCCCCGCTCGCTCGCTCACTCAGTCCGCAGGTGCTCAGGGCTGACAGGTGCCGAGTGAGGACTGACTCCCAGGCCCGGCCCTGAGCCCTCCCTCGTGAGCCAGCGGGTGCTCTTCCCGCCGCTCAGGGCTCTGGTCTGGAACCACAGCAGGACCACCCTCCTGCTTCTGCTTGTGACCTTGGGGCCCTTGCCTGAGCATGTGCGCAGTGGGTGGCACGCTCGGTTCTCCTGTGGTGGTGGTGACGGAGGGGGGTGACGGAGGGGGGTGACGGAGGGGGTGATGGAGGGGGGTTCGTTCTTAACCTCCCCGTGGGCTCTTTGCTCCCATCGTCCCTACAGCACGCAGCCTGGCTGGGCCTCCCTGCCCCACGGTCAGCGCCCAGGTCGGAGAGCTGGAATCCCCGCCCTGGATGGGGACCTGGCTCAGGAGCACGCCTGTCCCCACGAAGCTCTGCAGAACTTGCTGCCCTGGGCCTCGTCATCATCCTTGACCCACTTCTGTGGAGGCGGCTGGAGTGTTTCGGGGGATGAGTGTAGGACTAGACTGTGTAGCGGGTCCGGCACCTTCTCGCTCATCCTCCTGCTGCGCTCTCTGCCCCGGCGTCAAGGTGTGGCCCTCTGCGGTCCTGACCAGCTCCTGGGGCACAGCTCCCCCCGCGGCCACGGGAGGGCAGAGCCCAGACTTGACCAGACGGTCCACGCCCTCACCCTGTTCTCAGCCTGGAGGCGGGGGGAGACCTGACCTGGGAGGGTGGGCCGGGAGGCTGCTCAGGTGTCTCCTGGGACATGTGGCTGGTTCAGGTCACCTGGAACCTTCTTGCCAAAAGCCAGACTTACAGCCTGTGTGTGTGTGTGTGTACACACGTTTGCACACACAGATTCTGGAGCAAGTCACAGTGTGGCTATTCCAGGGGCAGAGCAGGAAGGCCTCCTGCATGCAGACACCCAGACCAGGCAAGGCCGTGGCTGGGCGGCTGGCCTGTCTGCATGGTGTCCTGGCTGAGAGCCTGGGCTCAGGAGCCAGTCTGCCTGGCCTCATTCCCGGTTAGGGACTGAGTGTCTGCACCCCTGAAAGTGTGTATATTGAAGCCCTCGGTCCCGGCGTGGTGGTCCTAGGAGTTGGGCCCTGGAGACGTGGCTGGGGTGAGATGCGGTCACGCGGGGGGCCTCACAATGGCGTAAGCGTCCTTATAAGAAGAGGAGGACATGGCAGAGCTTGGGCTCTTCCACTGAGGACACGGCAGGAAGGCGGCTGTCTGGGAGCTCCTGGACGGCTCGGTGGGTTGAGGGTCCAGCGTTGTCTCTGCTGTGGTGCAGGTCACTGCTATGGCAAGGGTTCGAGCCCTGGCCTGGGAACTTCTGCATGCCACGATGTGGCAGAAAAAAAAACAAAACAAGGCAGGTGTCTGCAAGCCAGAAAGGTGTTCACCTGGGCTTCTCTCCCCCGACAGAGGAAGAGCTCCGGAAGCTGCGGGAAGAAACCAACGCGGAGATGCTGCGGCAGGAGCTGGACCGGGAGCGGCAGCGGCGCATGGAGCTGGAGCAGAAGGTCCAGGAAGTGCTGAAGGCCAGGTGAGGAGGATGGGAGGCCGCGTGACATCGTCACCCAGGCAGGTGGCCCTCTCGGTGGGCAGGGGTCTCCTGAGCCAGACCCTGCTCAAATCCTGAGGTGGCCAGGCCCGCGAGCGGGCACTCCCAGGCCCCCAGTGCCAAATGGCTTCTGCTGGCGCCCCCCCCGCCCGCCACATGGATGGGGCCGTCTCAGTCCCTTTGGGCGGCCGCTGTCCCCTGCCCTCATCCTTCTGGGCTCAGTGAAGAACTCAGGTCCAGTCACCCTCCTGACCCCCCAAGGGTCTGTGTGTGCAGGTGGCGGGCTGGGGGTCCTGAGGGCTCTGCTGAGTGGGGGTGCCCCCCCAGCCCCTGCCCGGCCTGGGCATAACGAACATCCGAAGGTGAGTGGTGACGCTGGGCCCGGCCCGGACTTGCTGGGTTGGGTCCTGCCTGTGCCGTGTGGAGCTGCAATCCTGGGGAAGCAGCTTCCTCTGTGCCTCAGGACCTTTGTCTGGAAAGCGGGGTGGTAGGTGCTCCCGTTGCCCTGGGGGGACAAAGGAGGAGCCACAGCTGAGCCCTGGGTGGCCTGGCTGCGCAGGGCAGGGCAGAGGGGGTGGACAGAGCCCCGGGACCGTCTCCTGTCCCCCAGTCACGGCCAGCAGTGGCCCCAGCTCCTTGGAGACCCTGCGCGCTGCCTCCGTGCTTTCCCACACTCAGTCCTGCACCCCGCCCGCTGCCCCTGCCACGCGACACTTCCCGGCCCGGCCCCTCCAGCACCCAGTGCCCTTCCCTCCCCCTGACTGCCCCCTCGGGGTCAGCCTGCCTCCTCCCAGCAGGGACCTCCATTCCGGGGCTGCCAGGTGCCGCCCCTGCTTGCGGAGGGGTGAGGTGGGCCCTGCAGGCACATGGCCTTCTCCGGGCCCTCCCCCTGCCCTCGTGAGCTCAGCCTCTGGTTCGTGGTCGCTGGAGTGGGTCGTTCCAGAGGGACGTTCTCAAGTTCTAAAAGCTGTGTTCTTCCTGTCCTGAGCAAACCCCGCGGGGCCCCTGTCCCTCTGCACAGTGGCCAGGCCAGCGGCCAGGGAGCTGAGGCCAGGCCTCCATGGCCCCGCCTCCCCCCGCCTCCCCCCACCTCGCCCCTGCCCCATTGGCCCGGCACCCCCACCCCTGCCCCGGCCTGAGTGCCCAGCTCTCCGGCTTGGGCCTCCCCAGCCAGAGAGGCCTTTTCAGTGGAGCGCCCGAGCATCATTGTCATTTCTGAGAGTCATCGCCCAGCTGGGGCCCTGAGGAGACACACCCCCCAGGCTCCACGTGTAGGGGGAAGTGCTGGGTCTTATCACCACGTTCTCCGTGGCAGAAGGTCTCCAAGTGTCCTGCTTTGCTGGACGTTCGTGCCAAAGCCAGTGGGCTTTCCAGGGTCCCAGAATGAAGGCCACCCACCTGTCCCTTGGGTCAGCACGGTCTGTTCTGGAGTTCAGGAGTCCCGTGTTGGGAAGGAGTCATCCCACTCTGCGGCTGGCCTGGGCTACAAGGCCAGCACCCCTGCCTGAATCAGAAATTGGAACACGGCCTCAACCACCACTTTCCCTGTGGTTAAACCTTATGTGAAAATCTGGACATTCAGAAGTTCAAGTACATTTGATGATGCAGAGTGTGCAGCTGGCCGCCTGACGGGGGGTGGGCAGGTCTCCCAGCGGAGATCCAGGCACCAGCACGTCCCTGGACGCTTGGCTGGGCGTGGGGTGCACTCCGTGCTACGCCTGGCCTCTGGTGGCCTCTCACGGCCCCGCCAGCCCCTGCCCCCGCCACACGTCTGTCTGTTGCAGTTAACGCTGGCTTCCCTGGTGGGGCCAGGCGGGCCTGGCCTGCGCTGACCCCGTGTGCCAGCTCCCTTTGCAGGGTCCGTGTCTTCCGTGTCTCCCCTCCTGCCACCCCCACCCACCGGGGCTTTAGCCATTGTCCCCGGCCCCTGTCAGTTCTGAGGGCGCAGAGGAATCTGTGATTCAGGTCTGCTTGGGGACCAGCTGGGGTTACAGGAGAGGAGCACCCAGGCAGGACCAAGAACGCGGAAGCCGGGGGTCCCGGAAGCTTGGAGGGGCCACTTGCCCTGCTCTCCGTGGGGGGTGGGTTTAGGAACGAACCTTCTGGAAGCTGGGACCTGAGGGAGGAGAGGGGCGGGGAGAGGCAGGTTCCGGGCCAGGGGCCTCCTCTTTCCTTGTCTGCTGCTGTCCGTCCAGGGCCGTGGGCGTGCAGGGTGGGCCGGCGTGTGGAGGCCCCCCACACCTGGGCACACACGGGCTCACCCTCCATCTGTAGGATTAAGACGTGGTCACTGTCTGTACAAACTTCTGTTTTGAGTTTTTAGAAAATTCCTGGAAGATCAGCCCGACCATCTTGCTTTAAGGCGGAGCCGTTCCCAGTTGTGGGTCTGAAAGCAAAGCGGAGGCGTTGCCCTCTGACCTTCACCAGCCCCACCCTGGGGTTTGCTCCCGGGGGCGCCTCCCATGGCTCCCCCACGGCTCCCCTGCCCTCCCGGCTGCACCAAGGGGCCTAGAGCCCACGTGTCACATCCTGTGCTGTGCCACCCTCGGTGCTGGGGCCTTGGCCGGGGGCACCTGTGTGAGAACTAAACGGACCCCAGTGCCTGTCCCCTACGGCCAGCCTGGCTGTGTCATGTGGCCCTGGCATCGCCCTCCATGACGGGCTTCCGTGTCTGCCCTGTGAGCTCGTTGCCAGCAGGACTTGAGCGAAGTCACGGACTTCAGGCACCCTCCACCCCAGGCTCGCTCGGTTGATCGTCAGTGTAGGTTGTTCAGAAGCATCTGGAAGAATCCAGAGCGGTTAGGAATGCAAGTGACGAAGTGAGGCCCCGGGCGGTTCACGTTGCTCTGAGGCCACAGCTCGCTTCACGCTTATTTGGAGCCTAGGGGTGGCGGGTGGCGGGTAGCGCTGGAGGGGTGTAGGCTGGACGTCCCGCCACGCCGCCCGTTAACGTCCAGCGCTGAGTGCTGCCACACCATGCTCGGTCCATTTCCCACGCCTGGTGCCGCTGCAGGCGGTCATGATGTCCCATGTTTGGTGTGACGGGAAGGAGGTAAAATTCCTTGCTGCCCGGAACACCTGCGCCCCTGTCTCTAGCCATCTCCCCGAAGGCAGCTCGCGGCCCGTTAATTCCTGAATATCGGTCCCCTTCTAGCGGGTAACTGTTGGAAAGGTCGCACAGCCAGCGGCTGTGCGGTACCACTATCATCAGATACAAACCAAAGGGTACCCAGCCCGGTGCCCCACAGGTGGCCCTGCCAGCCACTCGGACCCCGGGCCCACCCGTGGCGTAGGAAGGTGGTGCCCCTCAGGGCTGCGGGTCCCCAGGTGCACACCTGGGCCCGGATTGTGGCGGGAGCCTGTTGGTTGCATCTTCTGTGTGAGCTGCCTCTTCCGGGCCCCCGGCCTGTTCAGGGCGTGTCCTGGTCCAGACGCCTGCCCCGGAGCAGAGGGCCGGGTCTGGAGTCTCCTGCTCGCCCCGGCTCCTGTTCCCGGTAAAGCCCCACTCGTCAGTAGCTCTGGGTCTGGGTGGGGTGCGCGTGGAGGCCCAGCCCCCTCCGCCTTGACCGCGTCTCCTGTCCGTCGCTTCACGAGGCTGCAGGCCACGCCCTGCTTGTCCCCCGTCCACCGTGTCCTCTGGGCTTCCTCCTCCAGTGCAGCCGGTGGCGGTGGGCTGCAGGTTGCGAGCCGGAGGCCGGGTCGGTTCTTGGCAATGTTGGAGTGAGAACCTCGTGGTGTGATTAGAGCCGGGCGTCGAGGGTGGGCCCGTGCTGAGGTTCTCCCAGCCACACCTGGAGGGGCCCTCGCACCCCCTAGTCCCGCCGAGGTTCATCTGGGCGCTACTTTGTCCACGTCCTGCGGTATCTGCTGGTTTCCGTGGTGTGGGGTGTTAGGAGCCCAGGCCAGTGCAGGGCAAGGGGGTGCTGGGCTGGCCAGTCAGGGACGGGGGTCAGGCCATCAGGGCCTGTGGCTGAGTCAGGTCTGTGGTCAGAGTCTGGCAGGTGGGCTCCAAGGCCAGGTGACGGCCGTGGTCAGGTGCAGGGAGCAGCAGGCCAGCGAGCCTGGCAGGTAGGTGGCTGTGCGTGGTGCCTGCTAAAGATGGGTGTTTGTAAATATCTTTTCATTCTCAGGCCAGGTAGTTAGTATAAGAGCTGTTTATTCTGAGGTCAACAATGAAAAAGCCAGTGTTAAAATTAATAGGAAAGAAAAGAGTTGTATGTCTGAGACACCATACATTCCATCATTAAAAAACAAGAGGTGTGTCTGCTCTGGGTGCAGCTCCGAGCCGGCTCCGCTGCCCTCACAGCCGGCATCTGAGCCGCCAGGGTCCCGGAAGGGGCCTGGGGGTGGGGACAGGCACTGTTGACCACTGCGCGGTTCCGTGAGTGCGTCTGGCACTTCGGGAACCGGACTTGCATCGTGTTTTGAACTAACGGAGATCTTGCTCCCCTCCCCCCCTTAAGAACCGAGGAGCCGCCGGCGCAGCAGCCTCCGAAGGGGCAGGCGCAGGTCAATAACGGAGCAGGTAGGCCTGGGGGGGGGTGCACTTCTGGGGCGCGGGCTCGCTTCCAGGCACCTCCACCTGCTGGAGCTGGGTTGGTGTCTCTCATTGCCACTTGGGCGATCTTCGTAGCACGTGAAGTCCTTTGATCCAAACATGACTGTTCCCTTGTGAAAACACACCGCAGCGTCTCTCCCTGAAGAGAAGCCCTGTCCTGGTCACGCTGGCTGCCTGGCCCCTGACCTGGCGGCCTGTTCCCAGAGACCGCCTGTCCCGACGAGGCGGCGAGCGGGTGGTGGGGCGGATGTGGCCGGTGCTCCCCGGCCCCTCAGGTCAGGGCACGGAACCCCAATCAGTGCCTTTTCTTCCCGCCCTGGGCTCGTGCTCCTTGTCTTGCTCCACACTTCACACTCGCTGAAATTGTCCATCTGACCCTCGGTGGGCCTGATCCGTGATGGGCCCTGGCCTGGGTGGCCTTGGACCCGGGACAGGCTCACCGTTGGTGGGAAGCCCGCCCCCAGAGCTACACCAGAAGCCCTCCGGTTAAGCCCTGCCTGGTATAAAGACAAGGAGGAGACCGAGGCCTGGGAGAGAGGCCTCTCCTGGGTTCCCCGCCAGCTGGAGGCCCAGCTCAGACCGGAGTCGGGCCCCGGCCCCCTGCCTGCCCGCTTCGGGGCCTCCCCGCCCCGGCCCTGCAGAGAGGAAGGCGCGCCTCGCCCAGGCCGGTGCTGGACCCACAGGCAGGCCAGCCGGGTGCGGGGTCGGCCGCTGTGTCCTGGGGGTCGTCTCCTGGGTTCTCGGGGTTCACGACCAGTGGCCCAGGTTCCCAGCCAGGAGCAGCACAGGAGACCCCAAGACCCCACTGTGCGTGGTGGTTGAGCCCCCTGCACTCGTGGGAAAGTGTCAGGGCAGCCTTTCCACCCGCGCTCTGTGGGTCCCCACGCCCCACCCCCCGCCAAGCACATCCGTAGGCTGGGGTCTTTTCTGACAGCCGGGGTCACGTGCAGTAGGCTGCATGGGAGGGGGTGCGGGTTCAGGGTGGTGGAGGGAGGGACCCCATGTACAGCCCGAGGGTATGGGTGGCGGGGCCGGGGTTTCCGCATGCTACTGGACAGCACAGGGCTGAGGGATGTCCCGAGCCCTGTCCACTCAGACCTGACCCAGACTCTGGTCAGCAAGCAACAACTTCCTGTCTGGCTTTACATTTTAAAAGTGGTTTTCAGAGTTCCCGTTGTGGCTCAGTGGTGAAGAACCCCACTAGTATCCATGAGGATGCAGGTTCGATCCCTGGCTTCGCCCAGTGGGTTAAGGATCTGGCATTGCAGTGAGCTGTGGTGTAGGTTGCAGATGCGGCTCAGATCCAACGTTGCTGTGGCCGTGGTTTAGGCCGGCGGCTGTAGCTTCAATTCAACCCCTAGCCTGGGAACCTCCACATGCCGTGGGTGTGGACACACACACACACACAAATTGTTTTTCACTTTTAAAGGGTTAGGGAAAAATATCAAGATTTGCATGACCTGTGTGAATTCGGACGTGGGGTTTCAAGGACACGCAGCCGTGCTTATGCTGTCATGTGCTGTCCGCGGCTGACCCCCGGGCAGTTATAGGCCAAGCCCTGCCCACGCTGTCACCCTAAAGAGCCTGTCATGTTCCAGGTGGGCTGCGAGAAGCCCAGACCTTTGCCGCCCACCTCCTCTGGGCCTGGGTGACCTCTGCACAACGCCCCTCCGTCCCCCTCAAACTGTTGTGGGACACCGCCCCCTGCAGGCGACTCCGTGCCCTGCACTCCGAAGGGACGGATTTGTTCTGCAGGCTCTGGGCCTGTTTTCTTGAGTCTGATGTGGGTGGCTTTCTGAGGACCTTGGCTGGGGGTGAGCAGAAACCGCTT
The DNA here is from genome assembly GCA_004024745.2 of Catagonus wagneri. NCBI lineage: Eukaryota > Metazoa > Chordata > Mammalia > Artiodactyla > Tayassuidae > Catagonus > Catagonus wagneri. The sequence goes on along the minus strand of PVHT021183620.1, from coordinate 1,106,304 downwards.
CACTCATTGGGGCCCCCCCACCGGAACACAGCCCCCTACAGGCAGGCCCGCTGGCTGTTCCCCAGGGTCTGGGTGTCCCGGGGAGCAAGCCCACCTGGCTAGTGTCCCCAGTAAGAGGGGAGGTCACTGCAGCTCCCACGTGGGCTGGGGACAGCCTCCAACCAGCCAGGGGCTGGTGTGAGGGACACGGGGAGCCCTGGGGCTGGTGCTGGTTGGCTTGCACCTCACGGTGAAGTGGGTCAGGATCTGTTTTCAGGGAACCCAGGCTATCGTGGTTCTGGCGTGGACGTGCCCTCACCAGTTCCGCTGGGACCCCCGGCCCCCCCGTGCCCCCCTCACACCCTGCAAGGCCCCTCTCTGCCCACCGCGCTCACTGGGACCCCTGCCCCGTCCCGCAGACCGATGGAGCCAGGGGCTGTGCCCCCGCGTCCAGAAGTGGTTCTACGAGAAATTCGGGGAATATGTGGAAGACTTCCGGTTTCAGCCCGAAGAGAGCACGGTGGAGACGGAGGAGCCCCTGAGCGCCCGGAGGTGGGGCCCTCGTGGAGTCTGGGGGGCCTGGGGGGCCTCGCGGAGGTGGGGGGCCCAGGCCAGGTTTTGGCAGAGCCGTGTAGTGGAACAGCCCTCGGGTCTCCCTGGGCCCTGGCTGTGCCGCGTGGGTGTGGGCAGGAGCCGGGGGGCAGCGGGGCCGCGGGGTCAGGGATGCAGCGGAGGCTGTGCTGGTGCTCACGGCTCCCTCTGTCTTAGGTTGACCGAGAACATGAGGAGGCTCAGTAAGTACCGAGCAGCCGAGTGAGCACCCTCTCGTCTCTGGCCGCGTGAGCTGCGGGCTGCGGGTGGATGTGGGGCGGCCCGCGCAGTGACCGCGGTCTCGCGAGGAGCTGGACTTCCTTCCAGAGATAGTTTTCGGGAGTCCCCAGCCCAGCCGTCTTCCCGAGGCTGTTGGAAGTGCCCCCGGCCCACCCCGTTGTCTGTCCGTTCTCCACCCATGGCCAGGAGCAGGGCTCCCCCCAAGCCCGGGAGCCCAGGGCAAAGCGGTCCCTCCCCAGACGTGCCGGGGTCCAGGGCGTGCTGGCAAAGCCCTGTGCCCGGCCTGCCAGCACCGCGGGGTTGCAGGGGGGGCAGACAGATGGGGACGGAGGACAGTGGACAGTGCCAAGTGGCCGGGAGGGCGCGGGCCCTGCGATGGCGGGGGTTTGCTTTGCCCTCTGCCCCCCCGCCCCCAGCTGGTGGGGCCGGCCCGCCAGGCGTGTGACAGGTGAGCACCGGCCTGAGCGTGCAGCCTGTTGTGTCCCCAGAGCGTGGCGCCAAGCCCGTCACCAACTTCGTGAAGAACCTCTCTGCCTTATCCGACTGGTACTCCGTCTACACGTCTGCCATCGCCTTCACCGTGAGTGCCTCCGGCGGGCTGGGGGCAGTGGTGCGTCTCCCGGAGAGCGGGGGCCGCTCCGCTGCTGGTCGAGACCGCGTCGGCCTCCATGTTGCCACCTGGAAAGGGGGTGCAGAGGTGCTGCTGGCTGGTTGTAAGGGTTACCTAAGGGCGCTGGGCACAGCCCGGCTGTGGGCTCCCTGCCCACCTGCCCAGAAACACCCCCGCAGCATCGCCCTTGGGAAAGGGCTTCTCGCCGAGCTTAGAGCCGGCTTTCCCAGGTGGGCTGGGGAGCGGATGGCAGGGTGGCTTGTCTGCCTATGTAGAAGCCAGGGGTCCCTCCCATCGGGCACCAGGGCATCTGGGAGCCACCATCCATGGGGAAGGTGGGAGGTGTCTGGCCGGCACCACGGGGGTGCTTTGGGGAAAACAGGCCCAGTCGCCCAGCCTGAATCGTGCTGCGGTGGACATGCCCAGCCCTGCACAGGGAGGCCCTGCCGTCCAGGGGAGAAAGATGCTGGGCCCCTGGAAGGACTGGCCCCAGCTCCCAAAGCCCTCCCCGACGGGTGGCCTCCGCCTGAGAGGGCCCCGAGGGCCGCCCTGAAGCCCACCGGGGAGCCGGGTGTACACATTCAGGGGGAGCCAGCCCCGTGACCCTGGAGGCCTCCCACCGCCCCTCACGGGCACTCTGCTCCCGAGGCCTTGCTCGCTTTGCGTCCCCGGACCTTTAGTTCCGCTGCGTGTTATGGCCATTCAGACACCTGCCAAGCCTCCAGCCGGGGCCATTGCTTCCACCCTGCCCTTTTCTGAGTGCCCGCCCCTGCCCGCAGCCCTGTGCCTGGCGCATTGTCCATGGGGCCGGCTGTCAGCAGTGCTGCCAAGACTCCGGCGGGGGGCCCACACCTGGGGTGGGTCAGGACCTCTGTGTGGGGTCGCCTCCCCCGACCCCGGGATCCCGAGCCAAGTCCAGGCAGCTCCTCCGGGACAGCCCCCTCGCTGCCCGCCCAGAGAACCTCCTCCATCCACCGCCTCCCCGCCGGCAGCTCTTTGTGGGAAGCGGCCCTTCTCTGGGTTTCCCGTGTGCATCTGCTCCTCAGGCCCCGTGCACCTTCTCGGCCAGGGGGGGGGGCTGTCGCCTGACAGTCTCCCTCCCCCGCCTTCTCTCCCAACCCGCAGGTGTACATGAACGCCGTGTGGCACGGCTGGGCCATCCCCATGTTCTTATTTCTGGCAATTTTGAGGTTGTCCCTCAATTACCTCATAGCCAGGTAGGTGTGCGGGTGTGTCGCGCATGCGCGGCTGTCCCCTGCGTCGTGCTGCATGCACAGCGGGGCGCCTGCTGAGCCGGCTCTGTGTCACTTGCTGGCGTTTGGGGGCTTGTTCTCTGCTGAGCTCCTGCACCCCCAGGAGGGCGGCTTGCTGGAGCCCAAACCCCAGCCTCCCTCCCCTGGGAGTGCCAGCTTCGGGGTCACTCCGGCCCGTCTTCCCATCCTGCTGCTTTTTGGCAGAAGTGTCTCCCCCATCAGTGGGGGGCTGATGGAGCTCCTCTGTGCCCCGGGAGGTCCTGCTGGTCAGTGTGCTGAAGGGACCCTGGGTGCAGAGCTCCTCAGCCGCCCCCAGCCCAGGGCCTCGGGGTCTTCCCTTCGGGCTCTTTGGGCACCCCATCCATCCTGGGGCTGGGGGCTGTGCTGGAAGCCGGCGAGTGCATGGGGGGGGACCCCTCATCTCCCGGGCCTGTGTGAACCTGAGGTCGCCCTGCAGAGTGAACGCCGGCTTCGCGTCGGGCCTGAGAGGAGGCCCTGCACTCTGTTTTGACCCAGCCTTTCCAAGTTCACTTTCACGGTCATTTTTCTGGGCGCTTCTCTGGGCTGGATTAAGCAGATTCACTTGAAAATGTTTTTTATAGGAGTCCTGTTGTGGCTCAGCGCTTAAGAGCCTAACTAATACCCATGAGGATGCGGGTTCAGTCCCTGGCCTTGCTCAGTGGGTTAAGGATCGGGCGTTGTGCACACGTGGCTCAGATCCTGTGTGGCTGTGGCTGTGGTGTAGGCTGGCAGCTGCAGCTCCGATTCGGCCTCTAGCCTGGGAACCTCCATAGGCCACAGGTGTGGCCCTAAAAAGAAAACCAAAAAAAAGGTTTTTTTGTAGGAAAAAACCTTTAATGCTTGTGAAAGGGGTTTGCATGCCCAGATAGCCGTGGGTCGCTGAAAACACTCGCCGTTGCGGTCACCGACTTACCCTGAGAGGCCCATCACCTCCGGGTGCTGGTGAGCACGCCCCACCCAGGCCGCCAGGGGAGGGGCCGGCAGAGGTGACCGGGATCATGTGCTCTCAAGGGCCCGGGAGGCCCCGGGGGTCTCGGCAGACAGCTGAGTGTCTCCGAAGCCCCCTCCCCGCTGGCCAGCATTTCCAGGCTCCTGGCTGGGAGCGCAGGGCTGGGGCTTCGCTGTCCTGCCTCTCGCGCCGCCGCCTGCAGCGATGCATTGTGAGGCCTGTGTTGTCTCCTGCTTGCCAGGGGCTGGAGGATACAGTGGAGCATCGTGCCCGAGGTGTCCGAGGTGGTGGTAAGTCCTGGGAGGGACGCCATCGCCGGGGGGCCAGCCTCCTCCCGCCAGGGCCGTGCGGGGCCGCCGGGTGCAGCTGCGAGGACACCCACGGGAGCCCTGCCTGGCGAGGAGAGGTCGGGGAGAAGGCCAGCCACCCCCGACCTGGAGCCGTGCGTGGGCCACCCCAACCCCTGGCCAGTGGATGCCCCGAGCGCCCTTGAGCGGCCTGGGCTCGGCTGCTGGGGAGGCAGGTGGGGGCCCGGCTTGACCTGACGCCCATCAGCTGAGAAGTGACAAGGAGGGGAGGCCATGGGGGGCCCACTGCAGCCCCTCACAACCTCCTGTAGAGCAGGGTCAGCAAGTTACCTGTGGCCCGTCGCCTGATCTTGTAAATTCAGTTCTGTTGGCACCTGTCATGCCTGTTCATTTCTATAGTGGCCACTTTGGGGCTTCAGTGGCCAAGCGGAGTGGCTGGGACAGCCTGTGAGGCCCACAGAGGCACACTTGCTTGCTGCCTGGCCCTTTACGGATGGTTTACCCACCTGCTCCCCGGGGACTCTGGCTCATGGGGCTGAACCGCCAGGCATGGACAGGAGAGTGGCCACGGGGCCTCCTTGGGCCTTGTCAGAGGTTTGAGCACCTACTGTGTGCATGGAACACGCAGTAGGGGTGCGGGATGTGGTGGTGTCTATAGAGGCCCCTTTAAGACAGGACTCTCGGAGGGCATCTCCCAGGAAACGGGCCTGCACCCTGGGGGTCCTTGGGAGGTTCTTGCTGAATGAACTCAGATGGGCAGGACAAGGTCAGGCGCCCCGTTGCTGGGGCCTCAGCTCCCCTGTCTGTAAAGTGGGGGGCAGGTTCTGGGGCCTCTGAAGGCGATCTGTTTAAATGCGGGTCAAGAGCGTCAGCCCTGTCTGCTGGGGGGCTTCAGAGGAGCATGCTGTCCCCTAGAGCTGGGTCCCTGGGGGCATCCGTCCCGCTGGCTGTGTCACGGTCCCGGGGCTGGGGGGCCTCCATGCTGTTTTTGTCAGTAATTTCTCTGAACTGTTGAATTTCAGTGGAAATTCTCTTTCCCCTTTGACTGAAGGAGCCTCCCAAAGAGGACCTGACCGTGTCTGAGAAGTTCCAGCTCGTGCTGGATGTCGCCCAGAAAGCTCAGGTACGGCCGTCGGGCTGCGGCCAGGCAGGGCCCAGCGCCCCGGGTGCCTGGCTTGTCTGTAGTCAGCCGGGACAGCGTGGCCGCTGGGGGCCCGCCTGGCTGGGCTGTCCTGGGCGCGGGGGCGGCGGGCAGAGCTGCGGGGCTCTGTGGTGACCGCGGCCGCCTCTCCCCGCAGAACCTCTTTGGGAAGATGGCCGACATCCTGGAGAAGATCAGGAAGTAAGTCCCGGCCCCGCCCGGCGCCCCGGGCCGCGGCCCCGCCGGCTGAGCCTCCCTCTTCCTTGCAGCCTGTTCACCTGGGTCCAGCCTGAGATCACGCAGAAGCTGTACGTGGCGCTGTGGGCCGCCTTCCTGGCCTCCTGCTTCTTCCCCTACCGCCTGGTGGGGCTGGCCGTGGGTAAGGAGCCTCCCGTCTGGCGCCAACCTGCCTCGGACTTGGCGCAGGGGCCCCGGGCACCCGCTCCCCCCAGGACACCCGCCCCCTGCCGTGCGGCGGGCCCCCCCACCGCAGTGTCCTTCCCTCTGCACCTGCTCCTGTGATTTTCTATCAAAACGTCCAGATTCAGAAGTGAGGCCCGTCAAAGCTAGAGACGAGGTTATGGTTTCTCAGGTCAGGCTTGGCCTCTGCTGGCTGAGCAGAAGGGGACCAGTGGGCCCGAGGCCCGTTGGACTTGGCCGTGAGCCATGGTCCTTTCTGGGCACTCCTGGTTCTTCGGGCGACGAGCTTCAGGGACGGCGGGGGTCAGGTGTGAAGGCAGGGTGACGAGGGCTGGGAGATGGTGTCGGGGGCTGTGGCATGGAGAGGCTCGGGTTCTGTGCCAGGGATGAGGGCTTAAGCAGAGCAGGGAGGTTGCCCAGGTATGTTTTGGGCGGGTCAAGCAGTGGGCGGGGCCTGGGCAGGGCCCAGGAGCTTTAGAGCCAGAGCCTCTAGGATTGGTGATGGATGAGTTGGGGAGGGGTCGGGGTTTGCCCCGAGGGGCTGGGCAGGTGATGCTGCCATTCGGGGCCACCAGGGCTGTGGGAGGTGGGGGCCGGCACGAGAGTTTGATTCTGGGTGGGGAGGTGTGTGGAGCTCAGGGAGCTGCTGGCGTGGTTCTCACCTGTATTTCAAGCCTCAGGGTGGCAGGTTCTGTTTTTAGGAGAATGAGCGCTGGGAGCGCCGGGTGGTGGCCTGGAGGGGGCCCCAGGAGGTACCCAGTGGGGCACCTGGCGGCTGGGAGGGAGCTTGTAGGTGGAGTGGGCCTGGCCTGAGTGGGCTGAGCTGGGCGTGGAGCTGTGGGGTGGGGCTCTGCCTGTCGGCATCGTCCCTGAAACCCCAGGTGGGTGGGGACGCTGAACCCCCAGCCTGGGGGCCTCAGCAGGGTAGGGAGGAAGGTGGGGCAGGTTGGAGGGGCTGTCCTGAGGCCCCCCAGACACCCAGCCCCTGGACCGCCGCAGCCCCACAGCTCAGCTCTCGCAGGAAACCCCCCTCCCCCACCGCCAGACCTCAAGGCCCGGCCCATGGGGGGCGGGCGGGCTCTCCTGACTTCCGTGCCCCCCCTTACCCCAGGCCAGACCCCACGGCCTGGCCCACGGGAGGCAGGCGGGCTCTCCTGGCCTCTGTGCCCCCAGCCCAGAGCTGGCACGGGGCCCCGGCCACAGTGTGCGGATGGGGTGAGCGGGAGGGTGCTGCTCTGAGCTTGAGCGTTGAGTGTGGCGGTCACACGGTTCGGGGACTCGCGGTCCGGGCACCGCTCCCACCCGCCTCGGCCGCAGTGTGCATGCAGACGGGTCCTGGTCCCTTGCCCCCTCCCAGGAAAACCCCCTTGGCAGGAAAACCAGGGCAGGCGGGTGTGGCCGTGGGGAAATGACAAAGTCCAGCGAAAGTGCAACGTCCTCTGGGCTGGCTCTCGTTTCTCTGGGACCAGCGCCAACACAGGTGCCCTGACCCCGGGGCGGGGGGGCCCACAGCCGTAACTGCCGGCCCCTGTCAGCGGCGGGCAGGGGGACGGGACCCCCCGGGTTCTGCTTCATGTCACCCTCAGAGCACATTGACTTGGAGTTTTGTTGGGCTGAACGGTTTTAGAGACAGTTTTATTGTTGGGCCGGAGCCACGTCTGGCTTGGAGATAATGAAACATGACAGTGGCTGCCGCCTCAGCTGGGGTCACTGCCCTGCCCCGCGTCACCTGCCCCCCCGCCCCAGGACCGCTGTCCACACCTGGTGCCGGGAGGCGCTTGCCAGCACCAGGGGCTCAGGCGGGGTGGGGGGCCGGGGACTGGCCAGCGGGCACGGCCGCAGGGCCCAGGTGAGAGGGCCTCGTTCTGCCCGGGCAGGCCTCTACGCTGGAATCAAGTTCTTTCTCATCGACTTCATCTTCAAACGCTGCCCGAGGCTGCGAGCCAAGTACGACACCCCGTACATTATCTGGAAGAGCCTCCCCACGGACCCCCAGCTCAAGGAGCGCTCCAGCGCCACCGTGTCGCGCAGGGTAGGCCCCGGGGGTGTGGGGCTGGGGGGCGCCAGGCCACACGCCCGCCACTGCTCCCGGCCCGCAGGATGCTGGCGTCTTCCGGTTTTATGGGGCCCTGGGAACAGGCAGCTGAAAACAGCTGTGGGGGCAGTGTCCCTGTGACCGGCTCGGCTGTCCCCGAGGTCCAGGACAGAAGTCCCAGGGCCCCTGGGCAGCACTCGGAGGCTAGGCGGGAGGCCCTCACCCCTGCAGGCCCCTCAGGGACCTGCCCACGGATCGTCTGGGGAACCGGGGCCGCTGAGCCAGGCTGCCCCAGGCCAGGGCAGGGAGACTCTGGGGCCCTGGCCTTGACCGCCAAGAGCCTGGGGGGCTCGGGAGCAGCGAGTGACCGCTCTATGGGTGGGTCCTGGGTCCCCGCTGTCCCCAGCTCTGAGGCTTGGGCAGCAACGCCAAGATGGGCACATTTGTGCTCAGAGGCTGGGACGCTCTCACGTTTGCAGTTCTAGGCCTTGCAGGCGCTGGGCCCCATGTCCAGAGCCAAGACGTGCAGGGCGAGGTGGCCTTGGTGCCCTTCTTGGGGCCTCAGACGAGTGAGGAGGTTCTGGGCTCAGTAGGACTCCCATGGGGGTGTAGGCGGGCTTCCTGGGGGAGGTGACGTTGGATTGCGGAGTCTTGTGTGTGAGCGTCCTCTGAGGAGAGGGCGTCTGGTGACCCACCGGTGGCTTTGTGGGTGGACGGGAGGCTCTGGGTCAGGCTCCCTGGGTTCCAGGACAGCACAGCTTGTCGGGGGCCTGAACCCACAATCTGGGCGCGCAGCTGGGCAGGTGGGAGCAGCCTGCCCCTCGGGGAGCCGCTGGCTGGGCTCTGGCCGCACAGGCGCAGGTGGACCCGAGGCGGGAGGCGCACGGTAGGCGGCCTGGCTCCCGAAGTGTCTCAGACAAGGGGACAGAAGGGTGGGGGTTTCCCAGGGGTGGAGGGCAACCCCCGCCGGGCATCCCAGGGCCCCTGAGGTGGCCCTGGTGTTCACGGCCTCGTGTCACGAGGACCCCACCTTCTCTTTTGTCTCGGTCACCCGTGTCTGTTGTCCTTTGCGGCCAGCTGTCGGGACACGACAAGGTACGGTGTCCGCGTGGGGCCCTGCTGCCGTGCCTGATGCTGTGCGTTGCTGTGGTTTGACTAACGTTGCCTTTGGTGGCGGCCCCGCGCGACGCTGGGTCCACGCGATGCTGGTCCCCGTGGCCTCGGTGGGGCTGCCTGGCGCCAGGTGCCTGCGGGCACTGCACTGACTGCTGTCCTGGGTCAGCGATGTCACGGGGAGCGGGTCTGCCCGGTGCCGCTGGCTTCTCTGCCCAGAAGGGGGGCTCTCGGGACAGAGGACCAGGCCCCGACCGGGCTATTGGGCGTGCACCCGCGTCCGCATGGCCTCCTCCTCCCTGGGCCGTGCTGGCAGCTGGGCCTCGTCCCCCACCCCATCCCCTCCCCTCCATGTCCCGGCTGACGGGGACGCTGTGTGCTTTCGGCAGCTGCAGACGGCGGCCTCACGGAGCTACGTGTCCAGCGCACCCGCCGGCCTGAACAAGGACGAGGATGCCGGCCGCGTCCATGGCGCCAAGAAGGGCAATTTCCATGAAATCTTTAACCTGACAGAGAACGAGCGTCCGCTGGCGGGTACGTGTGCGATGAGTCCCTGGCCGGGCAGGGTCGCCTCCCTGGTGCCAGAGGGCCTGATGGCAGGGACAAGGCTATGGGGACGAGGGAGCGCCGCCCGCCTCCTGCTGCTGGGCGCTTCTGCAGTTAATGGGCTGACAGCAGAGAGGCAGGTGGGTCTTCCCCGGAGCAGGGCCACGGAGCACCGGCCCAGGTGGCCGCCAGCCTCAGTGCCACGCAAGCAGCTGCTGCCTGGTCCTGCTGCGGCCGGGCTGCCCCCTCCCCGTGGCCGCCAGGTGGCGACAGGTGACTCTGGTCAGCCTCCCTGAGCTCCTGTACGGCTGGGCTGACCTTGAGGGCGGCCTCTGCCCTGGGCGACACCAGCTGCACAAAGAAAACGTGAAGACTCTAAGTTTGGACCTTCTGCATCTCTTTCTGCTGAGCTGGGCCAAGAACCCTGTGCTCTGCGAGTCCTGGCGGCAGTTGGTTTATTTAAACCGTGCTTTTCCTTTAGAAACACAAGCCATGCCCGGTCACCCTCTGCCGCTCCCCTCCCATCGGGTTTTATCTGGTGGTAGAGGGGACACCAGTGCCCCTGGAACCGGTGCCGGTGGTGCCCGCATCGAACCAGAGGGCGGGTGTTGCCGTCGGGAAAGAAGTGACGGGTCGGTTTTGTCCCCGTTAGTGTGTGAGAACGGCTGGCGCTGCTGCCTGATAAACAGGGACCGGAAGATGCCAACGGACTACATCCGCAACGGGGTCCTGTACGTGACAGAGAAGTGAGTGGGGCCAGGGCTGCGGGCGTCGGGTGGCCCTGGGTGTGGCCCAGGTCAGAGGAGGCTCCTTGCGGCCCCCGCCCCAACCCAGGGAAGCCCAGCGGCCCCGGGGTGGGGCCCCGGCCCTGGGGGAGGTACTGCTGCGGAGCCAGCAGCCCCTGGGCCCTGGGGTGCCCATGTGGCGCGGCGGGAACCACGTGTCCCCCCCACCAGACCCCGGCCCCAGGGGCCGCAGTGTCCTTGTTGAGGGAGGGTCAAGGTGAGGGAGCAGGTCCCGGGTGGGCTCTGTTCTTAGCCTTGGGGCCCCCGGGACACCTTGTCCCCATGCTCAGCCTGGGCCTGCACCGTCCTCTAGCCCTGGCTGAGGAACTGGCCGAGGAGACCCCCTTCTCCTTGGGTGGCCCAGCCATCAGGGTCGGTGTCCAGCAGCGGGCTGTGCACTTGAAAAGCCATGGGGCTCCTTGTGGAAGCGAAGTCTTATTCAGAGGCGGGTGAGGGGCGTGTCTGGGCTGTGGTGGCAGCCAGGCACGGCCCCCCTGGGTTCATTGCTGGCTTGTGCCCTGTGCCCACCGCACCCTGTAGCTACCTGTGCTTCGAGAGCTCCAAGTCCGGCTCCTCCAAGAGGAACAAGGTCATCAGGCTGGTGGACATCACGGACATCCAGAAGGTGGGCGGGGCCGCCTGCTGTCCCCTCTCAGTCCCAGGAGCAGGGAAGCTCAGGGTCACCAGGGCGTTTGAAAGTTGGAGGCTGGGTTAGAGCTGAGGATATCGTTTGCTAGTCGGACAGGCGCGGCTGCTGCCCGCGGTGGGGCTCCCTTTCCGGGGGCGTCCGTGCAGGGCCCCTCGGCCCGTCAGTGAGCGTCTGTGGCCCCCCTTCCCGCCCCCAGCTCTGGGGCCAGCGCCTGGCGCCTCCACAGGTGGGGGGAGAGGCACAGTCAGACACCTGAGCCCCCTCTGACCCTGGGCCATCAGCCCCCGTCCCCCAGGGCAGGCCGCCTCTGCTCCTGTTTTCTAGCAGTTTCCTCCTGCCCCGTAGAGCGCCGCCAGGAGGGACCGACACGTACTTGGTGGGGGCGGCCAGCCGTGCCCGAGTGCCAGGGTGGGCCCCAGCGGTGAGCCTGGTGTCCCCTCTGTTGGGGTGTCAGGAGCACCCGGGCCGTGACGGGTCCCCCCCTCCTGCCCAGAGAGAAGGTGTATGCTCAGTGGGGAGTCAGAGGAGCGAGATGGGGCCGGGGGCATCACCACGCAGGGCTCCTTGGGGACCCCCAGCCTCGCCGGGCTGACCAGCCGTGGGGACAGGCTGGGCAGAGTGTCCGCAGCTCTGGTGTTTCCGTCACGGTCAGTCCTTGACCGCTTGTGGCTGGGAAGGCCCGGGCTCGCGCCCACGGGGGTCTTGCTGTGTGGGGCTCCGTGGAGGAGAAAGCTCTGGGTGTGGGGAGGGTGTGTGCTTGTCCCCGGGAGAGGCCGGTAGTGACAGGCGTGCCGTTGGCTTTCAGTACAAGGTCCTCTCGGTCCTGCCGGGGTCCGGCATGGGGATTGCCGTGTCCACGCCATCAACACAGAAAGTAAGTGCCCGGTGCAGCTCTGAGCACAGGGCCGGGTCTGCAGCCGGGCGGAGGCGCCTGGGGGCGCCCTTCCTCCCCGTCCGGGGCAGCAGGAACCCAGGAAGCGCGCCCAGGGCAGGGGCCCAGGCACAGAGGGGTGGCGCCGGGAGCCCCGCTTGTGGGTGGGGGCAGGCCGGCCCCGCGTGGCCTTGGCCGTGCGGCCTCACCAACCGTGCTTCCTCCCGCCAGCCGCTGGTGTTCGGTGCCATGGTGCACAGGGACGAGGCCTTTGAGACCATCTTCAGCCAGTACATGAAGATCACGGCGGCCGCGGCATCTGGCAGCGACAGCTAGTGTTGACTCACGGGCTCCTCGCTGGAAGTTTTTCCTTTTTTTTAACAATTTGGTAGTGGAAAAAAATGGGACCTTCTCATGATCTTTTGCAATAATCCCCCGATCTGTGGTTGCTCTTGTGTTGACCCTGGCGCAGGGCTCGGGCCTGGCGGGCACGTCTCACAGACACAGGGCCGAGGGTGCTCGGAGGCTCCGGGGAGGACGACGTGCAGGACAGACTCCGCCGAGCGCGGCTGCCCCTCTCGGGCCCCAGCCGGGCAGACTGGCCGGCCGGCTTCCGCACCAAAGCCATACCGAGGAGCACACGCGGTCCCTCCCCCAACTGACGGAGTGGACGAGCGCTGTGGAGGCCCGACCCTGCCAGCCACCGAAGCGGGCCAGCCCTGCAGGGAGACCCTCGAGCGCGTCCCGGGAGCGTGACGCCGACCAGGCGGCCCACGGTGGGCGTTTACGTAAGGAGGATGTGCGATGCTCGGGGAGGGGGGGACACGCGCCCCTTTCAATCCCATCGCTCTTCGGAAGGGCCAGGACCTCTGCCCCGGGGCGCTCCAGGCTTGGGAGCTTGTGGTGGCCTCCAGGCTGAGTGCTGGGGTTGGTGAAGGCGAGTCTCAGGCTGGGGGTGGCAGCAGACGAGAGCGCCCGGCCAGCCCGTGTGGGCCAGGCTGGGACACTTGGGTCACTGGGCTCTGGGGGTGGGGGGTGACCGCAGCAGGGCCCGGAGGTGGGCGTCTACACCCCTGGCGCCTGCACGTGTCTGGGGAGCAGGCTCACGCCCTTCCCGCCCAGGAGGCGAGGCCGCAGCCCTCGAGGCCAGAGCGGGTGTCTGGCCGGCCGTTCCTTCCAGGACGGCCCTGAAAGCGTGGCGTGGGGACAGGCCAGGGGCCCCGGGGAGGACGCGTGGAAGAGCCCGGCCCCGCTCAGCACACCCCCGCGGCACCTCTGGTTCCTCAGCTTGTCCTTTGGGGTCACCGAGATTGTTTTTTGAAGAAAAAGAAGATTCTATTTTTTACAGAGAGCAAGCCGTTTTTCTTATTTTTGTATCATTTTTCAGATGTAATTTTTACCTTTGCTCTGATCCTAATTTGCCGGTCAGGGAGAGGTTCGGTGGCCTGGCTCTCGTCACCCCTTCGCGGAGGGGCGCGGGTGGGGAGCCGCGCCCGCAGCTGGATGAGGCACAGGCCGCCCAGTCGGTGGGGCCCAGGCCCCGAGGTGCCCCCCGGCTCCGGCCACACTGGCACTGACGTCTGTGTGACGGTGAAGGTGGACCGTCCTTTCCTGGTGGGGCCCACCCTGAACCTGGGCTGTGGCCCCACGGTCAGCAAGTGGGACACAGGCGGGTGGCTTCATGCCCAGCAGGGCCCCGTCCATGCCCAGGGCCCAGCTGACTGCGGGGCGACCCGCGTGGGTGCTGCTTAGACCCCATTCCCCAGGGCTGCTGAGGGGTCAGCGTGAGTCAGCACGATGGGACTGTCCCCAAGCACAGGGGGTGGGCCTGCAGGGGACAGACCTGCCTCTCAGAGCAGCGTGGTTGGGTTTGAGTCCCTGCTGAGGAGAAAGGGCGATGAAAACTGACCACGTGCTCGGGGTGCCAAGGGAGCGGTGTGGCCACTGTCCCCAGCTGCGCAGGGACCGGCGGCAGGCCCTTTGCGAGGAAGAGAGCGGACCTGTGCAGCGCTGGGCTCCCCGGTGGAGAGAACTTAGAGTTTTTACTGAACTGTGTAAATCTGGGCAGATGTTTAATTTCTGCTACTAATCACTGAACTAGAATGAATGTTAAATTTTTTATGTCTGAAGCTTGAGTCTATTTTGAATCTGTAAATAATCGTTACTGGTGTAACTTTTGTTCAACAAAAGGATTGTAACTCTATGAAGAACTGATGAAAAAAAATCCCCCTGTAACATTTTTTTAAGAAAACCTTGTTTAAAGAAAAAGTCTTGTATAAATTATAATTTTTATTTAAATAAACGTGAAATGCTTTGTGATAAGGTGGGGGCCCTCGGCTTTCCTCGCAGGGTCCCCCTTGCACCGTGAGCAGCCAGAGAGGGACAGGCTGGCACCACGGTCCCCTCGGTGCACCCAGGGTCCCTGTGGTCCCAGGGCAGTGGGGGTTTCGGCACCGAGCCCGAGGAGGGAGGTGGCACCCTGGGTGTGGGGGCCGTAGACCTGGGGAGGCAGGCGCACGTGACGGGTGGGGGATGGCAGCAAGGGTGCCATCACCAGGGGGGTGGGGGAAGCTCAGAGTTGGGGCAAAAGCCCGGCCCCGCCCAGAGGCGCCTTCCCTGAGGGGCTGCGGGCATCTCCAGACCAGGTGTGCCCCCCCCCAGCTCTGAGACTGGGGAGCCGTGGTGGTACTTGTGGCTCAGCTGGTCCCGTCGCTGACACCAGACAAGGCATGTGGGAGCCCGCCCGGCCTGTAAAACCGCTGGGTGGCACCCTGACCTGTGTTGGGGACACCCAAGGCCCTGGCCTCCTGCACCCCGAGCACCTGAGAGGCAGAGGCCAGCGCAGGTCCAAGTGGCGAGAGCCAGATGGGAACTAGGTCTGGGGGGCCGGCGCTGCTCTCGGGGGGCTGCTCTCGGGTACCGCATCCGTCCGCCTCCGGCGCTGACCTAGGGGCTGGGACGGAGCAGTGACGGGACAGCAGTCCCTGGGGAACCTGGCACACGTCCGAGGGCCCTGCCCCGCTGACTCTCCTGACGACACACCCAGCTGTGACTCTGCAGCTGAAACAAACCTAAGCCCTGCCCCCTAAGTGTCCACTTGCCCCCCCGCCCCCACTCAGCCCATGTGAGCCCCCAGCCCCCAGGGCCAGCCTGGCGGGCAGCCCTCGCCCACAGTGACGCCCGCTCCCTGGAGGGCACAGGCCCCTGCCTGCCGTGCAGACGGAGCTGCGCAGGTAACAGCCCCAATGCGCCTCTTCACAGACACCTCGTTATTTAACGTGTCAAGCAGGAGGCACCGGGTGCCTGGTCACCCCCCGCGGTAACCTTTTCTCGGTGTGCGCGGCCACCTCCGCAGGCTGGGTGTTCCGTGCAGGGCCTTTCTCAGCAGGGCTCGGGGGCCTCTCCTGGCTTCAGCACGGACGGTGCCACAGTGGCCCCGGGGTGCCCCTGCAGGAGCCGGGCCGTTCTTCTCAGGGAGATGCAGCCTGAGTGCAGCAGAAGCTCTCATGGGGATGCACGTCGCAAGAGCCGTCACCCCAGGGCGGGGAGAACCTGGGCGACAAGGACACGAAAGCAACGCTCCTGTCCTCAAATCGCGGTTCTCCACGAAGGTACTTACTGCTTAGGGCCCAGCGTCTGGTGCATGGACTTGATGGTGTGTCAGTAAGGTCACAGGCTCACCAAGGCGGGGCGTTCACCGTCAACCAAGACTGTGATTAGCCCTATCCTCCCCTCGGTGACCAGAGGAAGAGCAGACTCCAGAGGACCTGCTGCGGCAGAGATGGGGGCGAGCGGCTGGTAGGAAGGGGTGAAGCTGACCCTGAGGAGGACAGGCGTCTGGGGGCGCGGCCGCCGCTTGCGAGCCACAGCCCCGCACACAAAGAAGGACCCAGAAGACCCCGCCTGCATAGGTGTGTGTGGGAAAGCCACCAGCTCCCTGAGACCTGCCCGCCAACGCAGAACGCCTGCCCTTCCCCTCGGGGCCCAGTGTCGTGCACTGTCAAAGGCCAGCGTCGCACCAACAGCAAGACTCTGCAGAAGACACTGAAACGCTGTGTGATTAGCGAGCCCCGCCCCCACCGGCCTCTAAGAGGAGTTTTCTGGATGCAATCTGACACGGAACAGTTGCATTTCTGCGTAAAAACAAAACTTTTTAAAGGATAACAGCCACAAAATAGGAAGGTTTAAAGAACGGTCTAAGCAAAATTCAGAGACTTAGGGAAAAATTATAAACCTGGATTGAAGGACGTGAGTGCAGAGTCTCCTCGTGGCCCAGGCGCCTCAGGGACACGGCGCCGTCACTGCCTCGGCTCACGCTGCTGCTGTGGTGCGGCTTGGATCCTTGGTCCAGGAACTTCCACATGCCACTGGTGTGGCCAAAAGAAAAAAGAAGAAAAAGATGTGAGTGAGGGCCTTTACAGATGGAAATACATGTGCTGTTCACAGACCAGAAAATTCAGTTTCATGCTGAAAATGTCTTCTCTAAACAATGAGAAGGAAACATATCGCAGAAAATGACACGGTCTGATGCCTTTTTATCAAGAGCAAAAGCTGCAGAACTAAATATACTGAGAAAAAAACACATAGGGAAAGGGAAAAAACCAGCAACAACGCTTATCCTAGGCTCTTAGGTTCAGTTCTCGGGGCCTGTAAATTAAACGGACAAAAGGCAAGTTAGAAGAAAAGGCATACGGGGTGTTCCCGTCATGGCTCGGCAGTAATGAGCCAGAACATTATCCATGAGGACGCTGGTTCAAGCCCCTTGCTTAGTGGGTTAAGGATCCGGCATTGCCGTGAGCTGTGGTGTAGGCTGCAGACATGGCTCGGATCCTGTGTTGCTGTGGCTGTGGTGTAGACCTGCGGCTACAGCTCCGATTCGACTGCTAGCCTGGGAACTTCCATGTGCTGCGAGTGTGACCCTAAAAAGACAAAATAATAATAACTTTTTAAAAAGGCAATTTTTATTTAATGCAAATATTTAAATGTTTTATTTGCCCGGAGGCCTCTGCGGAGAGGCAGTGGAACCCCCAGAGCTGGCTAGCCCTGGGATGCTTTATGCCCTTACATACCTTATTAAAGGGGCCATAAGGGTGTTTGGGCTTCTGGAGTAAAATTAACTTACCGGGGAATTTTATCTGGGGGAAGGCATGGACGAGAAGGGCGGTTTCACTGAGGCTGATTTGTGCAGACCCATCCCCGTGCCAACTTTCTGCCTTCGGCGACACAGGCGGCACAGGACAGAGGCGCACACCTCCGCCAAGGGAAGCTGCGGCCGCCCAGGCAGCGGGGGAGGGCAGAGGGCCCTTTTTGCTTTTGCTGGTTCTTAACCGACTTCAGCTCAAAACAGCCCCTATGCCAAAGTGGCCATATTTGGGGAAGCTGTGTTCTGGTCCCCGCGTGTGGGTAAAGCCAAGGAAAACATACTCAGATTTTTCAACAGCAGTCACCTCCTTGGTAGGGACAGGGAGGCTCCAGCCGCAGGGGACACGGGGAGCTCTGGGGTGAAGCCCGATTTCTTGGTACGGATGGCAGATACACCACTGCTTGTTTCACTCTTGTTCTTTAAATTGTACATGTTTTCACGAAAACTCTTCCGCTTTAAAATAACAGGAATTTGTAAGAGGAAAAAGTAAAAAAGCCAAATTCTGCCCAAAGTAACAACTTTATTTGTCAAACATCTCAGAGCAAATCTGTCATTCTCTAATCTTGAAGCCAGCAAGATTAGAAAGGGAATTAAGCCACCTTTCCACCCACATGGCCAGTTACACAGGATCCAGTACAGACAGCGCCAGAGGCCCACACCTCGGAGTTGCAACAACCAGAAAGTTGAGCCTAATTGCTGCCTCCTCTTTTGCACCAATGAGCCACAAAGGAAGTTAGAGCCCAGACTAGGCTCCTTAGTGATCAAGGCGTCACCATCTAGCCATCAGTTCCAGTGTTTTCCTTAAAACATCAGAGAGCAGCCTCGTGGCTGCTCCACCCAGGTTCCCAGTGCGGGGAGGTCCGAAAGGTACCCTGGGCCCAGGTCAGGTCCCGCGCAGCTCCTGGGGGTCGCAGGGAGGGGGCTCGCACAGTCACAGCGCCCAGGGACTGCTCCAAGGTCTGTGGTTTGAATGTCAGCACGTGTGGTCTGTCGCGGCCAGGACCACGAGGCGGTAGCTGGGCTTCTTCTTGACCATAAAAGGCTTACCCTCAGGCCTGGAGTGTTTTTCGAGAACTGCAGAGGCTGCGAGGGCAAACCTGGGGTGGGAAACGCTTCTGGGGCGATGCAGATGGAGGCTCCCCGGGGACCTCGTGAAGCAGAACAATTCACTCCAGGGCGCGCCCCCCCCCCCCAGTGGAGCCGCCCATCCGGTCTTGCCCCTTTTGGTTTCTTCCCCACCGAGAGCAAACGATGAGAAAAACGACACATGGATTTCTCTCTCACCCCCAGGCTTTCCGGTCACCCACCAGCTGTCAAACCACTGGACCTGCTCCATTATTTAATAACATGGTCAACTGAAAAACTACTGCTGAAGCTGCCCTTTTGTTGGACTTGGGTGTGACCGAATGATAAAAGAGGAATTTTCGAACTTCAAAACAGAAATCACTGCAAATGGGGTTCCCGCTGCATCTCTTGCAGCTCCAGGATGCAGGTTTGATCCCCAGCCCGGCATGGTGGGTTAAAGGGTCCAGTGCTGCTGCAGATGTGGCGTGGATCACAACTGCGTCTGGTATCTGATCCCTGGCCTGGGAACTCTACATGCCGCAGGGCGGCCAAAAAGAAAAAAAAAAAAGGGAATCGCTGCAAATGAATTCCCAAAACAAACAATGTCTGTTAGATGCAAATGGGACTGACGACCCGTGTGAAGGACCCACAGCCCCTCAAACTGCCTCTTGTAACAGTCAGACGCCCTCATCACAAATTCAAGTTTAAGGTGCACCTTCTTCCATTTCAGATAAAGCTGCTTTAGACGTGACTTCCACACACCTGAGCACCAACACAGAGCAAGGCCCCGGCGAGGAGCACCCCCGGGACCAGGTGGTCCCAGTGCTTGAGCAGAAAACAAACTAAAACACTGACGGCGAGGACCCTGTCTGTCCTCTACTGGTTTAAAGGACAGAACTTTCAATAAATACATAGAAATAGGTGTGAAGACGGAGGAACGAACCCGGACCACAGGCATGAACTCGGGGCTGCAGCAAAGGAGCCCTAGGGCGTGGGGACCCCCCCACCCCGGGGGGGTCAGGGGCTCAGACTGAGGTTAACACAGTGGACAAAGCTTTATCCCGGCCACGCCGGCCACCCCACCGAGCTCAGCTATGTCATCCACCTTGTGTCCCTAGAAAGCACAGGTGTGTTCTCAATTTGAACACGTGCCAGTGATCCACAAGCTGCCAGTTTCCAGGGCTCCTGACACGGTCTCACGGCCAGCTGGATTGTCTAGAATCACTGCTGTGATGAAAGCAAGAACTGGGGTTCCTAAGGGTGCAGCGGCTTCGCCCTCAGGCCTCTCACTCACCAGAAAGGGTACTCCGAAGTGTCACTTAGAGCGGGATTGTAGCTGCACGGGACAGAAAGGATCCGGAACAGCGCCCTAATTGCACGTTAAGACGCAGGTAAGAGGAAGCCAGGACTGTCAACTACTTGCCAGAACCTGATCACAAGCCACCACGGAGTAAGTCTTGTAAAGCAGATCAGGGACCCTATAGACGCCTCGCAACCAGAAGGCGTGACTGCGATGGCACGCGCTCTCCTGGCGCTGTCCCTAAGATTACAGCAATAGAGGCAGGCAGGGGCCGTTTTCAGAGCTGCACTGCCAGCGTGGCTGAAACCTAAGAAGCCAGCACTGCCCCCCGCCCCCAGCAAGTACCATCTGCTGAGGGTAAGTCACATGAAATGCAACACAGGTTCAGTAGAACTGAAGATGCCAGGTACGCCCACAAAACTGTCGACAAAAGGTATTTTCTTTCTAAAATCAACATTTAACTATCAAAAATAAATTTCTAAATTTAAATGTATAGCAACATAATTGGTCTGCGGTAATTTTCTTAAATAGTTCTCACACTTCCCAAGTCCGGGAGGAGGTGGCTGCGGCGCGGCAGCGTCTCAGCTGCGCCATTCCCGCCGGGGCGGCTCCTCAATCCCGCGGGCAAAGAGCCGGACCAGCTGGCAGTGGACCCTGCAGAGGCAAAGGGCCCCACTCAGACCCGCGACGTGTCCCCCGACCCCCAGCCCCACGGCTGGCCCGGGGTGACGGCATTGCCGCCCCGCCTCTGCCCCAGGGGCACAGCGGAACCCCTCACATTCCGGCAAAACCTCTTCTGTAAAGGGCCAAGCAAACCGGGAAGCCGTAGCCCCGCCCCAACCCCAGAGCCCCGCCCCCAACCCCAGAGCCCCGCAGGCAAGCAGAGTGACAGACCCACAGGGCTCCTCTCCCCACCTCGGTCTCCTTATCAGGACCAAGCCTGCGGGGCCGTGGGGGGGACCCCATGAAGGGCGACCCCGAGGGCCCAGGGACGCGGGTACTGCGCAGACAAGCACCCGACACCGGCCGCAGCCCAGGGTCCGAGGAGTGGCCAAGGTCCCAGGAGGCGCCCACCTCCCACAACAGCCACAGGACGTGGGCCGGTCTGGGGGAGGAGCTCAGAGGTCCGCGTGGGCTCTGGGTACCAGCCAGAAGGGCCTCCTTCCCGCTTTATTAATGATGTCGCACGCTCCTTGGAGATGCTTAGTAATAAACCCATGATTAAGTGACTCCATTCACGGCACCGCGCTATTCATCCAGTTATGCAGGATGTATTTCACAAAAGAGTGCCCCTGCTAGCTTTCAAAACCTCACCAGCCAGCATAAAAAATAACTCCATTTCCTTAACTTATGAGTCTACAGAGGTGACTTCCTGCCCGCAGGGGTGGTGGGCGGGTTTTCCTGCGACCTTGGAGCCCGCGCTGGTTCTTAGATGTAGGCAGGGAAGTCACACCACACTGACTGCATCCTGGTCTAAGAACAGGGGGATGCCGACTCGGGCGGGGCGGGAGGCGGATTTGAGAGATGCCCCCACCCACGGCTTTATTTGGACCTTGATGGTAAGAGGACCTGAGGCTGGGCCCGGCAGCTGGTGGGTTGGGAAGCCATTTAAAGTGCGGGATTACAGGAGTCCCAGGCGGTGAAGTGGGTTAAGGACCCAGCTTTGTCACTGCTGTGGCTCGGGCTTCTCTCCCTGGCCTGAGAACTTCCTCGGGAGCAGCCAAAAAAAAAAGAGGGGGACTGCAGACCGGGATGCAGACACTACCCTGAAACACGGGAGGGTCCGCCCTCGCCCGGCTCTCCATGCCCAGCGGGTGTGGCTGCAGGCTCTGGCTCTTCGTCTCTTTTCTCACCTCACACCCGGTCTGCTAACGTCGGTGAGTGTCCAGGTCAGTTTCCTTAGAGCAGACCCAGATCCTAAAGACACTTATAACAGGACAGAATCCTTCTAGAACTTTACGGTTCTCCCCCAGCCTAAATTTTGCACCCACACCTTTGTCAAAAAGACAACTTCTTTTCCTGTGTCTTTTCGTGGGAAAAAACCTTCCTGGGCACTCCTGTTTCCTGTGCTGAGATTCCCAAGTCCAATGCAACGGGTCCAGCAAGCTCAGGCCGGAGGGGTCTGGCGCCCGGACCTCAGCGCAGCCACGGGCTGGGCTCCTCCGGGCCAGGACTCGGGAAGTGCTCGCCCACAAAGGTGTCTGTTTAATTAGGAGACAAGGCACGGAACGCCAGTGCTGGGGCCCAGAAAAATTAAGTTGAGGGGCTTCAAAACCTGTGAGAGGAACCCCCCGGCATCTTTCCAAAGACGCCCGCTTAGACGGCAGGCCGCGGGCGCGCGCAGGCCCTCACCTGACCTCGATGGCGGAGCTGTTGAGAACCTCCCCGTCGCAGTTCCAGGAGCTGCTGGAGGCGGCGCAGCTGCAGGGCGGGTGGTCGCTGCAGAGCGGCCCGAACCGCTTCTTCCCGCGCCCCTCGATGTGGCTGTCCTCGTCCCCTGCAGTCTTGGACACAAACTGGAACTTCTTGACGCGATAGACTTCAACAAAAGTGAAGTCGAACTACCAGGAGACAGCAGAGCGGGGACCGCGTCTGAGAGGTGCTGTGTCGGGGCGGGGCCGGCCGCCAGCTCCAGGGGCTCAGCCACAGCCCGGGGACCAGACATCACCATGTCATCACGACATCTCATCACGACTCATTTTGTTTGGTTGGTTTTTGTTTTTTCGGGCCGCACCCACGTCATATGGAGGTTCCCAGGCTAGGGGTCTAATCAGAGCTGCAGCTGCCGGCCTACACCACAGCCACAGCAACGCCAGATCCGAGCCATGTCTGCGACCTACACCATGGATCAGGGCAATACTGGATCCTTAACACACTGAGCGAGGCCAGGGATCAAACCCGCATCCTCGTGGATACTAGTCGGGGTTGGTTCTGTTGAGCCACAAAGGAACTCCCGACTCTTGAAGCCCGGTCTCAGCCACAGTGGATGACTCTTAGGATTCTGCAGGTCCTGAGCAGTGCCATGTACGATTCTTTACCTTTTTGACGAGCACTATTTAAAAGGCCACTTAAAAAAACACGACTGGACTGGATCTTGAAAACAATTTGAGTAAAAAATCACAAATTTTACTAAGATCAGAGACCGACCAACCACTGCAGTTATGTGGGTTTTGTTAGACTCGGGGTCTCCCCCGTGTCACTACAAGGATGCCAGTGACCAAGGAAAGACTCTGGAAAGGTCTCCACGGAACCCCTTTGCAGAAGCCGAAAACTTGTTCTAAGTGACCTGCAAGGGCGAGGTGAAATTTACTGCCCGGCTCTGTTCCGTTTCAAACAGGAAGAGAAGCCACAGGAGGTCAGCAAACCTTCCCGCCTCCTGCTTTCTGCACCCACGGCCTTTGATTTTGGACTTCGTATTTTCAAACGAGATTTTATATAAGGAGTAACTACGACCGAGTTCAAAAAGGGTGAAATGCTGGTGTTCCCGTCGTGGCTCGGTGGTTAATGAACCCAGCTAACATCCATGAGGACACGGTTCAACCCCTGACCTTGCCTGGTGGGTTAAGGATCCCGCGTTGCTGTGGCTGTGGTGTAGACGGGCAACTCGACCCCTGGCTTGGGAACCTCCATATGCCACGGGTGCGGCCCTAAGAAGCCAAAAGACAAATAAATAAATAAAATGGGTGAAATGTGACTAGGAAAGTCCATCCTTCCGCCCCAACTCCCAGTGGACCCTACAGCGCAGACATCGGGGGTCGCCCGGGGGAGTCCCCACCGACGCGGGCCACATAGCAGCAGGGCCCCCCTCACCTGGTCCCCCTGGTTGGTGTGCCTGACGAGGAATCGCAGGAAGTTGAACCTGGAGCACTTCCGGATGAGGATGAGGTCGGAAGCCCCGTCTCCCAGGTGGGCGGCTGGCGAGAGGCCCCTGGGGCTCCGGGGACAAGCACAGGACATGTTGGTGGCGTTGATGGCCAGGAACTGCCCGCAGATGACTTTCCACTCCTCTACCTCCTCTGAAGCAGAAAGCGGCACAGCAAATGGCACCTTAAATGTGAGCCGGTGGGGCGGGCATCCCGAGAGGACGGGGACGGGGCCTCTGCCAACATGCCGCGCGGCCGGCCTCTCCTCATTGACACAGAGGAGACCGACTGCCCCGCCCAGAGGTCACCTCCCGAGCTGGTGGTGCTTTTGGACAGTTTAGAGCAGGGGGTCACCAAATCTGGCCCATCACCTGGTCTTGTGTGGCTTGTGAGCTAAGAATCACTTTCACATTTTTAAATGGTTGGAAAAAACATCAAAAGAAGAAAAGTATTCTGTGACATAAGATAGTGACATCAAACTCAAATTTTGGCATCCATGAAAAGTTTCCGGAGCACTGCTGAGCCCAAGCCCTTAACCAGCCCACTCACTGACCCCGGTTCTAGAGCACCCTAGAGACTGGTGCCTGGCTGGCGCCACAGCAGCGATTCAGGGGACCATGGCAGGTGGGCACTTCCACAAAACCTGCTTTTCCCGGAGCCTGGCAAAGGCGCCGTGTGCTCTGCCCAGAGCTCAAGAGGAAGCAGGTGCAGAAAGAAGGGGACGGGGTGGGGACCCAGGGCCATGACCCAGTCAGCCCGGACGGTACCCGTGCTCTCCAATCCGTACAGCGACCTTTTCTGCTCCTCCTCCAGCTGCTGCTTGCTCTGCCTGCAAACGAAGCACCTGGCGGAGAAAGACAGCAGCCCCGAGACTTTAATGTGCAGGGTGAGAAACTGCGTCCATGCTTTTCACATAATAGACCTCCATTTCAAAAGTTTTCCTTAAGACATTCTTACATAGTAAGTTCTCAGGATCAGATCCACTTCTGAAAATTATAGACAACATATCCTTTTCGAAAATTTATCCACATTACAGAAAGCAAAGCGCATCCTATGAGGCCTGCTGTCCGGGGAGCGGGCTGAGCTCGGCCCTGCGGCCTGGGCGGCACCAGCTGGAACAAGCCACAAGGTGCAGGTCCCTGAAGTGGATCCCAGCCTGGGACTTCATTCCCTTTCCTGTAACAGGTCCTGGGCCTCATGGGACTCGTGCTGTCAGGCGGGCCAGGGGCTCCGCTGGTGGAACGAGCTTGTCAGCAGCTGAGTCAGTGAGGCCGGGCCTCTGACTGTTGGCTTTTATGACCTCAGATTCTTGCCTTAAAGGGGGAAAGGAGCGGGGGCAGGAAGGACTTGGGGGGAGAAAGGAAGACCTCGAGTCCATCAAAACCCCACAGCCTCTCTGCGTCCTCAGACCCCGGAGTAGGGGCCAGACAGTGGCCAGCAGGCGTGGGGCAGGGGTGGCTAGCGTCCACTCCAGGCTCTACTTTAAGCCAGGCGCGTGCTGTAGGTGCCCTGGGGCTCACAGGGTGAAAAAGGCACCACTGCTTGTAGCCCACGCATCTGTAAAAAGGTCAGCTTGGCCTCGAGGAGGGTCCCCGCCCGTGGCCCAGGCCCCCACCTGGCGGAGTCACAGCCAGCTGGACAGGCCCCGCAGGTGCCCAGAGCTGTCGATAAAGGGGCTCATCTTCACCATTTCTGATGTGTGTTTTTCATCTAAGACCCCCTGGTGGGGGGACCAGTGGACTCTCCACTGATCAAACAGGGTGACGTGAGCCTGTCACCGGGTGGATGACAGAGACGGGTCCTGACCCCGGGCCACCTCCTGGGGGCAGGGAGGAGGCACGGCAGGAAGTCCGCCAGGGGCCTGGGACCTCGTGGGACCCCCAGGGATGACACTAGCCACTGGACACACTGAATGGGCATCTCCATCTACACTGCAAGTTCCCGACAGAAGCAAACCCGACGGCCCTGCTGACCCCCGTCACCTGAGCAGAAACCCATGAGACCGCTCTTACCCCGCCCGGCAGGGCTTCCTGTCCCTCGGGGAGCCCACCGCGTGCTGCGCTGGGAGGAAGGACACTGTGCCTTCGTAGCAGTGATGCGACAGGAAGGTCTTCAGACCTGAGAGGGCGAGACGAGACAACCACACGCCTCACTCCTTGGAGAGGAGACTGGGCCACCTGCCTCCGCAGAGCAGCGGGCGCAGGTCACCCCAAGTGCCCGGGGACAGAGCGTCTGTGGGAGCATGGGGGCCCCTCCCGCTCCAGGCCGAGCCCCCCACCACCCTGCGGACTGCAGCTCCTGGACCCCAGAGCTGCCTTCCCGCCGGCAGAGGGGACGCCCTGACACCAGTGACCCCTGGTGGCCTCAACATCGTGGCCTCTGGGTCCTGCCCTCTGAAGGCTTGACCCCATCATCCACAACAACTTTGGTGTCTTGGAAGAACCCACAAGAAGGACCACGCAGCACCGCCCCCAGACGGCAACCGGCCCCTCAGCAAACCATGGTGTGCGGCCCGCAGTGCTGCCGGCTCCCCCAGGCCGCCACAGCTGGAGCAGCTGCCCGCAACCGCCTGGCCATCCTCACAGCTACTGGATGTGCCACCTGGAGACATCGTCCAGCAGGACATGGGGCAGGGCCCAAGGTGCCCCAGCCACAGCAGGAACCTGCATCATCCTACATGTCTAATGGCGACCCCGCTCCCCGCAGTCAGAGGCTGGGCGGGCGCTGGCCACGGCCACATTGCGTCGCGGTGGGCCAAGGTACCCCGCCCCCGGCACTGAGGCCTTCCTCCTTCAGCATGGTACCCAGGCCCCAAACATCACACGTCGTCAGCACAAGGGGACACGGGCACGGCCCAGAACCCATGGTCCACCGGTGAGGCCCTGCCTCGGCTCTGACCCAGCTGCCCTCCTGCTCAGGACCTGGGCCTGCCCGTCCCACTCCTCCGGCACCTGGCGTGCGGCTGGGCACCCTGGACGCGGTCAGGAGCGCCTGTCCCGGGGATGGACGCCACGTGGGGCCCGGCCTCTGGGGGCCCGAGACCTGAGCCACGGCCTGACCTTGGGCTGCCGGGAGAGCGGCCCTTGGGTTACTGAAGTGCTGCTGGCTTTCCTCGCTTCTTCACTGTGCCTCTTCCTCGCCAAGGTTTTTGTAACTACGTACCTGACATTTCTTGTTTTCACTTTAAAGCCACACTGTACTTTATTAAGTAGATGTGTTTGGAATTATCCGACTTACACAGGCACCTCAATTTATCCTTCTTCACTTTACTGTGCCCCGCAGACTGAGCTCCTGTTTCTTTCTTTTTTTTTTTTTTAAGAAATTGAAGGTTTGTGGTGCCCCTGCCCCGCGCAAGCCGACGGGCGCCACTTTTCCAAACAGCATTTGCTCGCTCCGTGTCTCCGGGTTCTGTTTTAGTAATCCTCACAAATCCTTCAAACTTTGTCACTACACTCCCTAAGTGACCTGAGATCAGGGAGCTCTGATGTCTGTTGCAATTGTTTGCAAGCGAGACGAACCGGGCTCACCAAGTCGGCCAACTTAAGAACCACGTGTGTTCCCGCTGCTCCTCTGACCAGCTGGTCCCCGTCTCCCTCTCCTGGGGCCTCTCCATTCAGCACCCGGCCTCCCGGACCCGTGGCACCTCGCGGCTGCAGGTGCCTTAGCGAGTGGCGCGGGGGGAGCCTTCGCCGTCCCGCCTGTCAGCCTGAGTTACCTGAGAAGTCGTATCTGACGAGGCCCATCCACCGCTTCTTCTCACTGTCCTTAATGATGTCCCCGTAGAAGCCGTACCCCAGCAGGGACACGAAGTAGCGCAGCAGCGTGCTGTTGTGGTGCACGGATGACACGTCCATGGACAGCGAGTCCCCTGCAGAGAGAGGCCTCCCCTGGCAGCGCCCGCGCGGCCTGACATGCGGATGGCGGTCCCGGTCAAGGCCACGGTCTGCTCCCTCGGGGCCTCCTGCTCTCGACCGAAATGACTAAATTTGACTCACTTTTCCTAAACAGGCCTGAAAGCTGTTCTGTAGGGGTGGACAGACACTGTGACCATGAAGCCTGT
The DNA here is from genome assembly GCA_004024745.2 of Catagonus wagneri. NCBI lineage: Eukaryota > Metazoa > Chordata > Mammalia > Artiodactyla > Tayassuidae > Catagonus > Catagonus wagneri. Next base: position 1,079,362 of record PVHT021183620.1, on the reverse strand, counting down.
GAAATGCCACTAAGAGGAAGTGGACTTGAGAAGGAGGAAAAGGCGCGTGGCATTCTAGAAGATACGATCACGAACGCACCACCTGTAAACACAGCCCTCCTGAGACTGCGAGCTGCACTGCCGTCAGGAACAAGGACCAGAAGCCACACACGTGTGCTCTGCAGGTGCCTGGAGAGCTCTGTGCAGTGTGACAAGCAGTGTGCGGTGGCGACAGACAGGGTCCGGCCGGGAAAGCCTGTCCCACAGAGTGACAAGGGGCTGAGTCCCGAGGGCGGAGGACAGAGTGCAGGGCTCTCTGCAAGGATGGGTCAGGGCGGCGGGCACCTGGCCAGTGCAGGAGACACTGGGGGCAGCCAGCCAGGGCGCAGGGTGCCCGGGACCCCCAAGACTTGGAGGGGAGGCCCTGGAGGGTCCTGCAGGTCACCCCTGTGGCGTGGGCTGGGAGGTGGCAGGGAAGAGGCAGCAGACAGGTCCTGCTGGGGGACGCCCACGGGAGCGCGGGGAGCGAGCAAGCCCGGCGCTGGGAAGACACCTACCCAGGATGATGTGCAGAGCCGAGGTTTCCGCGTCGTTCGTGCCCACGGTCGAATAACACACACAGTCTGTTGACCCTAAAAGGGGGAAAAGGGCCTTCAAGTGACCGTGATAATTTAGGGCTGTTGGGTTTCAGTGAGTGCCGAGCCCTTCCTGTGCTTCCACGGCCCTGGAGCACATAAGAGGGAACAGACACAAACGCACCTACGGAATTTAATTATCGAGGTTGACTCATCAAGAACACGGAGACCGACCCTGACTGGATGGATATCAGCCGGCTCCTCAGAGCTTTCGGGGGCTATTCCTGAGCCCCGTTTTGGGGATGGGCCCCTGGGAGGTGCCTGTGGCGGTGGCGGCGGGGTGCACGGCTTAGCGCCCTGCTCGGTGTCCCCACTCTCGGCTGCTACAAAGATGGGCAGCGGCCCCAGGGCCCCAGACCACAAGACCAGAGGGGCTCTGCGCAGAGATGTGGCCGGTGGGAAACTGCAGCGGATCAAGGCCAGCTGGTGCAGAAAAAGCCCCACAGACCTGCCGTGCGCGGCACGAGCCTGGAACCCGCCCGCCCCAGGGTCCTGGGGCGCAGCAGCCGCCAGCTGACGGACGTGAGGGTCCAGCTGGCCCCACTCTGAACCCCATGGGGCTCGGCCAGGGCTCCGCCAACTCCTGCCCATGCTCATCTCTAAAGTGGGGGGGACCTCAGAGCGCCCAGCTAGCGCCTGGACCCGGAGGGTGTGGGAGTGATGCTGGGGCACCCCAGTCTCCATCCTCCACCTGAGGGGCAAAGGACACCCCAGGCGCTTCTTTATAGCAGGGACTCTGAGCCCCACCCCACGCCCGAGACTCTGACTCGGTGGTTCGCGATGGGGCACAGCAACCCACACCGTATCGCATCTGCTGAAGAGCCTGGAACCCCAGTGGCGCTTTCCCAAGAATGAACTGCGATGGACCCAGCGCTGCCTGGTGACTGATGCCACAGACACACAACCAGCACAACCGACACCTGACGGGCAACAGCCACGGCGTGAGCAGGTGCACAGGCCCGGCCGTGGGCGGGTCCAGTGCTGGGCCCTCAGGCCCCGGAACACCCCACAGGTCCCATCCCAAGTGACATCCGAGGGAGCCTGAAAGCTCGTGGTTCTAGACAGACGCGCTGGATTGCAAACAGCCTTTGTCATCTCTTAGAGTAACAGAATCCGGTCCAGCTCGAGATACAAATACACACAAACTCATATTTCTAATACAGATGTTTTTCTTTTTTGTTAGTCTTAATTTGAAGACTTGAATGGCATCTCATTCCAAAAATGAGCCCCAAAGTGAAACTGTTTACATGAACATTCATGCTAATAGGAGTGACTAATTCTTAAAGTGTCATCAGTGGTATTTGGGGAAAAGGGTGGGGTTTCAGACAATCCCCCACCCCCTCTGACCGAGGGCGCCAGAGGACAGGTACAGACGCTTCTGAGAGAGCAAACTTCAACAGAGCCACTACGTGGACCTGAGCTGCACCCAAGGGAGGACCTTTATGACCTAGAACTTCCAGGAATTTCCACAGAGCCCACCCGCTCCCCTTAAGGGCCGAGGGCACCGTTTCCTTTCTTCGCAAACCACCCTGTGGAACAAATCTGATCAGACACCCAGCCTCGCCGCATTTGATCAGGTGTGACGCGTGTATTCGGTACTCTTTAATCAGCAGAAATCCAGCCGTGGCCTCAGCAGAGATGCACAGGTGTTCCGTGGTCACCCGGCACCACGTCCTGCACACCACGGAAGCCCCTCTTTATTTCTGGGTCTAGAAATGAAGAGTCTAATTGCTCTGTATCAAGCAGACGTTAAAATCAAGTTGAAAGTCTTACAAAGGAACTTCAAGTAAGGATCTGTTTCGGACAAAGCCAGCATTTCTGACCTGCCATATGGCCAAACTTACAACCACGACAAAGACTGCACTTCTGATGCCTGCTCACAACGAGGGTGTCTTGTCATCAGAGGCGCCTCCTGTGGGAGCAGCGGGAGCAGCAGGGACAGGCTGACCCTTCCCGGTCAGACGGTCAGGCCAGGGCCACGCCTCAGGAAAACGGCCACTGCCAGGGGGCTGGGCTGGACGCGGCCGCTTCTCCGAGTTCACTCACTAGGAACTAACGGCCAGGGAGCCCACTGGGCTGTGAGATGGTGTGCAGCCTACAGGCTCCTGGAGCTGCAGACAAAGCGGAGGACTCGCGGGCCTGCCCTGGATGCGCGTTCACCACCATCCCGGTCCTTCGGGCAATGAAATGGCAAGTGAGTTTCTAACAGACTCGGCGATTAGTTTGCTGAAAAGCCAGATTTTTAAAGAAGGTAATCAGCTTGGCTTTGTGGCCCCCCCCGCCCCCGAGCCCCCACTTATGCTCTGCCTCTTACCGGCTCGCAATGCCCAACAGGACAGCACTGCCCGCGGCCAAGCCTGCGCCTGCCTTGGGGCCTTTGCACGCGCCGCTCCTTCTGGCTGGAGCATCCTGCCCCGGATGCAGGCCACCATCCTCCCGCCCCTGGCAGCGGTGTCACACTGTCCCCTGGCGCCTGGCGCATATCCTGCTGCTGCCCACCCGAGCCTCTGCTCTAGATCCAGGCGGGGGCGGGGCCTCACGCAGGGCCCTCAAGATGCAAGCCTGACCCAGGGCCTTACTCCAGCCCCTGCCCTGGGCACACAGCTGGTTCCCATTGCCGCCCTCTGCTGTGCCCGGCCCCTGACCCGTCACCTCGCGGAAAGGCCCCTGGCCCCCCGTGGAAAAGGCTCTCCCGGCCAGTCACCCGAACCCCACCCCAGCGTTTCCTGTGCAGTGCGCCCGCTATCGGGGAAGCTCTGAGGCCGTGCTCTTTGTGCGTCTGCTGAGCCCCAAAGCCTTGGCCCCACCAAGCGCAGCTCAGTCCAGCCAGGCCACAGCATGCAGGGCCCGCGTGAGCACCACTGCTTTCACCGTTTCGGTAGCTTAGGGTCTCAGGCATCGGCACTACGTGGGCAAACGGTGATGACAGGCACGAGGGAGGGAGGGAGGGAGGGTGGAATACAGACAAATAAAATTCCCAGAGTCCAGAAACGGTGCATACAGGATTAAACCTGGGAGGAAAGCTGGGGGACCTGAGATTCACTGAGGGGACGCCCTTAACCATAGGCGGTGCCTGGTCAAGTGAAGACGGGCGTCGGGGCGGGGCGGCCTCTGAACCCAGCACTCACACCCTTCAGGGCGACCTCGCCGCCTCAACCTCTGCCCCACGTCCTCACCCAGGAAACGGGCCAACGGCACCATTCACAGAGCTGAGGATGAGGGCGTTCCCCGGAGTCTGACCCACCAGGGTCCCTGCCACCCATCCATGGCCCCTGACAGCCCAGACGCTGGGCGGGGAAGGAGCCCCCTCCCCCTGAGTTGTTGGCAAAGCCCTGCCTCACCCTCCGCCTGGCTTAACGCTGCGGCTCTTCAAAAAACCAGGTGCATCCTGGAGACACAAAACACACTGAGCCAGCCCCTCAGGCCATGGCCAGCCCCTGTCCTTGTCACCCCGAGGGCCCCCTGCCCCCCAGCCCCGCTCAGGCACCCGGCACTGCTTCCAAAAGGGCCTGCGCCCAGCCCCCCTTCTCCGCAGCTGTGCTCTGGAAGCCGGGTGACAACTCAGTGCCCCGCCACTGCCCACCACCCAGCGGCCACCTCCCCAACAGCAGGGAGGTCCCCTGGTGCTAGGGTCTCAGCACCTGGGGGGAGAAGGTGCTGGGGGGGGGTGACAGGGCCCCTCCCACAGGCAGCAGTGGTCGTGGTCCTTTAACTTCTTAGGAACCGTGGCCCAGAGGCGCCTGTCACAGGGGCGGTGATGAAAGCATGTGTGAGGAAGGCAGGACCATGCAGGGAGCTTCTGGGAGTGAGTGGCCCGCCTCGGACTGCACGGACCCGGACCCCGCCCCTGGCCCGGACCCCGCCCCCCGCCCAGACCCCAGCCGCCCCGGCCTCCGCACCCGCGGGGATGATGCCGATCCGCAGCGGGCTGGGCACCAGCGCCGCCCGGGGCTGGTTCTGGTCCACGCCGGCGTCCCTCTGCGTCCTGCCCACCAGGCCGTGCAGGACCTCGCTGAACATGCCGTCGCCGCCCACACAGACGATGCTGCGGGAGAAACAAGCGGGTGAGGCCTCTGCCCCGCTGCCCGCACTGCCTTCCCGCGGGGGGGGGGGGGGGAGACCAGAAGGGACCCCGGCCCGCAGACCCCCTCGGCCGTAGCACCCCCCCCGCCGCCGCCGTTTCTCATCCCTTCCTGCATCAGATCTTTTTAGAGCCGCGTCTGCGCCCGAGCCCTGCAGGGACAGCCCTCCCGTGCCCGCCAGGGCCACCAGGCCAGGCTCTGAGAGGCCATGAAGGGCGGGGCCTGGGGGGACGGAGCCCGGGAGCAGGGGAGGAACACGGCACCCCCCCTGTGCTATGGCGGCCATAAATGCACAAGGGGGAGTTCCCGTGGCGGCTCAGCAGTAACAAACCCGACTAACATCCATGAGGATGAGGGTTCGATCCCTGGCCTCACTCTGCGGGGTTAAGGATCTGGTGTTGCCGTGGGCTACGATGGAAGTCACAGATGAGGCTCAGATCCCACACTGCTGTGGCCGGCAGCTGCAGCTCCGATTGGACCCCCTGGGAACTTCCATATGCCGCACCACGGCCCTAAAAAGACGAGGCAGGAAGGAAAGGAGGGCAGGAGGGAGCGAGGGAGGGAAGCAAGACACAAGGGTTGATGCACAGACCCAAGACTGGGACGTGCTGCAAAGTGACCGGCCTGTCCCTCAAAATGCAGCCACACCAAGAAGGCTGAGGACGTGCTCCAAGTTACGGGGACCAGAGACACCACCATCAACTGCAGGCAAAGCCGGATCCAGGCTCTTCGGCTTTAGCGCAGTATCAGGGCAGGCTCTGAATAAGGACAGCAAATGGATAACTGCGTCGTATCCATGCTTATTTCCGATCACTGCATTGGATTTTAGGCCACAGCACGCAGAAGTACCCAGGCCAGGGATCGAGCTTGCGCCACGGCAGCAACCCAAACTGCTACAGTGACAACGCCGGATCCTCAGCCCACTAAGGAACTCCTGATCACTGCATTTTGATTCTGTAAGAGCATATGCTTGTTTTTAGGAAATACAAGTATTTAGGAACAAAAGACGAATTGTGTCATATTTTCTAGATGATACAGAAAAAACTCTCCACAGAGGCAGGAAAACAAAACCATTAAATGGTGGTTTCCCAAGTACCAGAAGAACATATGACTCTGAATGTTTCTGCCTTTTCTGATTTCTAGGAGAAGCGCATTTAATCCACAACTAGGAAAAAAGATGTAAGGGAAAAAAAGGGGGGGGGATGAACAAAACGAAGACAGACGGGTCAATCGTGATTCCACCTGGCTACTCACCAGATGGACGACGCTTACTCACCCGTCGTATTTGTCTATATTGAGCTCGTACAAGCTCTCCTTGGCGTGGTTAGCGTGTTCGGTAACTGTGGGGAAAAACATCACATTGCGTGGTTTATATTCAAATCTGTGACTCCTGTTTAGGATAGAAGGCATGTAAACCATGCTTTTAAAATGAGGTCCCATAAATTCTTGTGGAGGGCTTCCTGCGAGAAACTCCTCCTGAGATCTCACCCAAACCCTGTTCACCGGAGGGGCTGGCTCTGCCCTCAGAGGAACGCGGCCCCACCTCAGATACACTCAGCCAGAAAAGACCTCAGATTCTCTCTCTCTTTTTTTTTTGGGTCTCACTTGTGGCACGCATAAGTTCCCGGGCCAGGGATCGAACCCACGCCACAGCAGCGACCAGGGCAGCTGCAGTGACAAAGCCAGATCCTTAACCTGCTGCACCGCATGGGAACTCCATCAACGAATAACTTTTCTGAAAGAGACTGCATCTTCTGTTTTATAGTTTTCCCTTATTCTCCAAGAGACTTTTAAAAATGTTAGAATATATACCAAAATGTAAAAAAAAAAGAAACCGTCAATCCATAGTCTGTACACTCAGAATAACAAGAACTCTGCTGAAATTCTCTTGTACACACAATTTTGTCCTTGTTTTCCTTGTCCTTGTTTTTCCGACATTTTATCACAATCACTTTTTTATCGTTAAAAATTTCTAGTAAAGACTATTTCAAAGAGCTAGGAACTATTCCTCCAGATCTGCCACGAATTTGTCTTTATGTCTGGTTTGGAGCCTAAGTTGTTTCCAGCGTTTTCCTATTATAAAAAATGAGGAAATGGACATCTGTGTTCATCAACTGATGCAGCTGACTGTTTTTCTAGGAAAGTTTAGAAAACGGTAAGACTGGGCAAAACTCACTCCTTTTAGAGGCTCTTGACCCACACTGCCAAGCGGTGCTTCACTAAGTTTACACAAAACCTTCAAAGCTCCGAAGGGGCGAAATCGCCTCCCACACCCCCCGGTGTTGAGAACTTGCTCCGAAACTCGGTGCTGCTGTAAACCAGGCACCCCAGCGGGTGTCTTTTTTCTTTTTGTTTTGTAAGGCCACACCTGCGGCATATGGAGGTTCCCAGACTAGAGGTTGAATCAGAGCTGGAGACACTGGTCTTCGCCACAGCCACAGCAACGTGGGATCCAAGCCGTGTCTGTGACCTACACCACAGCTCACGGCAACCCCGGATCCTTAACCCACTGAGCGAGGCCAGGGATCGAACCCACAACCTCATGGTTCCTAGTCGGATTCATTTCCACTGCGCCACAACGAGAACTCCTGAAGTTGAACTCTTAACGCACTGTGCCACAACGGGAACTCCCCTGTGTTTCTTAAAATGCTACTTACTGGTGAAATTAATTTGAAACCTCACTAAATGCTTGCGTCTCTTGCAAAAACGTTCTGTGCCCACTATCTTTATCCTTTTATCCTCTTAGTGATTTCCTTGCGTGAAAAGTCTGTTCTTTATTTTGTATTCTTCTTATTCTGATGGAATGTTGGGGGGTTTTGCCCATCTTGTTCAAATAGTCTTACATGATAACAATCGGGACCCGCTGTCAGATTTACTTCCGCGCGCTCGGCGGACGCGGATCTTACCGATGACCTCGGTGGTGATGCAGGCGAGCGTGAACAGCGGCGCCACTTTCCTCTCGTAGATCCGCTTGCCTCGTCCTTTCCCGCCAAACGGATTGATGAACACCAGTAAGTGCTTGGGTCTTGATGCTGCAAAACAACAAGAGCAAGGCCCAAGGCTCCATGAAGGAAAATGCCCAAGACGAGGAACCGTGGTACTGCACAAAACCAAGCTGTGCCGCTTTTAAAATCCTGCCTAGTACTTATTATCTGATAAGAAAGCCTTTTTAGGAGTTCCCGTTGTGGCTCAGCAGTTAACAAACCCGACTAGGGTCTGTGAGGATGTGGGTTCGATCCCTGGCCTCGCTCAGTGGGTTGAGGATCTGGCACTGCCATGAGCTGTGGTGTAGGTTGCAGACACGGCTCGGATCCTGTGTTGCTGTGGCTGTGGCTGTGGTGTAGGCCGGCAACTACAGCTCCAATTTGACCCCTAGCCTGGGAACCTCCATGCACTGCAGGTGCAGCCCTAAAAATGACCAAAAAAAAAAAAGGAAAGGCCTTTTAAGGTAAAGAACGGTGAAGAGTTTGCTAATCCAAGAAAAGAGAAAAGCGACAGCCTATGAGAACAGCAGGTGCCCGGCATGGCTGCCGGAGGCGATGAAAAGCCCGGGGATTCAGAATTCTGCCTGAGAAAGACACTCTGCAGACGAGGAGCCCTACAAGGTGTAGATTCTGGAAGGCTGTGGCCGCCTCCTGCTTCACGTGAAGGAAAGTGAGTCTGCGGAGAACGAGAGGAGTGTTAGGAAAGACAGATGGACAGAGACACGGCAGGACAGCGGGACCTCTGACGGCTCCTCTGTCCATGGTTCCAGGCCCTTCCAGAGGCCGGCTGACCGTCTACACCTGGTTCTCCCGAGTCACACCTGTTTATTTATTTTTAATATAATGATTTTAATTTTTTCCATTATAGCTGTATTTTTTAATTTTTATTTTTTAGGGCTGCACTCGCAGCACATGGAGGTTCCCAGGCTGGGGGTCTAACTGGAGCTGCAACTGCTGGCCTGCCCCACAGCCACAGCCACGGTAACACAGGAGCCGAGCTGCATCTGCAGCCTACACCACAGCTCACAGCAATGCCAGATCCTTAACTCACTGAGAGAGGCCAGGGATAGAACCTGCATCCTCATGGATGCTAGTCAGGTTTGTTACCACTCAGCCACGATGGGAACTCCTTGAATCAAACCTATTTTATTTATTTATTTTTTAAATTATTTTTTTGTCTTTTTTTTTGCCTTTTGTAGGGCCGCACCTGCGGCATATGGAGGTTCCCAGGCTAGGGGTCTAATAGGAGCTGTAACCGCTGGCCTTCGCCACAGCCACAGCAACACGCGATCCGAGCCGCGTCTGCCATCTACACCACAGCTCATGGCGACGCCGGATCCTTAACCCACTGAGCGAGGCCAGGGACAAACCTATTTTATTATAGCAACTTGCACACTGCTGTTTGGGTCTGATACTTAGAAACCAAATTTAAGAGTTCCTCGGCGGCCTGGTGGTTGGGGATTTGGCTCTGTCACTACTGTCGTGCAGGTCTGACCCCTGGCCCGGCAGCTGCCACGTGCCATCAGTGTGGAAAAACGAAAACCTGCCGGCAAAGAGAACCCAGGCCCAGATGGTTTCACCACTTAAAACGCTTCCAAATATTTAAGGGAGAAAGTAGCCTTGACATTATACAAACTTCCAGAGAACAGAAAAGAAGGAAGGGCTTCCCCAGTCTGTGCAGGGCCACCGCCAGCCTGGCAGCAAACAGACAAGGGTGGCCCCGGCAAGGACACTCGTGGGTCTACTTTCTTGCTGAGCGCCGGCGGGAAACGCCTAAACAAGTGTCAGCAAGCCGCGCTGAGGAACACATAAAATGGGTGACACCTCATGACCCAGGGGGGTTGATCCCATGAACATAAAGCCTTTTACACAAAATACAGAGAGAGAAAGAAGAAAAAGAAGAAAATCATACAACCACCTCGAAAGATGCAGAAAAAGCATTTATCAGATTAAACATCCACTGATGATGATGATAATAAAAACCCCCAGACAACTAGGACTGGAAAAGAATTTCCCTAGATTTTAAGAACTTATTTTTTTTTTTTTTTCCTTTTGTCATTTTATGGCCACACCCGCGGCATGTGGAGGTTCCCAGGCTAGGGGTCTAATCAGAGCTATAGCCACTGGCCTGCGCCGCAGCCACAGCAACGCAGGATCCGAGCCGCGTCTGCAACCTACACCACAGCTCACGGCAACGCCGGATCGTTAATCCACTGAGCAAGGGCAGGGATCGAACCCGCAACCTCATTGTTCCTAGTCGGATTCGTTAACCACTGCGCCACGACGGGAACTCCTAGATTTTAAGAACTTATTAAACATGGAGTTCCTGTCATGGTGCAACGGAAACAAATCCGACTAGGAACCATGAGGTTGAGGCTTCGATCCCTGGCCTTGCTCAGTGGGTTAAGGATCCGGCGTTGCCGTGAGCTGTGGTGTAGGTCAGATCCCACATGGCTGTGGCTGTGGTGTAGGCCAGCAGCTGCAGTTCCGATTTGACCCCTAGCCTGGGAAATCTCCATATGCCACGGGTGCAGCCCTAAGAAAGAAGCAAAAAAAAAAAAAATCTAAGAAACATTTCTGATAGATATGAAAAGTTTTCCCTGAAATCAGGATTAAGACCCTTCCCCCTGCATGGGAGGCCAAACCAGGGCACAGGGTAAGAAAAGGAAAGAAAAATGCACAAGAACTGAGATGGAAAAAACAGAATCATCATTATTCATAGTTTACAAAAAAATCCTCCAGCTATTAAAATTAATAAATTTAGCAATGTCATTGGACGCAAGGTGACACACAGAATTCTAATAAACGTCTGTACACAAATAACACATGAATAACAAACAACACAGCACAGCACATGGGGATGGGGCCATCTTTCCTGCAAGGGGCGCGGGGTGAAGCAGATACCAATATTTAAGGAACATGAACCTGGACTGCTTGCCTCATACCATAGACACACACCTGTTCCAAATGGATTACAGACCCAAGGTGAGACACAAGGCTTTTCTTCTGACACGCCCAGATCCCTAACCCCCCGAGCCACAGGAGAACTCCAAGACACAAAGCTCTGAGAACACCATCATGGCCTTGGAGCAAAGGTATCCTGAATAGGCCATAGACTAGCCACAATTTTTGTTTTTTTAAAAGATAAATAGGGAGTTCCCACGGTGGCATAGTGGGTTAATGATCTGGCTTGTCTCTATGGAGGCAATGGTTCGATCCCTGGCCCAGTGGGTTAAGGATCTGGTATTGCCGTAGCTGCGGTGTAGGTCACAGTGGTGGCACAGATTCCATCCTTGGCCCAGGAACTTCCATAGGCCACAGGGGCAGCCACAAAAGAAAGAAAAAAAAATAGGACTGTCTGTTTAGCGAAAGAATTGAATAACGAGAGTAAAAACACAGGCTATACAAGGGAAGACGATATCTGGAATTCAAACATCCAATTTAAAGAAATCCAATAAAGGGTTCAGATCTGTAACATGTAAAGAATTTCTACACGTTGTTAGGACAGGCAACCCAACAAAAAAATGGACAAAACACCTGAACAGCCACGTCACAGAGCTGGATCTCCCAATGACCTACAAACATAGGAATGTATTTCTCAACTTCGCCGGAGGTCAGAGGAGGGCCAGCTAGACCGTGACGCAGGACTACCAACGCCCACCACAGTAACTACAACTTTAAGGTGTGGTTAAGTGCGGGGCCAGCAGCACTGGGGTCCCCTGCTGGAGGGCGTGGGCCTGGGACCTGCAGTCTGGAAGGCAGTGTGGCCAGCTCTGAGGATCAGCACACGCCACGGCCCGGCCCAGCACGTCCACTCCCAGGTGTGCACATGTGTGTACCACGAGATGCATGCCAGAGTGTTCAGAACCACACTGCTCATGACAGCCACATCAGGGGGCCACCAATGGTGAAAGAGCTGCATAAATGGCCAGACATCTACCCCATGCAACACCCCGCAGCCCCAAGAGTGAGCTGCCTGCACCACACATGACAACGTGGACAAGCTTCATAGGGACAGACAGACAGCACACGCCGTGATCCAGTTCACCTACAGCACGAAGCGAACCCAGGGATTTAAAGTCAGGTGACGGTCACCTTTGGTGGGGGCTGGCAGTACTTACTGTCTCTTGGTGTGAGTGCTGGTTCCCCAAGGCTGCGTGCTCAGTGTGTGAGCCACACACACAGGCTCTGAGAGCCACTCTGTATCTAGTTATCCTTTATGTAAACAAACATTAAGTAGATCTGGAAAAAGACAAGGTTGCTTATTTTCCCACTTCCACTGAACACAGTATCGGAAGTCCTAGCCACAGCAATCAGACAAGAAAAAGACAGACAAGGCATCCGAAGCAGAAAGGAAGAGGTAAAATTGTCACTATATGCAGATGACAAGATACCACACACGGAAAACCACGAAGACCTCACACAAAACCTCCTAGAACCCATGAACGAACTCCGCAAGGGAGCCGGACACAAGGTCACTACACGGAACAGAGATCAGTTGCATTTCTTTCTTTCTTTTTTTTTTGTCTTTTTGCCTTATCTAGGGCTGCACCCGCAGCATATGAAGGTTCCCAGGCTAGGGGTCTAAAAGGAGCTGTAGCCGCCAGCCTTCGCCATAGCCACAGCAACGCGGGATCCAAGCCGCGTCTGCGACCTACACCCCAGCTCATGGCAATGCCAGATCCTTAACCCACTGAGCAAGGCCAGGGATCGAACCCTCAACCTCATGGTTCTTAGTCGGATTCGTTAACCACTGAGCCATGACAGGAACTCCCAGAAATCAGTTGCATTTCTTTACACCAACAATGAAACATCAGAAAGGGAATGTGAAAAGATAATACCTTTTAAAATCACATTAAAAAGAAAAAAAAAAAAACCTTAGGAATAAACCTGACCGAGGAGGCAAAAGACTTACATGCTGAAAACTATAAACATTAATATAGGAAATTAAAGATTCAAAGAAATAGAAAGGTAGTCCAGGCTCTTAGAGCGGAAGAATGAATATTGTTAAAATGGCCATACTACTCACAGCGATCTATAGATTTAATGCAATTCCTATTGAATTACCCATGACATTTTCCACAGAAATGGAACAAATAATCCTCAAATTTATATGGAACCACGTAAGACCCAGAATTGCCAAAACAATCCTTAGGAAAAAAACAAAGCAAGAAGCATAAGCCTCCCAGACTTCAGACAATACTACAAAGCTACAGTAATCAAAATAGTGTGGTATTGGCATAAAAATGGACACATGAATCAGAATAGAGGGCACAGAAATAAACCCACACACCTATGGTCAATTAATCTTCAACAAAGAAAGAACATACAATGAGAAAAAGTCTCTTCAGCAAGTGGTGCTGGGAAAGCCGGACGAGCACATGTAAATTAATGAAGTCAGAACACCCCTTCATGACATGCACAAAAATAAATTCAAAAGGGCTTAAAGACAAGACACCATAAAAGTCCTAGAAGAGAACACAGGCAAAACACTCTCTGACATTAATTGTGCCGGTGTTTCTTAGGTCAGTCTCCCAATGCAACAGAAGTGAAAACAAAAATAAACCAATGGAGAAAAAACAAACAAATAAATGAGGGCATTCCCCTGTGGTGTGGTGGGTTAAGGAGCTGGTACTGTCACAGCTGTGATACAGGCCACCTGCAGCATGGGTTCAGTCCTTGGCCTGAGAACTTCCAGGTGCCATAGCTGCAGCTAAAATAAATAAAAAATAAAAATCAAGTTAAAAAATAAATGATATTTAATCAAACTTACAATCTTCTGCAAAGCAAAAGAAACCATAAACAAAATGAAAAGACAACCTGTGGACTGGGAGAAAATAGTTGCAAATGATGTGACAAGGGTTTAATTTCTGAAACATACAAACAACTCATACAATTCAACAACAACAAAAAAATGACCCAATCAAAAAACTGGCAGAAGAGGCTCCCATCGTGGCTCAGCGGAAACGAATCTGACTACCATCCATGGGGATGCAGGCTTGATCCCTGGCCTTGCTCAGTCGGTTAAGGAGCCGGTGTGGCCGTGAGCTATGCTGTAGGTCACAGATGCGGCTTGGATCTGGCGTTGCTGTGGCTGTGGTGTAGGCCAGCGGCTGTAGCTCTGATTGGACCCCTAGCTTGGGAACCTCCATATGCTTCAGGTGCAGCCCTAAAATAACAAAGAAACAAAACAAAACAGGCAGAAAACCTAGAGACATTTCTCTAAAGACAACATACACATGGCCAGGAGGCACAAGAAAAAATGCTCAACATCACTAATTATTTGTTACGAATAACAAAGGCTGGGGAGGGTGTGGAGAAAAGGGAACCCTCCCACACTGCTGGTGGGAATGTGAGTTAGCACAGGCACCACGGAAAACAGCATGAGGCTCCTGAACAACCTAAAAATAGAGCTACCATATTATCGAGCAATCACACTCCTGGGCATACACCCAGAGAAAACCATAGTTCAAAAAGATACATGCACCCCTGTGTTCATAGCAGCACTATTTACAACAGCCAAGACGTGGAAACAACCTAAATGTCCATCAACAGATGGATAAAGAAGATGTGGTACATGTACACACGGAATACTACTCAGCCATAAAAAGCATGACCTGATGCCGTCTGCAGCAACATGGATGAACCTAGAACCGATCACACTAAATGAAATAAACCAGAAAGAGAAAGACAAATACCACATGACATCACTTATATGTGCAATCTAAAATATGACACAAATGAACCTGTCTACAAAACAGAAACCGCTTCACAGACCGGTGGTTGCCAGGGGGCAGGTGGGGCGGGGGCGGGAAGGGCTGGGGGCCTGGGGTCAGCAGAGCAAGCTACTGTACACGGCATGGGTGAACAACGAGGCCCAAGCACGGGAAACTATATTCAATATCCTGTGATGAACCACGATGGAAAAGAGTAAGAAAAAGAACACAGATGGAGAGCCATCACTGCTATACAGCAGAAGTTAACACAACACTGTGAATGAACTACACTTCAATTTTAAAAAGAGGAAAAAGGAGTTCCCACAGTGGCGCAGTGGGTTAATCAACTGGTTTATCTCTGTGGAGGCGCTGGTTCAATCCTGGGCCCAGCATCCAGTGGGTTACTGATCTGGTGTTGCTGCAGCTCTGGCGCAGATCGCAGCTCCAGCTCAGATTCGACCCCTGGCCCAGGAACTCCCCCATGCACTGCAAGGGCAGCCAAAAAGGGGGAAGAAAAAAACAAAACAAAAACAAACCAATTACGAAGGCCCTGGGCGGGGGGAGGGGCACTAAGCACTAACAGAATGAAAACAACAGAGCATCTGAAAAACACAGAATTATGTAATATTTTACTTCTTTATTTATTTTGGCCACACCTGCGGCATAAGGAAATTCCAGGCAAAGCGTTGGAATCGGAACCAGCTGCCACCTACAGACATCACAGCTGTGGCAACGCCAGATCCTTGACCCACTGTGCTGGGCATCGAACCCGTGCCTCCACAGCAACCCAAGCCGCTGCAGTCAGATCGTTACCCACTGCGCCACAGCGGGAACTCCAGAGTTAAATAATATCTTTAGATACAAGCAGACTGTAGCAGATACACAACTAGATAGATTTTTCTATGAAAAAAAAAATCCCATTAGTCAACGGGAGGCAGGCTCAGCAGACTTTCTCTTGGAGGCTGAACCTACAAGCCAGCCTGACTCTGAAGGCTCAGAGTCTCATGGAAACAAGCAGAGGACAGTAGGGGAGAGACCGGGAGAGGATAAGGAGGAAGGGTCTAGAGAAGGGGCGGTGGCAGTGAGGCTGCAACTCCAGAGCAGACCCGTCCAGCGGTCCAGGCAGAGGGCGCAGCGCCCAGCTGGGATGGGGGCCAGGGCAGAATAAGCCGGGAGAGCATCCAGCCCCACGGGATGAGATGGGGACACGCAGAGACCAAATCCCTCTGCCCAGACACTGACCCGACACGCGCCTTTCCGAGCAGGGAGTCTCTCTGAGGCTTCTCGTGCTAGATACCTTCTTCACAGAAAGGATAACTCAGTTTTCCTTTTTTTGCTTTTTAGGGCCGCACCTGCGGCATATGGAAGTTCTTTGAATCGGAGCTGTAGCCGCCGGCCTCTGCCACAGCCATAGCCACGCCAGATCCTAGCAGCATCAACAACCTACACCACAGCTCATGGCAATGCCGGATTCTTAACCCACTGAGCGGGGCCAGGGATCGAATCCACATCCGCATGGATACAGTTGGGTTCGTAACTCACTGAGCCACAACGGGAATGCCTAGGATAATTCAGTTTTCTGACCTAGATGCTAAATTCATTCTAAAAGACATAAAACCAAACTAAACGCATGCTTTTTCTGTGGCTTTCTTTTTTATAAGTGGCTGAGACTGTACCCAGGAGTTCCCGTCGTGGCGAAGTGGTTAACGAATCCGACTAGGAACCATGAGGTTGTGGGTTCGATCCCTGGCCTTGCTCAGTGGGTTAAGGATCCAGCATTGCCATGAGCTGTGGTGTAGGTTGTAGACACACCTCAGATCCTGCGTTGCTGTGGCTGTGGCGAAGGCCGGCGGCTACAGCTCCTGTTAGACCCCTAGCCTGGGAACCTCCATATGCCGCAATTGTGGCCCTAGAAAAAGTCAAAAAGCCAAAAAAAAAAGGAGAGAAGAAAATGAATGTACCCAAACAACAGGAAAGTGTGTTCCAGCTACAAAGCAAGTTGACACCTACTGTGTGTTAAGTGTGAGGCATGGACTCTCATCACACAGCAATAATCCACAGCTGGGACGCCGAGACACAGCCCAGGGACAGAGGTGTGCTCCCCATGCACCTCAGGGGCAGGTACACTGCCCCATTTCCCAGCAAAGGAAACCAAGGCTCAGAGGGCCCAGGGGCCTCACAGCCTGCAGGTGAAGGAACCAGTGCCCTGGGGGTCAGGCTCTGGGCCCCACGCTCTGCTGGGCCTCTGAATAGGGACATGTTCATAAGACACAGGGACTCATCACGCCCCCCACCCCCGTGGTTACCGGGGGCCGAGCTGTCCACAAACCCGCACGCCACGTACTCAGCTTCTCCAGCAGCTCCCGAAGGGTCTGCAGCCACAGCTGGTGCAGCTGCTCCTCCGCACACCAGAACGTCACCTGCGCCCACCTCCAGCGGTGCCGCCGGGCCCGCCTCACACGATGCACTGCGCAGAGAAAACAAGCCTGTGAGCATGCGTCCCGCAGCAGAGCCTGGGGTCACACCCACACGCCCCCGTGGCCCCCCTTTCTTCTGACTCCCCACCACCTTTCTCAGTTCTTTTCACCCATGTTAAAAAAGAAAGAAAGGAGTTCCCGTCGTGGCTCAGTGGTTATCAAACCCAACTAGGATCCATGAGGACTTGGGTCCGATCCCTGGCCTCACTCAGTGGGTTAAGGATCCGGCATCGCCGTCAGCTGTGGTGTAGGTCAGATTCCAAGCTGCTGTGGTATAGGCCTGCAGCTCCAGCTTCAATTCAACCCCCTAGTCTGGGAACCTCCACATGCCGTGGGTGTGGCCCTAAAAAACAAAACAAAACAAAAAAGAAAAGAAAAAGATGAAGTAATCTTAAAAGCAGCTTGGAAAAAATGATACCAGGACCTTCCTATAAAGATTAAACCAAGGATGGAGCTCCCTGGTGGCCTGGTGGTTAGGATTCGGGGCTTTCACCCTGCGGCCTGGGGTCAGTCCCTGGCCTGGGGACTGAGATCCCACATCAAGCCACTGCCTGCTGCGGCCAAAAAACAAAAAAAGCAAGACAAACCAAGGACACAAGCAGTGTGTTCAACAAGTGACCAAAAACTCCCCTTTCCCGTGACCAGCCCGGAATGAATGAAGCACGTCTGGGCCACTGTACCTGTGAAAGCGTAAGGCTTTTCCATTTTCTGCCACTTCCCGCTGCTGTTCTGCTTCCCATTAACATCTGTTTCTTCAACGGTGATGATCTCGGCAATGGGCACAGAGCAGGCGTCTGTAAAGACAGCATGTCCCCATGTCAAAAGGAAGTCACATGACGCCAAAGACTGGAACACTCTGCTTTAAAATTCATCGGAAATCCAGAAGGAAGGGGACAGGTTGTATGTAATTTTATCTTATTTATTCATTTATTCATTAGCCACACCTGCCGTATGCAGAGGTTCCAGGGCTGGGGATCGAACCCGTGCCACAGCAGTGACCACACAGGATCCTTAACCCACTAAGCCACCAGGGAACTCCAAGTTATACATAATTTTCAAATGCAAAGCTAGGTAGGTTTGGGAAACAATGTTATCAGAAAATAGGGCATTAAAAAACAAACAAAAAAAACACACCGAAAAGGAGTTCCCATCATGGCGCAGTGGAAACGAATCTGATCAGGAACCATGAGGTTGCAGGTTCGATCCCTGGCCTCGCTCAGTGGGTTAAGGATCCAGTGCTGCCATGAACTGTGGTGTGGGTCACAGACACAGCTCAGATCTGGCATTGCTGTGGCTGTGGCGGAGGCTGGCAGCTGTAGCTCCGATTAGACCCCTAGTCTGGGAACCTCCATATGTCACGGGTGCAGACCCCCTCTAAAAAAAGGGCACTTTGTCCACAGTCACTTACAGTCTGTGACTCTTCCAGACCAGCTCCTGTGCTAAGTTTAGGGAAAGGCGTGCAGGTTCAAGCCCCAGCCCAGTGCAGTGGTTAAGAGTCTGGTTTTGCCACAGCTGTAGTGCAGGTTGCAGCTGCAGCTTGGACTCGGTCCCTGGCCTGGGCAAGTCCATATGTTGCAGGTATGGCCATTAAAAAATAGAAAATAAAACCAGGGCGGCCAGGACCCAGGACCATGGAGTCTGCACGTGGCGCAGGGCTACGCCGAGTCAGGGCAGGGCGGACAGTGGGTCTGGAAAGGCCTGGTGGTCCAGCCGTCCAATCAGATACAGGGAGAGAAGGGAGGGCGTGGGTGAAGTAGGGATGATGGCTCGGGACACCTTCCGCGGTGAGAAGCCCGGTCACAGCTGCAGGCCTGCAGGTGCCTCCAGCTAAGCCTCCAGGTAAACTGGCCGAGGACAACACAGGAACCGGGAAGCAAAGATGCTGGCCGACAAGCCCCCGGTGTGAACAAGGATGCTCCCAAAGCCATGGGTGAAGGCTGCTGGGCGTCACCATCTCCCTGTCACAGAGAGCACTGCAGTTCCTGGTGAGGCCCCAGTCTGGCTGGGACACCTGCACGACAGCTAAGGCACATTCTGCTTTGGTAACAGTGAAATGAAAAGGTGTGGGAACACCTGGAGTGGCCTTACACTCTTTTTGGAGGTGTTGTGGTGGAAACTGAGCTGCAGGATCGACTTTAGATGCCTGCAATGGGGAAGGCTGGGCGTCCCCAGGGTCCCTGGGCTGGGGAGGGGCGAGGAGGAGCCATGTTTGCAAAATTGCAAAAAAATCAAAAGCTGGCCTCAAAGGGGAGGGTTTAGGGGAAGCCGGAGGCCGGGAATCGGGGAGGGCCTGCGGCTCCAGGGCTGGAGGGGCTTTTGCTGGGGTTGGGGTGGGGGGGCTGGCACTCAGGAGACCCCTGATGCAGGGTCTGCTCCCGAACAGCACAAAACAGAAACTGTGGGAAGAAGCCGCGTGTCCGCTATGTGCAGCCTGTATCAGAGGCTGCCTGTCCCTTGGGCGAGAAGAAAAAATACGTAGCAAGATACATTCTTCTTTTGCACGTTGTTTTTCCATGGAACAGATGCAGTAATAAGGAGAATTATTTCCTCTAAAAAGGGATGGAGAGCAACAGGGACACGATCTGCATACTTTCTTGAGAAATGACAAGAACAGAATCCTGGGTCTGGCTGGAGGCCGTCCTGGGTGACCCTGCGTCCTGTGTCCGGTGGCAGAGACCCCAAAAGGCAGGGCTTGGTGAGCTAAGGGCATGGGACGTGGGGCTGAGGGCGGGCCCACCTGCCTCCACCAGCCACCGCCGTCTGCTGGGCCGAGCCTTCACGTGGGCCAGGCCCGGCCAGGCGTTGCCGCCCACAGGGGTTCTGGAAAGCTACAGGATCAGAGTGAGGAGGGTTCCAGCACGAGACAGGTTTGCAAAGGGTGGCCTTTCCGTGTCCTTCGGGCCCCGCAGTCCTGTGCTCATTTCTGCTCTGGGTTTGCACGTCGCTAGCGTCGCACCCTCTCCTGCAAGACCCCGCTCTCTGGTCAGGAGGCGTCAGGAACGTGAGGGCCACTACGGGCACGGATGACTCACTAATGACATTATCAGTCTCTAGTCTTGCCAGTCTAGTCTGACTTGAACAATCCGTCGTGGGCCACAGTGTAGGCCGTCCCCGTCCTCTAAGAGGAAAAAGAGACCACAGTCCCGGGTCAGCCTACACAGGCCGGCGCGGAGCGGCCTCTAAGCACAGCATCGTGCACACACACCGAGGTGTAGACAGCAAATCTGCGGGTACTGATTTATCTGTGGACGGAGCTCGGGGGAAACCCTGCAAAGAGGTGATGGGGCGGAGTCGGGGGGGGCACGAGCATTTTCTGCACATTATCAGCGTTTCTCTAACTGTGCTGGAGCTCTGACAGCCCTGCACTGCTTGTGAGAGGAGGTGCAAAGTCAAGTCTTCTACAAAAGCGCCTGCAATGAGATGAGGGGTAGTAGAGCGACTTCCAGACTGAGCTGAACCTGGCTGGTGGTCAGGTTGATGCCAGCGACGAACCCGGGCAGAACTTGCTGGACAGGTGATGGGGGCCCAGAGCACGCACGCGCCCGCCTATGGCGTGGCAGCCCCACCTGACTTGGGCCAATGTTGCACACAGGAGGCACTTCCCTGCTGACCCCACGCTGGTCAGGCCGCTCCTGCCAGGGCCGGACTCGCCCCCAGGCTCCGGCATCACTGTGTCCACTGGGCTGACTGTGGCCGCGGGGGAGGCTCAGTAGCCAAGGCTCATGGGAGTCACCCCTCTCTCTATAAGGCAGTAACCCAACACCCCTTTCAAGCAACTTCTCAGTGGAATATTCCAGAACAGACGGGTCCCTCTGAGGCTGCACAACTCCTGGGCACTTCCCTGGCCACAGCTTGTACCCCTGGCACCTCTGCAGTGGGGTCAGCCTGGGCACCGTAGGCTCTAAGCAGCAGCCCTGGGCTCAGGCATGAAAGCCCGTGGCACCCTCCTAGCGCTGCCAGAGGCCGGCCAGTGTCTCTAGAAGGTGACGTCTTGGCAAGGCTACGTCCCCGATCGGTCCCGAACCACCTTACAAGCTGCGCTTAGCAACCCTCCTGCAAATGGAAAGTCGAGGAGCAAACTAAGGCCAGTCTTAGGGGGACAGCGGACCTTGTTCCTGTGTCCCTGGCCACGCCCTCAGCACAGAGTCCCAGGAGTACACCTGGCGAGCCACCTGTATGTCCCATGGGTGCCCCATGCCCACTTTCCAAGTGGAAGCCCATCCTTCCCACCCCTCCCCAACAGCCTCGCCAAGGGCGCTGTGGCTCCTCCCACCTCCGGGTGGCCTTGCCACTGGGGTTCACC
>PVHT021183620.1:1033554-1052548 GCA_004024745.2 Catagonus wagneri | reverse complement strand
TCAGATACACACAGTCAGATACACACAGATACACACACAGTCAGATACACACAGTCAGATACACACACAGTCAGATACACACAGTCAGATACACACAGTCAGATACACACACAGTCAGACACACACACACAGAACATACATCAGATACACCCTCACTGGATACTCTGTATGTACACAGACACGCACACGCGCACACACACACACGGCACCTGACCTGCCCAGGGCTTTCTGCTTCTCGGCAGCAAGTCTCCAGCTCCCTCGCCCTCACCAGCGGCTCTGCCTGGTCCGCAGGCACTTTTCTGCCTCCTACTGGGGGGCAGCTCCCTGAAGATGTGTGTCCCCACGGTCACCCCATGCAGGGCCTGGCCTCCACGTGTCACGATTCTTCCCACGGCGGCACCGGCTGTGCACGGGGAGGAGTGACACAGTAAGGGTAACAGCAGCAAGAATTCCACTTGCGAGGCCAAGTTTGGGCTAAACGTATAAACTTGGATAACGCGTACAGCAACCCGGAAGGTAAACAGTAAGAGCCTTGCTAACCAATGGCCTTGCCGAGTTTACAGACCCTCAGTTTAGTGACGCTCGGAGGTCGGAGAACTCGTCCAAGCCACAGACAGGAAGCGGCAGGTCCAGGACTCGCTCTGGGCAAATCTATCAAAAAATGTTTCCTGTTGGAGTTCCCACTGTGGCACAGTGGGTTAAGAACCTCAGGTGGCTGGTGGAGGTGGGGGTTCAATCCCTGGCCCGACACAGTGGGTTAAAGGATCTGGCATTGCCAAGCTGTGGTGTAGGTCACAGCTGAGGCTCAGATTCAATTCCGGTCCAGGAACGCCCATATGCCACAGGTGTGGCCATTTAAAAAAATGTTTCCTGTCATCATGCAGAGGTTCAGGAGAGTCTGCCAAACCCAAATGCCAAAGTGGGAGGAGTGTGAGCCCTGCAGCAGCAACCACAGCCCCCCAAGCCCCAGCGTGCACGAGAGGCCGCCAGGTGTGGACCTTAAAGCCACAGACCGCTCAGAAACCAGTGAAGGAAAGGACCTTTAAAATGCAAAAACAGGAGTTCCTGTTCTGGTTCAGCGGAAACAAATCTGACTAATATCCATGAGAATGCAGGTTTGATCCCTGGCCTCACTCAGTGGGTTAAGGATCTGGAGTTGCAATGAGCTGTGGTGTAGGTCGCAGACACGGCTCGGATCCCACGTTGCTGTGGCTGTGGTGTAGATCAGCAACTGGAGTTCTGATTAGACCCCTAGCCTGGGAACCTCCATAGGCCGCAGGTGCGGCCCTAAAAAGCAAAAAACCAAAAAACAAAAAAAAAATCCCCACATTTCAAAGAATTTTCTTTTCTTCGTAGAAGGCGGCTCCAATGAGTTAGAACTGCCGACTAAGTGACTAAGACCAGCCCCTCTGGTCTTTCACTTTCGGATCCTTCCAGCCAAACTTGACGGTGCCTGTCTCAGTTCAGCAATCATTTTTCTGCTAACAACAAAGAACCTATTTTAAGGGCCTTTAGTGCTCTTTCAAATATTATAACTGATACAAATTCAAAAAAATGTCCCCATGCAATACAGTCCTTTCCAAAAATGGACTGAAATATTGTAGCCAAATCTTGACTGGAAGTTTCAAGGCTTTTGCTGACGGCAGATGCGGTCCTCCCGTGCTCCCCTCCCCGAGGAAGGGGATGTGACTCCAGTGATGGGCGGTCACCCCCAGCCCCACGCGGGCGGTGACTCAAGGGCCAGAGGAACCACAGGCGACGCCAGCAGGAGGCCGCCCAGGCCGCAGCTCCCCTGGGACAGCGGAAAGGACCAGAAGTGCCGTCACCGACGCTCTCGGCTCTGCCCTTCGCGTCACAGCGCCCGTTGTGGCCCGGCAGCACCGAGGGGTCTCGACTGCGACGCAGCAGCAGGTGCCTGCTGTCGACCCTGTGTCTTACAAGTTCCCAGGAGGCCGAGACTGCACAGGGCCGCCCCCCACCAGGAGGCTGACTGGCACGGCGGCGAGGCGGCCGGGGTCTCTGCTCAGCAGGGATCGAGGGGGCCAAGTGTGACCCCAGCAAAGACAAGTTCACGGTCACCGGCACGACATGCCAGCTCCGAGTGGAAGGGCGCTCACAGGACAGGGCAGGTCCCCACGAGCGTCCGATGCCCTGTGTCAAAGTCTGGGACTCAGCCCGCCCTGGGCGCCAGCGACCAGGCCCCGCCCTGAGGAAGGGACCGAGGGCCTGAGCCACACAGTCCCAACCTCCTGAGTAAACTACACGCACACATGTCTCCCGGCAGCTCAGGTCCACAAACACCCGCTGGAGGAGCAGCGCTCGCCTGCGGAATCGAGACCAGAAGTACTGGACGGACTCACGGTTGCCCAGGGAGGGGGAGGGAGGGGGATGGGCCATGGGGAGTCTGGGGTGAGGAGATGCAAACTATGACACTGAGAAGGGGCAGGCAGCGGTCCCGCGGCCCGGCCCCGGGAACCAGAGCCAGTGTCTAGAGACAACGTGGTGGAGGACAGTACGAGGAACGAGCGTGTACGCACGCATGACTGGGCCACTCTGCTGCCCAGCAGAAATGACGTGACACCGCAAATCAACTAGACTTTAATTTCTAAAAAAACTGGAAAGAAAGAAAAAAAAAAAAAGACCCGCCCACGGCGGCCTCAGAGAAACAAACATCCAAAAAACGAGCTCAGTGCACGGTGGTCACGCTGCCCCATCCAGGCCAGCACACTGCCCTCTGTCTGTGCCCCTGCCTCCCATCTGGAGGGCACAGCGGAGCCGTGACTCCGCGGACAGCGGCCTGCAGATCCGCGCTGGGGCTGAAAGTAGCCACGCTCCGCTCAAGGAGCCCAGCCTTGGTCCGCGCCATCCTCAGAGAGCGGCAGCTGAGCTTCTGAAGGCCCTGTGGTGCCGGGCCCTCCTTACGCGCATCACACCTGCTCAGGTTTCAAAACGAGAGTCAGGAAGAGCTGCTGGCATCAAAGAGAAGCCACACACCCGAGTCAAATCAGAGTCACTTAGTGACCATGTGGCCACACTGTCCCCGCACCTCGGGACAGTATCCCTGACAGGCCCTGACTGAGGGACTCAGCATCCCCCAGGGCACGGCACCCAGACCCGGTGGACGGTGGTTTGGGCGCGTGATCCTGGGAGGGGCAGCCGTCAGGCACAGAAGTCCCCATGGAAGGCAGAGTGGGGCCCACAAGCCTGGCGTCAGGGACACCTGTGCAGCGGCTACGGCCCTGCAGGACCACTCCCCTCGGACGGACCTCCACGGCCACTGCGGCCGGTGCACCTGTGCCCACACCGGAGAGACAAGCAAACGAAGGCACGAGGACTGAGGAAGCTGCTGGTCGTGGACGCAGCCAGGACAGACCCCAGCAGGTCCGGCTGGTGACCAGCCAGATGACCCGAGGAGGACGGTCCAGGCTGCGGCCCCAAGTTTGCACCCATCGCCTCCTCACTCGACAGCCTCCCCGGGCGCCTGCAATGGGAGGCCTTAGGTGAAAGGCTCTTCGGGGCTGGATTGCGTGACATCGTTACCAGCTCCGGACAGGGAAAGGCCACAGGGAGAGGGGCGCCCCCGACGGCCTTGGAGGAGGGGGAGGGTCCGGTTCGTGGAGAACAAGGCACTCTGAGACCCGAACGTGAAATGCGTCTGCTGTCAGTCTCAGCAGGCGTCAGCGCATCCTCCTGTGGCATAAACGTCACCGTCACCGAAGGCACTTCCCCAGTCCTGCACCCGAGACCTTGGCACCAGTACGGACAAGCTGTGGCCCGGAAGTGCCTGTCACATGACCCAGCCCGAGACCATGGGTGCACACGGGCACCGGGTCCCCGCAGGGGTGACGAGGGAGTAGGGGGCTGACCCATGGACACTGGGAAAGCAGCCTCCGCATGGCCACCGGCCCCGCCCGACGTTTCCGGAACAGCATTCAGTCAATTAAAACAGGAAAATCCGGACAGCAGCCACTTCTCAGGCTCCCGACCCAAATCGGCGACTTTCCTCACACAGAGAAATTGTCCTGGACTTCCCTTGGGCGAAGCGGGTTCAGAACTAGGCACTGTCTCTGCTGCGTTGTGGTTCGATCCCTGGCTTGGGAATTTCCACGAGCCGCAGGTGTGCAGCCCAAATGAAACAGGAAGTTCACCTTACAGCTTAATGGTTCAAGGTTGTGTTCTCAAAGCCCCAGAAGGCAGTGGGCAGGGGTCACAGGCTGCAGGGGCAAGGGGCTGGTGGGACCCACAGTCCTGGTCACTGTACACAGGTGTCCTTACGCGGGCACGAGCCAGAAGTCTGGATTCTTTTTTTTTTTTGGTTAAATCTCCCGATTTAAAATGTTGGCTGTGAGAGTTCCCTTGTGGCTCGGCAGGTTAAGGATCCGGCATTGTCACTGCAGCAGCTTGGGGCAGTGCTGTGGCTCAGATTTGATCTCTGACCTGGGAATTTCCACATGCCGTGGACATGGCCAAAAAAATAAAAAATAAATAAAACGTTGGCTATAATTTAAAAAACAGAAAAGCTCATTGGACAAGTCAAAAAATATCTATGGGCCAAATTTAGCCCGAGGGCCACCCCTCAGCGGCCCCTAGGAAGGAGTCTGCAGTGATTCTAGCCACAGGGGTTACAGATGAAATTCAGCACCTAATGGCAGTCATTTCGCCTGGTCTAACATGACACGAAAAGTCTACAATAAAATCAGATTTCTATCACTGGAAACAAACCAACGTAGTTTTACAAGCTCAGTAAGGCTGCGAAGCTGCCTCGCCAGATTGGGAGAAAAACAGCAACTCCCACGGGTTTATCAACAGTAGACACTGTTCAATTAGGAAAATGACCGTTCCTCCTGAATGGTCTATTTTATTTTATTTATTTGTTTATTTATTTTTGCTTTTGTAGGGCCACACCCGTGGCATACGGAGGTTCCCAGGCTAGGGGTCGAATCAGAGCTACAGCTGTCGGCCTACACCGCAGCCACAGCGACGCCGGATCCCCCACCGAGAGCCCAGGGACTGAACCCGCGTCCTCATGGATACTAATTGGATTCGTTGCAGCTGTGCCACAACAGGAACTCCCTGAATGGTCTATTTTAACAATAAAATTTTCACTGGTGACTATTTCTTCTTAATGGTCTGTTTCCACAATGCAATAACGTCAAACAAAACTCTAAGTAAATCCTAATTATCTTAGCCCCAAAGTGCACGATGCTCAGCTGAGATGCCTGTCAATTATAACTTACTTGACCCACTAAAATGTGACCTTTGACCCTCGCTGGCACATCAGCAGCAACCAGCACGTCTCCAGGACACCCCCGGGAGGGAACCCAGAGTGCGCGTCCCACAATGGGGAGCGGGGCTGTGTCCGCGTCCACCGGCATTAACTGTTCTCGGCACTCACCGTGCACGGGGACAAGAAACCCCCCTTACTGTGACTAAGTGTCCTCAGGGTCCTTGAGACACTGTCAGAAAGTGGTGAGTGCCACTCAGTGTCCCCACCAGCCCCCGACCGCAAAGCCCAGAAGCAGCGGAGGTGTGCACGCGGGGCTTCAGATAAAGGACCGGACTCAGAGCGGAAGAGGGGAGTGCACCTGGCAGCTTTCTTGGGGAAAGCCGGCCAGCTTAGCTGTTCTTAGGTTTATGCTGGAGAAGAGATGGGGGGTGGGGGAGGCTGGGGGCAAGCCAGGGTCCCAACTGGAACCCCACTGCACTCTCTGAGTCTCAGTGGGCTGAGCCAGTGTCCAGATCAGGTGAGTCTACTTTTAAACCTTGCCAGGTCAGGAGTTCCCATTGCAGTTCAGTGGGTTAAGAACCTTACTAGTAGCCATGAGGATGCAGGTTCGATCCCTGGCCTCGCTCAGTGGGCTAAGGATCTGGCATTGCTCTGGGCTGAGGTATAGGTCAAAGACATGGCTCGGACCTGGTGTGCAGGCTGGCAGCTGCAGCTCTGATTCGCCCCCTAGCCTGGAAACCTCCATATGCCACAGGTGCGGCCCTAAAAAGCAAAAAAAACCCAAAAAACAAAAAAACTTTCTAGGTCATTCCAGGCACAAAATCTTTGGAATCCTCAAGCTCTGAAATTATTTTAAGATGTACTTTTCTCCTAGATGCTATTCAATTACCAGGAGTATCACAGTTTCATGCTGAACTTACAGGTCAAGGCGCTGTGCCCAGTGCTGCCCCAGCCTCCACTCACTGGCTCCGTGTGGCTGTGAGGCTGACGGGGCTCCGACAGGAAGCAGGTGCGTGAACAGAGCCCCCCGCCCCCATACAGCTCACAGTCAGGTGTGGGGAGACACCCAATCAACAACAAGATTGCATTAATGCTTTATCAATTAATCCAGAGAGTCGAAAATGCTACAGAAAAGGAAGTGGAGCCGGTCCACAGGGCTGGGGCTGGAGCGGTGGGAGGCCTCAGGCACACAGGCCGATGGCAAACCCAGCAGGGAGCTGCACAAAGGCCCTGGGGCACGAGCGTCCCTGTGGAGCTTCGGGGCCGGAGGAGGCCAGTGGAGCAGAGTGAGGTGGGGGCGGGGGGAGGACCACAGAGGCGGCACCAGGAACACGGGCTGAGGCCACGGGCAGCAGGTGACCACTGCACACCCAGGGCCACGTGAGGCCACCGAGGGCAGCAGTCGCCGGGCCTGTCTCCACCTGCAGGGCTCCGTCGATGCTTGAGGGGCCCAAGAGAACTGCAGGGGCAGGGGGCAGCGGCTCCGGACAGCAACCCCTTGACACTAGGATGTTCCGGGGCCCTGGGACACCCCTGCCGAGCTGCTAGGTGAGAAGCAGAGAGAACAAGGAGTCCGCAGCGCGTGTCTGCGTGAACCCGGGCCTCCGATGTGGTGCCATCTCTGGCAAGTGAGCCTAAAACTCAGGCCCTCAGACCCTTTTCCGTGGAACATTCTCTATTAGGCGGCCAGGGCCCTTGGGCACCGTCCATCCGGGCCCTCCAGAGCCCTGCAGACCTGGGGCCAAGAGGGTAGACGACGGTGGAGAGGGGGCCGCGGGAGGAAGGGGGCCGGCGTGCTCTGGTCTGTGCCTGGCACTGAGCAGGTGCCATCTGGGGTCCACAGGCTTCCCAGAAAGGCCACTGGAGGCGGGGACCAGGGAGGAGGCCAGACCACTGGGGCCGGGGCGGGGCACACCTTCCCTCACGCACGCACACACCTGTGCACACATCCCGCGCTCGCGCACACCCTCACACCTGCCCTTTGAACAGGGCGTGCAGACAGGGAGCAGACACCACACTGCTGACGGTTAACTGCCATCCACCATCACTACCTGGAAAGGTAACACAAGACCGTGCCCTGAGTGGCTTCCAGACATGGCCTGACAAACAGGGACTCACCACCACCTTTGCGGCCACAGGCCTTTCACTCCAGCTGCCACAGAATGGGATGCCGGGGGCTGGCAACCTGACTGAGCATCTGGCTATAGGGGGCCCCGGCCCCGCCACCCTCAGGGTCCGCCCCATCAGCACCTGCGACACGACCGGTCCCGGCCTTTCAGGAAACGCCACCGCTGCACCTGCTCGGCACGGGGTTCTCCTCGGGTGCGCAGGCTGTGGGCTTGGGAGACGGGCTGCACTGACCCTCGGCCTGCGGGCCTGACACCCACCGAGCCCACTCCGGGAAAAGTGCATTTCCACACACAAGACACAGCCCATCTCTGATTCACACCCGTGCAGCCGCACTTCTCTGACCACATGCTACCCTCGGCGAGCACCCCCGGCCTAGGGACCAAGGGGACAGACAGCATCGGGCCTGGGGGTGCCCCCAGCCCTGGGAGCTGCAACCAGACTGATTCCCGCGCCAAGAATCCCGCTCTCCCCCGCCTGCCTGCTAGGAAAGGAGTCCACGTCCTCGGGGGGCAGTCACCCCAGGACCTCGGTGTCCGAGCCCCAGGGCAGCCTCCTGCCCAGATTGCCATCTCTGAAATGGGGGCAACGCTGGGACGCCCCGAGGGCTGCGGCAAGGGTCCCGGGAGGCAGTGAACAGCAGGGCAGGCGCCAGCGCATCGGCCTGAACACACGGCCCCGAGACCCTGTTATGACCCGGGTGCAGAGGCCCGCGATGGCCTCTCTGTCCCCCTGGTCACAGCCAAGGGCGCTGGACGGGGTGGGAGGGAGACAAGCAACCCAGGACTCAGAAAGCCAGGAGCAGGCGGCCAGCTGGGGGGAGCAGCCGCCCCCGGGAAGGGGCAGCGCGAGCCGTGTCCTCTCTGCGGGGGCCTTGGAACTGCCACTCGCTGGATGCAGGAAACCGAGAGAGAGCCCAGGCCTGTCCGCGGAGGCCGGAGCGTGGCGCAGGGGCCGGAGAAGGGCATCTTGGCCCGGCCGAGAGCTGGCACAAGCTGGGCTCCCTCCCGGCCCCCACATCTCAACAGACAGGAAGCGCTGAGCGAGGGGCCTTGGGAGCTGAACTCCCAAGTGTGCCAGCACCCGGTCCCAGCCTCACTCCCAAGTGACCAACACCAGGGTGGCCCCGGCAGCGTGAAAAAGGCCTTGAGAGCTGGACTGAGGGGGAAACCCCGCCCTCCAAACTTGCCGACTGCACCCAATCAGGCTGAGTACATGCCTAAGAAAAGAAAATTCTCCAAAGGACTTGAACAGGACCCAGAACCTGACAACCTAAGAGTAAAACTGTCCAGGCTACAAAGCCTATCAGCACACCCAGAACCAGGGAACGCTGCCACAGCCAAGGGGAGGGCGGTCAGCGGATGCCCCCAGATGCCCGACATCGGAGGCATCAGACGCGACTTCAGCGGGTCCTTGTGACCGGGCTCGGTGAGGCGCAGCTGCACGTGTCACAAGGGACAGACAGAAGATGCTCCCAGGAGGGAGAAAGAAACTAGTACGAGGAACCAAATGGAAAATTTGGAACTGAAAGCACAGCATCTGAAATAAACAGCCACTGGCTGGGCTCAGCAGCGAGGAGGGGGGGCGTGGAGAGGAAAGCCAGTGGGGCTGAACAGGTCAGCAGGGATTATCTGCTCTGAATAACAGAGAAAAAATATTTTAAAAAAAAGCACAGGGAGGAATTCCCGTTGTGGTTCAGAGGTTAACAAATCTGACTAGGAACCATGAGGCTGCGAGTTCGATCCCTGGCCTTGCTCAGTGGGTTAAGGATCTGGCGTTGCCGTGAGCTGTGGTGTAGGTTGCAGACGCGGCTCGGATCCCGTGTTGCTGTGGCTGTGGTGTAGGCCGGTGGCTACAGCTCCTGTTAGACCCCTAGCCTGGGAACCTCCATATGCCGCGGGTATGGCCCTAGAAAAGGCAAAAAGATAAAAAATAAAATAAGTTAAAAAAATTAAAAAGCACAGGGAGGGAGTTCCCATGTGGCTCAGTGAGTTAAGAACCCAAATAGAATCCTTGAGGATGTGGGTTCAATTCCTGGCCTCGCTCAGTGGGTTAAGGATCTAGCGTTGCCATGAGCTGCGGTGTAGGTCACAGACAATGGCTTGGATCCAGCGTTGCTGTGGCTGTGGCTGTGGCTGTGGCTGTGGCTGGCAGCTGTAGCCCTGATTGGACCCTAGCCTGGGAACTTCCATATGCCGCAGATGCGACCCTAAAAAAAGGGGGGGGGGTGCTCAGGGAGGGAGTTCCCGCTTTGGTGCGGTGGGTTAAAGATCCTGCTCATCTCTGCGGTGTTGCTGGTTTGATGCCCAGCCTCACACTGTGGCAGTTGTGGTGTAGGTTGCAGCCATGACTCAGATTCAGTCCCCGGCCCGAGGACTTCCATACGCAGCAGGGCAGCCGAAAAAGGAAGAAAAAAAAACGCACAGGGACCGTCTGCCTCCGGCCAATGGACACGCGTGCTCTTCCCCACTCCTCCCACTGAGTCATGCGTCACACAAACGCAGGAAGGCTCTGAAGGTGCGGAGAAGGAGGGAGCTGACTAGGGACCTCGGACCAAGATGAGCTCCCTGGGTTTCTTCTTGTCTCGTGTTAACTCAGATCCGGAGCTGAAGAATCCAGCAACCCTGACACACCAGTGGGTATAAGCGAAAACTCCAACAGAAGCTGTGCTGTCTGTGGCCAAAGGGCGGGACAACCGAGCTGGACAAGACCCGCGTACTCCAGCAAACACAGCAAGATCTGCGGGAGGCCCCCTGACACCCCCGTCAGGTGGTGGGAGAAGGGAAGTGGGCACCTCATCCTCGCCCGCTGGTAACAAGCCACACTCCGCACAGGGGTCGGTGGACACAGAGAGCGAGGGTGGTGGTGTCGGGGGAGCCAGGGGCGAGTCAGGACTTTGACTGTGGCCCACATCCACCCAGCCAGGCAGTAGGAGACCCGTGGGAGCAGGCTCGTGGCCCCTTCTGGCCAAGGATGCCTCATGGAGGCCCGCGAGGGGCTGGTGGTCCTGCCCCACCCAGCAGCAATGAGGAGCCCCCTCAGGTGTCAGCAAGGCCGAGGGGAACCTGGATTTCACCCCCGACCTGGCAGTAGCCAGTCCCCCTTTCCCTGATGGAGCAAAGTCAGAGGAAGCCCGCTAAAAGAGGAAATTTAAGTAAGAGCCACACTGTCACCATGTAACACAAAAACGTCCAGGTTTCAATTGAAAATCCATCCCTGTGCCAAGAACCAGGGAGATCTCCAACTGAGAGAGAAAAAGACAGTCACTCAATGCCAACACTGAGATGTCGGATTATCCCAAGGGGATTTTAAAGCAGCTGCGACAAAAACACTTCACGAACAATTATGCACTTAGAACAGAGACACATGAAGACTCAGCAAAGAAATAACAACTCAGCAAAGAAACAGAAGATATGAAGAAGAACCAAGTGGAGATCTGGAACTGAAAAATACGGTAACCAGAACAAACGAGTGGACTCGACAGCAAAACGGAGGAACAGAGGAAAGAATCGGTGAACTGGAAGACGGGACAATAGAAATTACTCAAAATGGACAACAAAGAAAAAATAATAAAAAAGAAGAACGGCAGCGCCTCAGGGAGCTGTGGGCTTAGCAGAGGGGCGGACGTGTGTCACCGGAGCCCAGAAGCAGAGAAGGACAAGGACTGAAAAGTGAGCAAGAAACAACGGCTATGGAGTTCCCGTTGTGGCACAGCGGAAATGAATCCGACTAGGAGCCATGAGGTCGTGGGTTTGATCCCTGGCCTCGCTCAGTGGGTTAAGGAGCCGGCATTGACTACAGATGCGGTTCAGATCTGGCATTGCTGCGGCTGTGGCGTAGGCCGGCAGCTGCAGCTCCGATCAACCCCTAGCCTGGGAACCTCCATATGCCGCAGGCCTGGCCCTAAAAAGAACGAGAGAGAGAGAGAGAGAGAGAGAGGAAAACTCCTCAAATTTGAGAGAAAAAAAACATAACTGCAAATATGATTAATTCAAAGAAATCCAGTCCCAGGCACACCACAGTCTGGATGTGTGAAAATCAGGGAGAGACTAACAGCACTTCACCTACAGGAGAAAAAAAAATTTTTTGAATGGCAGGGGATTTCTCCACAGAAACCAGAAGTGGCACAATATTTTTCCAGTGATGAAAGAATAGAACTGTCCACCTGGAATCATACACCCAGCAAAACTATCCTTCAGGGATAAAGGAGAAATGTAGGCACCTTCAGATGAAGGAAAGCTGAGAGAACTTGTTGACAGCAGAGAATGGAGACAGAAAGAAGAAAGGGGAATGATAAAAGAAGACTCCCTGGGAAAAAAGGGCACAGTGATCAAAGATATGGGTAAATACAAGAGAATTTCCTCCGCTTCCTGACTTTTCTAAATTATGTTCGAAGACAAAATTAAAACACCAATGTGGTTCTAAATGCATGTAAAGGAAATAAGACAATTTTATTACAAAACAAGGGAGAGTGAACTGATGCAGACAGAGGTCAGTTTTCCACACTTCACTCCCCACTGGTGAGGTGACTGGAGTGAGTTATCTCTACATAAACCAGTAACTAGGGCAACCACAGGTGAACACAAAAACAACAGATACTTTACCACGATAAACAGCTAATAAAAAATAAGGTGAAGACATATAGATAAATCAAAATGGAATTCTAAAAAATGTTTTTTCCCTTTTTACGGCCACACCTGCGGCATATGGAAGTTCCCAGGTGAGGGGTCAAGTTGGAGCCTCAGCTGCAGGTCTACGCCACAGGCCATAGCAATGCTGGTTTGAGCTGCATCTGTGACCTACACCACAGCTCACAGCAACGCCAGATACTTAACCCACTGGGCAAGGCCAGCGATCGAACCCGCATCTTCAGAGAGACAATGTTGGGTCCTTAACCTGTTGGGTCACAGCGGGAACTCTTTAAAAAAAAGTAATTTTAATTCACAGGAAGGCAGGGAAAAAAAGGGGGAAATGAGAAACAGAAAACAAAGAAATAAAACAGCATGGCCAAGAAGATAAGAAGATAGAATAAAATAAGATGAAATGAAATGGCAGACTTAAACCCTAACATATTCACATCGAAAAGACACAGACTGGCCTGGTTGATTAAATACATGACTCAACTCTGTGCAGTCTGAAGGAGCTGCTTCCACTCTAATGACGTCAGCGGGACGAGAGACAAAGGATGGAAACGACTCCCGGAGCAGGAGTGGCTATGCCACCAGACAGAGCAGACTTTAGAACAAATAAAATCATCAGCGACACAGCGGGTATTACACAACGCAAAAAGGGTCAATCCAGAATGAAGACTTAGCAACCTGGAATGTGCCGGCACCAAACAACAGAGGAGGAAAACGTGTAACGGTGAATGCGATTTACAGCAGGGTCGGCAAACTGCAGGCCCAACCCAGCCTGCTGTCTGCTGTTGTAAATAAAGTTTTATTGGCACACAGCCACGTGCATTGACTCACATGCTGCCTACAGCAGCTTTTGTGCCAAAACTGCAGAGTCGAGAAGCTGTGACCCACAAAGCCTAAAATATTTGCTAACTGGCTCTTTAAGAAAATGCTTGCTGAACTGCAGTTCCCATTGTGGTGAAGCGGAAACGAATCCGACTAGGAACCATGAGGTTGCGGGTTCGATCCCTGGCCTTGCTCAGTGGGTTAAGGATCTGGCGTTGCCGTGAGCTGTGGTGTAGGTCACGGACACAGCTCGGATCCTGCGTTGCTGTGGCTGTGGTGTAGGCCGGCAGCTACAGCTCCGATTCGACCCCTAGCCTGGGAACCTCCATATGCCGCGGGTGCGGCTCTAGATAAGGCAAAAAAAAAGGGGGGGTTTTATTTTAGAGTAATCAGTAAAAGTTAACCTTGCAATTATCTCAGAATAATTATGATATTAACGACCATGTCCAGCTACTATTAAGTCACATAATCTGACAGTGACCAAGGCCTGTGCCAAAAGGAGCAGTGAGGGCAGGACTGCTGTTTTTCTAAGCACCTGTACATCCTTCCACATGCAAATCTGAAGAGATGCGTTTCCTTTTTTCCCCTCCGAAATAGGTAGACAGGACTGCCGTTTATTTCCTAAATACACTGAGATCCCCCATCCGATGCGCAGATAATCTCAGTGGTATCTACAGTGCTTTCAACTTCATCACGGGCTGTGAACAAGACACACCCAGTGGACACTGGAACGCACGCTGGAGGACGTGGGTGTTTAGGGGATTCTGTAGAAGGGGTGGGCTTCGCACAAACCATCCAGCTTCCCAGCCACTTCCAACGGTTTCAAACCCACAGCCCTTTAGAGAAAAGGCACTGACAGAACAAAGAGCAATTAACCACTTGCTCCAGCCAGTGGCAGCGGCGACCCCACAAGCGCTGCCACCCACAGGGTCTCTGCCTGAGCCGGTCTCCGTTCTCCATGCCGCGGGGGACAGGCCATTCCAGCAGCGCTGATTCAGCACCTACTGTGTACACGGGCAGGGGGAGCTCCGGGAGCCTGGCGGGGCGGAGGCCACAAGGAGGGGAGTCCGTGTGATTCTGGATTCTGCCCAGGACCAGCAGCCCCCCAAAGCAATGACTGTAACACAGAGTAGAGAGATACCAGGCAGAGAGGGACAGACAGAAGGCCAGGGGTGGAGGAGGGGGGCGGGGGGGCCAGAGCGCGGGGAGGGGGGGTGCGGGGCCGGCGGGGGCTTGGGGCTGGCTCAGCCGGGCGCTAGACAGGGGGCGGAGGAGTCAGTGGGCTCGGCTCTGGGAAGCCCAGAAAGTAAGCCAGGCCTGGGCAACAGCAGGGCAGACCGCCTGGAGGAGGCGGCCTAGGTGGCTGCCAGGGCAGGGCCTGAGGCTCCGGCCGCATCACACGGGCTTCGAGCGCTTTCCAAACTTTCAGCCAACAACCTCGGCTTCTCCCTTTGAGGGAGGTGACCCAGCGAGTGAGAGGACGGAAAAGGGAGACCAGAGGCAGGAGGTGGCATAAGTCATCGAAGCCAGTGGTCAGAAGAGACCAAGTCAGAATGGAGAGAGACCGGAGGTGGTATCTGTGCTGCTGGCGGAGGACAGGAGGGCCTGGGGACAGAGGCCTGGGGACACACGGGGCTGGGGACAGGGGCCTGGGACCAAGGCGGTCGCTCCAGCTGGCTGGGCTGGGTCTGAGATGCTGGCTGTCTCCTATGGGAAATCAGACTTAGTCAGAAACCTGGAACCAAAACTCAGGAGAAATGGGGACAGAAGACGGAGCATAGGAGCAATCCACACGGTCCTTATCACTGAAATCACGAAGGCGGGATGAGATTTGAGAGCGTGAAGCAAACCTTACCCTGGACCAACCCACTGGTTCAGGACCTAGCATACAAAAGCCGGAAACCAGCTACTCTCTCCAGAAGCTTTTGCTGTGCGAAAACCTAGACTGCTCGAGAAGATAAATCAATTGGGAGGGGGGCAGAAAGAAAAAAAAAATCAGCAGTGTCTTAACACACAAAAAATAAACCCTCTAAAGGACAAAAGTCGGTTCCTTAAATACTAGCCAAATAGGGCAAATTCACCAAACTATTCCCTTAAAATGCGCAGGTTTTACTGTCTACAGAACACGCCTCAAAAAGGTTGATGTAAAAAAAATCATGTTTTAAGAGAGTAAAAAGCAATATGCATATTTGCACAGACACAAACACCAAATATTATTCACTGAAGGTTAAGCCTAAGGGTGATTTTTTTTTCTGTGTGCTTTTCTGTGTTTTCTAGATTTCATTAAATCAATATGAGTTTCCTTTGTAAGTAGGAGAAAAACGGTTTTACCTGTCTGTGGCTTGCCTCCGTTTTGCTGGGCATTGCGTGGAGGTGGTAGGGACACAGTAAATAACAGCTGTGACCTGCCAAAGGGTGACCCATGGGACCTGGAGCATCCAAGATGGTGATGGGGCGGGCTGCTGGGGAGGGGAGGGTTTTCCTTCAGAGGTGGAGCCTGGGCTTTGCCCCACCGCCACTCCGATGCCAAACACACACACACGCACACACACACACAACCTCAACTCTAAAGCAACACAGCCAGAGTCTCTTTGAGCGTGTTTTTTTCTGCAGCCCGAGGGTAGGATCCAGATAGAGTTTCAGTCTGTTTCAAGTTGAACTAGGCCGAGGCTCTGTGAGACGGGCTTCCTGTTTTCAGTCAGCCCCACTTCCGACCAGGCTGGCGCCCCAGGGCACTCGCTGTCACAGCTTCCTGAGGAGCAGCCCTGGCTGGGACCAGAAAGCCCTAACCTCCGAACGCCTGATCCTACTTTGCTCTCGACGCGGAGCCTCCCACAAGGAAAGAGGGTGGGCCTGGCTGAAGAGCCAGCGTCACCTACAATCAACTGCATCACATACAATAACTGCGTCCCATACAATCAATTGCCATCAATTCCCAGTTACAGTTTTCAATAAAGCAGAAGCCATACCAGAGAAACAGCTGTCAGATGAAGCGGCCACACCCAGTGCACGTGGTGGCCCCAGCTCGGACCCTTCTCTGTCCCTCTTTTAAGGTGTTCTCAAGTCACTCCTTACCCTGCCAGTCCCCCCACCCCGGCCTGGCTGTGCACACACCCCCTCCCATCCCCTGCCAGGCACTGGCTCTCCCGGCCTGTGGACACACGTGGGACTGTGGCGGTGCTGGGCACTGCCCCCTGCAACTGAATTAAATGTCCCGTGGGCTGGTGCCTGTGCCATATTGACCCCGTTGCCCGCACACACGGAATCACCGACTGGGGGTGCAGTTATGTATGAGCAAAGCTCGGAGCTACAGCAGCCATGTCCCCGTGTCCCCGTCCATCGCGGTGGCTTGCAGCGGGCGCCGAGAGCAGGCCGCTCCCTGAGCGAGCCCACCAGCCGGGGCCCCGCAGCCCCGGCCTCTCCAGGGAGAGGACTGACTTCCTGGCATACCCCAGTCTGATAGGCATGACCCTTCAGGGCTTTTAAGAGCAGATGTCCCAGGAAAGGCGGCTGGTGGCTGTGCAAGTGGACCTGGCAGCATGCAAAACCCAGAATCTGGGGCCCATTATAGGGGCCGGCCAAGGATGCCGACATGGAAAGTGGGCAGTGAGTGACCTCCCACTCAGACGTCCCAGACAGGCAGGGCCCGTCCAGCATCCACGCAATGGCTCAGGCCTGAGGGAGGCCACAAAACAGGTGCTTATATGCCCAGTGGCTGCAGCTGGACCCACCATGCCTCAAATCTGGGTTCAACCACTATTTGGGCCAGTTTCTTAAACTCTCTACAGCTCAGGCTCTTCATCCGTAAAACACAGGCAAATGGCCCCGCAGAAGCCATCATGCTTGAATGTGACACAGACACTGGGGCTGCACCCAAGTGCCCCATTAAATGGCAGGGCCCCACAGGTAAGCCGAGAGACTCGGGGCCGGGCCAGGCAAGACCTAGACAAGGGCTCCTGGTGTGTGGTGCCAGGAGGCCGGAGGGCGACGTCTTGAGAATGACACTTCTTCCAAATCGGACATCAGAAAACTGGCAGGAGAGGAAAGACCCCCGGCCACAAAAAAGCTCGCTGCAGACCATGTTTCTGGTGACCCTGAGGCTGGGAACCAAGAGACCGAGACCACCCTTGACCTTGGGCCCACCGAATGGGCCAGCTCTGCCGTGACCCTCCGCCACCAGCAGAGCCACACAGACTCAATGTCAGAAAGCACCCACAGTCCCACCACAGCCCTCAAGGCATCTATAAGGCATCCCAAACTCGGGGGTCCACCAGAGAATCCCCCCACGCCCCCAATAATTAAAACGTAAGTCCCTGCTCCTCCTGCCGGCTTCAGTACCCACATACCTGGAGTTCATGTTCACTTCACCCCAATGGCTCAGTCCACCCAGCCCCAGCCCCGCTCGCACTCCCACCTGGACCAGGCTGGCAGCCTGCATTCCTCGGCCTTCCTGTCTGCGCTTCTCCAAGGTGCCAGATTACGATGGATACAGCCCTCCAGGGGTCCCCATCTCAGCCCCCCCTATGCAAACAGGCCCATCCCCGCCCCACTGCCCCCCACTGCCCACCGGTCCCAGCCTCCAGGCCTCCCGGCCAGTCTCAGGCCTTGACACCTGCTGTCCTCCTGCCTAGAGCGTCTCCCAGCAGCAGCGCGCACAGGTCTCTCCAGGGCTCTGGTTCAGTGAGGACTCCAGGGGCTCCCTGCATCACAGCGACCGGCCCCCACCCTACCGGGCTCTTCTCAGACCTGCTCACGTCTCTCTCTCTGATGGAAAATGCTCCATTGTGGCAAGGACATTGCCATGTGTGCGGAGCCAAGGCAAGGAACCACTGTGCCCTCTGCCACAGGCCCTCCACAAAAACTTGCAGACAAATGAATGAGAGGAGGGAACACACCCACGCTCTCCAGCTCTGGGCTCCCGGGGCCATGACGCCTCCCGCTTCTCACTGTCCCAAGAGCCTTCGGTAATCCTCCCTCAGCCCGGGGTCAAATGACATCTCCTTGATAAGCCTCTGCTCATCGCTCCACCACTAAACGGACGACTTGGTCCCTCCGGGGACATTGTGCCCTTTTTATTGAAATCAAACTTCTCCAAACCGCAAGGCCTCTGCAGGTCATGTGTCCAGCCTGTGGCAACAAAATTAACACCCCACCAACCCCCCCAGGGAGCCCATCCCACACCGAAGGTCACGGGCACCTCTTTCACTTTAAAACGGGAATCCCTGACCCGCCTCTGGGCCCTCGCTAACGAAAAGCATCTATCCTCCGGTTAAACTGAAACCGAGGGCGGGGGCGCCGGCAGCCCCTGGGGATCCATCCGTAAGCAGTCTCGCTGCCAGTCGGACGGTGCCCTGCAGATACTGGCGGGCCGCTCACAGAGATGCGGCCCGGTTCAGGCGACACCTCCTGGCCGCAGACCTTCCCCGCGGTCACGACCCCGCGCCGCGACCTCCGGGGTCTTCTCCCTGCGGGGACCACAGGTGCCCCCGCTCCCGCCCTCCCCGCGGGCACCTCCCGGCTCGCTCTTTGTCATCCGGGTCCCCGAAGTGTACGCACACCCTCGGCGCCCAGGACGCTTTCCTGCCAGCTGCCGCCGAGACCCCGGCCCCCATCTCCGGGCCTCCTGCCCCCTCCCTCCCCGGCCCCCCGGGTCTAGCCCGCGGGCCGGCGGCGACACTCACCCGCGCCGGGGTCGCCGGCTCCGGGCCCCGGGCTCCGCCACCAGCGCAGCAGCGCCCGCGCGGGGTCCAGGCTCACGGCGCAGCGCTGCTGCTTCACCCACAGAACCGAGCGCAGCGGCTCCGCCGCCCCCATCGCGCCCAGCACCCGCAGCGCCGCCTGGTCTGCCGGGCCGGGGGCGTGGGGCGGGCGCGCGGACGCCGAGGGGCGCGGGACCGTTAGCGGCCCCTGGAGCCCGGCCGGGTCGCGGCGGCGGCGGCGGAGGCGCGGGGCGGGCGGGGCGCGCGGGCGGGCGGGCGGCGCTGCGTCACCCCGTACGCAGAGCGGCCGCGGGGACCGAGGAGGGGCCACGGGGGACCGGGCGGGGGGGGGGGGGGGGGGGGGGGGGGGGGGGGGGGGGGGGGGGGGGGGGGGGAAAGGGGGCAGCCGGCAGAGGAGGTGGGACTCCAGCCCGGGGGTCCGAGAGGGGCCCGGGCCGGGCCGAGGAAGGGCCGTGCCC
>PVHT021183620.1:943172-1022871 GCA_004024745.2 Catagonus wagneri | reverse complement strand
TTAACCCACTGAGCGAGGCCAGGGATCGAACCCACAACCTCATGGTTCCTAGTCGGATTGGTTAACCACTGAGCCACGAAGGGAACTCCAACAGAGAGGCTTTTGAAAGACACAGTAGTCGTGGTGGGATTGAGATCTGAAAAACACCCTGTAAGGAATCATGTGCAGGAGGGTCCTCGAACCCGTGTTGATTTTTCTCCAAAGAAGCTTTACAAATGGCCAACGAACAGATGAGAAGTTCAATATCAATATCACTAGTCCTCAGGGAAGTGTAAATGAGACCCACGAGGAAATACCACGGTGCCAGGATGCTACAATTAAAACATGGAGGGGAGTTCCCATCGTGGCTTAGTGGTTAACGAACCTGACTAGTGTCCATGAGGACGCAGGTTCGATCCCTGGCCTCGCTCAGTGAGTTAAGAATCTGGCGTTGCCATGAGCTGTGGTGTAGGTCACAGACGTGGCTTGGATCCTGTGTTGCTGTGGCTATGGTGTAGGTCAGTGGCTACAGCTCCAATTCGATCCCTGGCCTGGAAACCCCCATATGCAGCAGGTGTGCCCCTAAAAAGCAAAAACAAACAACCGAAAACATGGAAAATAAGTGCTGACATGGACACGGAGAAACCGGAAACCCATACCTGCTGGTGGGAATGCAAAATGGGGCAGTCGCTGTGGAAAACAGACTGGCAGTTCTTCAAGTTAGACACAGTTTCCATGTGCTCTGGCGAGTATTTGAAAGCAGGGATTCAAACAGATACTTGCATACGCACGTACACAGCAGCGCGAATCACAAGAGCCTGAAGGTGGAAATGACCCAAATGCACATCGAGAGGTAAACGGACGAACGCAGTGAGGCACAGCCACACTGTAGATTGTTAGTAGCCACGGAAAGGAGACAACTGATACGACACAGATGGCTTGTGACCACAGCACACTAAGCGGAGTTCCCGCTGTGGAACAAGGGGATCAGCGGCGTCTCTGCAGCTCCAGGACGCAGGTTCCAGCCCGGCTGGTGCAGCAGGTTAAAGGATTAGACGTTGCTGCAGCTGCAACCACGGTTCAGATCGTATTCCTTGTCTGGGAACTCCACATGCCACGGGACGGCCAAATAAGAAAAAAAAACGGAGAGAGAAAAAGAAACAGTGTGCTCAGCGAAAGAAGCCAGCCACAAAACACCACGTATCCTGTGATCCATTGACAGGCAATGCCCAGAAAAGGCAAACCCACAGGAATGGGAAGTGGATTCCTGACCTGCTGGGGCTGGGAGGGGAGAATGGGGGGCATTGCCCACGGGAATGGGGTTTCCTTTTGGGATGAGAGAGTCCTCTGGGACTAGATAGAGATGACTGTCCCAAATGTCACCGAACTGTACACTTTCGTTAAAATGGTAAATTTTCTTTTCTTTTGCCTTTTTTTGTGGCTGCACCCACAGCATGTGGGAGTTCCCAGGCCAGGCCCAGGCGAGCCGGGCCACTGCAGTGACAACGCCAGATCCTTAACCTCTGTACCACGAGGGAGCTCTAAAATGGGAAATTTTATGTTATGCATATTCGACCACGATTAAAACCGAGTTCCCCTGCAGCCGCCCACGTGGGAGAGGTGAGCCCCCCGGAGGTGGAGACAGACGGATCCAGGCCAAGGTGGCCGAAGGCAGAAGTGACAGGCGCAGCGATGGACGGGATGTGGGGGATGGCTGTGGAAGGATCTGGGTGTAGCGTGCCCTGTGTCTGGGTGGATGGGAGCCTGCCACCTGGCTGGGCACGTCCCTGGGGCATTGGCAGGCAGTTGTGTGTGTGGATCTGGGCTGGAGGTCATGTCCAGACCCTTCAGTAAACAGATGGTGAACAGACAGGGGCCAGGAGCAGGGGCCTGTGTCCTAGTGACCCCTACAGTGCCACCTCATTGCAGCACATGTAAGTCCCTCTGGGTGGTGGTGGAGAGGAGCCCATGAAAGAGACTGAGATGAGCCAGTCAGAGAGGTGGGCGGGGGGCAGGGGAGGGGACCCCAGGGAAGCCCACCTCCACCTGCAGCAGCCCTGAGACTTTGCCCTCAGCTGCCTGAGCCTCGGATGTCGCACACACACGACCAGGCAGAGAAAGTGGCCGAGAGCTCCTCACTCTCCCTGGCAGGAGCTGTATACCTGGGACCGGCTTTCGGCACCTCGGCTCTAAGGACGTTGGGGCAGGTCATTCTCTCTGTGGTGGGGCTGCGCTGGCACTGTGGAATGTTCAGCAGCGTCTCTGGCCTCCTACCGACCAGAGGCCAGGAGTGGCCCCGGTGTGACAATCAAAAATGTCCAGAAATTCCCTGGTGGCCCCCAGTGGGTTAAGGACCCGGTGTTTTCACCGCAGTAGCTCGAGTCACTGCTGTGGTACAGGTTCAGTCCCTGGCTTGGGAACTTCTGGAAGCTGCAGGTGACACCCCAAAAAACCCACATAAAACAAAACACAAGTCCAGACATTGCTAAATATCATCCCCGTAGAGAATCACTGCCTTGTGCCTTAGACACGTCACTTAATTTCTCAGTGCTTTGGTTTCTTCCTCTGCAGGTGCAGATACTGAAACCTGCCTCCTGGGACGCTGGGAGGGTTGGACAACATCGTGAGCACAGAGCCTCGTGAGGGCTCCCGTGTCGGTCCAGGCGGTCAGAGGAAGTACAAGTGCTGAGACCCAGCAGGCGCTCGCTGCCGTGGTTTGGGCTGGCTTTCGGGAAGGCGATGAGGAGCCTGAGTCACTTTGGGAGAAGCTCCCAGAAGCCACTTCTGAGTGTTCCTGCCGCCGTGACCTACACAGGCTGTCTGCACAGCCGAGTGGAGCGCTGCCCGGCTGCTGCTCGATGGCTGGCTGGGCCTCGGGCCGTGGGGATCTGGCTGCCCCGACCGCCGGCCTGCCTGTCTTTCTCCCCTGGGAGCAGCCAACAACCAGCTCGGCCAGGAACCCGCTGCACACAGCAGACTCCCGGGAACACCCGCCCTCTCGGAACAACCCCTCCTGGCCTCCCAGTTCTGGCACTCGAAGCCCCGCATCCTGGCTCATCTCTCGATTTCAGGCAGGCAGCACCTGGGCTGTCCCGCGCCAGGCTTCCAGCCCTCTCCAGGCATGGAGCTGGGCCACAGGCCCCTGGGCCGCCATCTTTCCAGCTGGGCTCACCTCAGGCGACACTGGTTGGGTGACCTCATTTAGGCCTGGAGCAGAAATAGAATAGATGGCGCCAATTAGCAGCTGCTCCCAAGCCAGGGGCCAGCACACCCGCCACGGCCTCCCCGAGGAGAGCTGGCAGAGGGTCACGGAAAGTTCCACACGCAGTGTGCCTCCACGGGGGAAGGGCCCGAGAATGCCACCTCCCCGGGAGCACAGCCAGCTTTGCCTCTTGCTGGTCCCCAGGCCGAAGCCCAGAGGCCTGGGGGTGGAGGAGGCACAGCCCCGGAGATCCTGGTTCCATTGGTTGGGGGCGGGGCTGGGGGGAGAATCTGCAGCGTCCACACACACTCCCCAGGTGACCCACTAGGTCCGAGGGCCAGGCTCTCAACACGCTCTGCACCTGGGCCTGGACGCCCCCTGCTCACGGCCCGACCCTAGAGGCCAGCTGAGGAGTAGGTGCCTGGACGGGACTGGCACAGAGCTGGCACCAAGTGGCTGCTGCTGTGAACCAGTCTCCACCTCTCTGTCCATCAGAGCTCTGGCTTCTGGCGCCCCCAGCAGCTGGTGTGGGCAGAGACGCAGGCTAGGGGCCAAGGGACCTCTTCTGTTCTGGGCTGCTCTGCTGGCAGGCCTGGTGACCTTGGGCCATTCCCATGACCTTTCCAGCCCACTGTCCTCTGTCCTTCCTTTCCTTTGGGGGGCTGCTCCCATCAAGAGTAGGGGGTAGCAGAAATGACACTAGCCGGGGAGTCGGGGCAGCTGGGCTGAGTCCAGCTCAGCCTCAGACAAATCACTGCTTTCTGGGCCTCACCTTGCCCGTCTCCCAGGCGTCCCTCAACCCCTAAGACTCCCGGGGGCATTCCTGGCCCTAGGCACTCGGCCCAGTGCCTGCACCTGCGTGTCCTCTGTGCTCTGTGACGTCCTCGGGAGCAGGAAGCAGGAAAGCGGCGAGTCCAGGTACACAGAGCCCGCTTTGTCTCCTGCTTAAACTCCTGTGCAAAGAAATTCGCCCCTTCATCACCCTCTTCCTCTTCCAATAAAGAAACAGGCTGAAGCTGGCAGGAAGGCACTGAAGGGAAGCCCCTGTGCCAGGCTGCCGCCTCCCCATGGGGGCAAAGGGCCCCGAGCCAGGGTCAGCAGATCCCACACCCACAGCCGAGCAGGAACTCCGGGGAGGTTCAGGCCTGGTCTGGGTCATAGTGAGAAATGAGAGGGGCCTCAGGGCGGTAGACGCACTTCCCCAGCGTTCGCAGAGGAACTCTGAGTG
Organism: Catagonus wagneri; assembly: GCA_004024745.2. NCBI lineage: Eukaryota > Metazoa > Chordata > Mammalia > Artiodactyla > Tayassuidae > Catagonus > Catagonus wagneri. The sequence continues at coordinate 1,018,462 of PVHT021183620.1, read as the reverse complement.
CTGGGGCCCCACCCCGAGACAGGCCCGCCTCGGCCCCCAGCTCAGCAAAACCCCTGACGTTGGCTGGTGCGAGGCTTGCATCTCAGCAGAGCAAATTCCTAGGTATTGCATCCTTTGATCTTTGGAAGAAGCCGGTGTGGTTATTATCCCATTTCACAGATGGGGTAGGTGAGGCCCAGAGGGGCTGGGCTGTGCCCAGGTCACACAGAATTGGGTCACTGGACCCTGGCCATCTCTCTGGCCACGCACGGTGCAGATGCCCTGACTCAGGATGCTCAGGAGATGAGGCGAGAGATGGCTTCAGAGGACGTGGGCCCTGGCATCCAGCATCGTGGGGTGCCAGCCAGGGCCTGGGGGTTAGGGCTTGAGGAGGCTGGCGCTGCCTCCGTGGGTGGCCGGCATGAGGGAGCTCAGACTATTCTGACGCTGGGGAAACAGGCCCAGTCCCTCCCCGATTTCTGAGCCTTTGTTCCTCGTCCACGCTGCCCGGGGGGCCCGTGGGCGAGATGACTCAGGCCCATCTCCGCGCCTACAGGCCCCGCCGGGCCGCGGGCAGGACGCCTGGTCTGAGGGACGCTGTGTGTGCTCGAGGTGGCAGCCGTGGGGGAGCGTCTGGGGTCAGCAGCTGACAGGAGTGACCGAGGAAAGGAGGAAGCAGGGCAGTGGGCAGGGGGAGGGCACGGCCGAACTTGGCCAGGCTCCACAGGTGATTCATGCCCGGCCTTGGCCGGCAGCCCGGAGCAGCCACGCAGGGTGTGGGCCGCAACCCGGCTTTGACAGCTCCCAGGGGTCAACCCACCAGCAGGCCACCTGGGGGCGGAGACGAGCGGAGGCGCCCCTCAGCCCCCCACCCCCTCCCGCCCAGCCCTCCGCCTTGATCTTTAGAAGAACGCTGTGAGCCAGCAGGATGCTGATTAGACCAGTTTTACAGACGGGGACAGTGGGGCCAGGGAGAGGGTGGGAGCTACTCAGGTCTCTGTCCCCAACCCCGTCCATGTCCTGTGAAGCCACCTCCTGCGCGGGGCCTGCCCAAGGGGAGACGCTCCTCCTAGATTTGACGCCGATATTCATAAACTGGGGGGCCCAGGGGGGGAGCAGGCTCTCCCTTTGCGCAAACCCTACCACAGCCAAGACCTACTGAGCAGCAGGGCTGCGCTGATGGCCCAGAAAGGGGTGAGAGGGTTCCAGGCCCTACACGGCGCATCTGGGACCGGGGGCCCTAGCGGGAAGCCCCTGACACCCCACATGGCTGGGGCGACAGGGACTGAGTGGAGCTGCTGTGCCAGCGCAGCCTGCCTCAGGGACACGCGAGCTCCTGCGAGCTGACAGGGTGCGGACTGACAAGGAGGCACAGGAAAGCCGAGTTAGGTTTTATCTGACAGACATTCCTAGGACTTCAAGCGCAGGAGGTGGCATCTTGGGGAACCTAAGAAAAGGGGAGCCATGAGAGAGAGGAGTTTTTGCAACGAAAGGCAGGTAGTGGGAACAAAAGATTACTGTTTTCTTTCTTTCTTTTTTTTTTTTTGTCTTTTGTCATTTTAGGGCCATGCTCGCAGCATATAGAGGTTCCCAGGCTAGGGGTCTAATCGGAGCTGTAGCCGCCGGCCTACACCACAGCCACAGCCATATGGGATCCGAGCCGCGTCTGTAACCCACACCACAGCTCACTGCAACACTGGATCGTTAACCCACTGAGCGACGCCAGGGATCAAACCAACAACCTCATGGTTCCTAGTTGGATCAGTTTCCGCTGCGCCACTATGGGAGCTCCAAGATTACTGTTAACTAAGCTAATGAACTGAGTGATTTTCTCCGTATGGGAAGACGCAAGAGTCGAGGCTCCTTGAAATCTCCCTTACGCGTGCACCTCAGCTACTGGGGCCGGAATCCTGTTTTCACATCCTGAGTTTCCAGGGCTCACGAGGGGGCGGTGGCAGCGGTGGGGGGGGGAGAGGGTAGAGTGCGCATGTAGGTGGCTGCCATCAATGACGACTGTGACATCCTGTTTACTGGCAGCCGGCATCGGCCCGTGGGGTGCTGCCGGGCCCATCAGTCGGCATGACGCCCAGCATCATGGACCCCTGCCAGGGACACCTCTGCCCGCCTTCGCTGGCCTGGGCCTTGCCCTGCTGGCTGCCACCCTCCACAGGCTGCCTGAAGTTCTAGGCTGGGGCGGGGTGTGTGTCCAGACTCAGGCACAGAGCAGGCTGCTGGACCTGGCAAGACCTGGAGGATTTTGGTGAGGGCACCCGGGGCCCAGCTGCCTCGGGGCTCCCGGAACTCTGCCCAGGCATCTCGCTGCAAATACGGATTCCTTCCGACCGAAGGGGCCCAGGCCAGGCAGCCACACGTGCTCTGGAGCGGCCCGGGCTCACCCGGCCGGCCCGCCCTCGGCCGCAGGTCTCCCTCGCTCTGCGCCCTCTAGCGGCGGCTGGGAAAGCTGCACGGAGGGAGTTCGCCTCCCCGTGGTTCCCGAGGCGGGAGTGTTTAAACTGGGGGTGCCTGGGAGCACGTGTGAACCGGGAGGGGCTTGGGAAGCGGGTGGGCGCTGGGGAGGACCTGGTCCTGGATTCCTGCACAGAGACCTGCCCTGGGCTGTCCCCCGGGACTCCCCCATCCAGCCAGCGCCTTACCCAACCCTGCCCCGGGACCTGCAGTGATGGAGGGGCTGAAGTGGGGCACAAGACCCCTGCATGGTGCCCTGGGGTGGCTTCACAGCAGCTGTGCTCTGGGGCTTGGGGCTTGGTCCCTTGGGTGGGGGCTGCCTTCAGATCCGTCACTAGGGAGCCTAATGCCCCAGAAGAGCTCATCCCGTCCCTGCTGGCAGCCACGTTGTGACTGTGAGGACAGTCAGTCTGAAGGCCAAGTCTGGCCACAAAGGGGCACAGAATCCAAACCACCCCAGCGAAATGGATCTGCAGTCTTGGTTGGATTAGGTCAAAAGCCTTTCTCATATCTAGACATTCTAGGCCCTGAATCTTAAATCCTCTTTCATGTTTAAATCAGCTGAATTATGTTTTTTTCACCTGGAAAAATCCTAACTGACCCAATGATCTAGAATTTTTCTCCTGGGTCTAAACACTAAACATCTCCCAATAAAAGTTGTAACCTGCCTTTTACATTTAATAATAAACTGTGGGAATTCCCATCGTGGTGCAGCAGTTAGCGAATCCGCCTAGGAACCATGAGGTTGCGGGTTCGATCCCTGGCCTCGCTCAGTGGGTTAAGGATCCGGCGTTGCCATGAGCTGTGTTGTAGGTTGCAGATGTGGCTCGGATCCAGTGTTGCTGTGGCTGGGAACTTCCACGTGCCGGGGGTGCAGCCCTAAAAATGACAAAAAGACAAAAAAAAAAGAGAAACAACGAGGTTCTACAGGAGCTCCCACCATGGCCCAGTAGGTTAAGAACCTGTCTGCAGTGGCTCGGGTCACTGTGGGTGTCAGGTTTGATCCTGGACCCAGGGCAGTAGGTTAAAGATCCTGTGTTGCTGCTGCTGCAGCTGTGGCTTGGATTCAGTCCCTGGCCTGGGAACCTCCATACGCTGTGAATTCAGCCATAAAAAAAACAAAACAAAACAAGGTCCTACCGTACAGCATAGGGAACTGTATTCACTATCCTGAAATAAACCATAATAGAAAATAATATGAAAAAGAATGTGCCATACATATACATATTTATATTTATAATTTATATTTATGAAACTCACAGTCCTAACGGCCTGAACCCAGCCAGAACACAGACTGGGACTTGAACCCATGGTTTTACTTTTTTTTTTTTGGCTTTTTTTAAGGGCCACACCTGCGGCATATGGGGGTTCCCAGACTAGAGGTTGAATCGGAGCTGTAGCCGCCGGCTTTCACCACAACCACAGCAACACCAGATCTGAGCCGCGTCTGTGACCTACACCACAGCTCATGGCAACGCCAGATCCTTAACCCACCGAGCGAGGCCAGGGATCAAGCCCGCAACCTCATGGTTCCCAGTTGGATTCGTTAACCACTGCGCCACCACAGGAACTCCGAACTCACGGTTTTAAATTCGAGTTACTCACCCTGTGTCTGGACTCACTAAGGTTCAGGATTTTTATGCCTCCGCGCAGAAGAAGCAAGTCGCACCTCCACTAGTTAAGCAGCCACAGCCACACCAGATCCACACCACAGCTCATAGCAACGCAAGATCCTTAACCCATTGAGCGAGGCCAGGGATCGAACCCGCAAGCTGACGGTTCCTAGTCAGATTCATTTCCTCTGCACCATGAATGGGAACTCCTCAGGGTTTTTTTTTTGCCTTTTGTTGTTTTATGACCGCACCTGCGGCATATGGCGGTTCCCAGTCTATGGATCTAATCGGAGCTGTAGCCGCCGGCCTACACCACAGCCACAGCAACGCCGGATCCTTAACCCACTGAGCAAGGCCAGGGATCGAACCCGCAACCTCATGGTTCCTAGTCGGATTCATTTCCGCTGCACCATGATGGGAACTCCTCAGTTTTAATGGTTGGTGGGCATGCAGAGCAGCCGTGGCCTGAGAAGGGCGTGGTCTGTGATGGTGGCTCTGAAGCCCCAAGGATGAGAGGCAGGCTCACTCCAGCAGGCGAGACCCGCAGAGGTGCTATGTGGGGGTTGGGGGTGCGGCCTACAGAAGGTGATGGTGCAGGGACGGGACAGGTGACTGTTGTGACGCCAGGATCCTGTCCACCTTCTCTCGAAAGTTTCCCCAGCAAAGGGCTCCTTCCTGGATGGGGAATGTGTGTGAGCCAGCGGCCCCAAGGGCCCAGGGCATGCTGCAGCCGACGCTGCCTTCTGCTGTCCCTCAGAGGACCAAGGTCTGGCTCCTTCCTCTGCTGGGAGTGTCGGCTGCTGCTAGCTCAGCGCTAAGTCCCTCTTTGGGAACTGCCCTCAGCAGAGCGGCGGGTCCTCTCCCAAGTGCATGCGCCTCTCCCCAGGGGCAGCTCACACCCAGTGACTGGTCTACGCAGCAGCACAAAGTCTCCACCAGCTCATCTCCACCCAGGTCGCCTTTCGGGGCCTCCTTCCTTGGCCTGGTGCTGCATGGCCACCCTCACCGCGCAGCGTCTCCCAGTGAACCACTTGCATGCAAATCTGTCTCACCATCTGCTTCCTGGGGGACCCGACCTGGGTCACAGATCTTACCGTCCTAAAGCCTCACAGCAGCATCCAGTTTCCTCTGGTCTCCTGGCTTCAGTAACGACATTCTCTCTGACTGGAACATTCCTCGCATCATTTTTTTTTTTAAAGTATGATCTGCATTTTATTGTCTTTTGAAAGGATAGAATTCCTTCAGTCTCTAAGGACCCGGCTCCTTACACGGGCTTTGGTGGAGGTTGTGGGCGGCACCCGCAGGTCCAGCTCAGGGTGGCGGTGTTCTGTCCTCGCGGGCTCCCCCAGAGCGACCCCCGACCACCCCGCTGTGAGCGGCACAACTCACCAATAATGTAGTTTCACATACAGCTTGGGAAGCACACAGGCATTGAAAACACTCGCTTCAGGAAATGTCCCTAACCGCGGCCACTGCCTCTACAATGCTGCAAATGACGAACTTCTTTTTTTTTTTTTTTCCCTTAATGGATTTTATTTCAATTATAGGTGTGCATAAATCATCACAAGTCAATTTTACAGATTTTTTATCCCAAACCCACAGTGTATCCCCCCACCCCCAGATTGTCTTATTTGAGAAACCAAGGTTTTCCAAAGTCTGTGAGTCATTGTCTGTTCTGCAAAGAGGTTCGCTGTGTCTTTTTAGTTTCTACATGTAAGCGGTAGCATTGGGTGTTGCTGTCTAATTGTCTGACTGGTTTCACTTCGCATGATAATTTCTAAGTCCATCCTTGTTGCTATAAATGTTGGTAATTCGTTCCTTTTAATGGCTGAGTAATGTTCCATTGTGTGTATGTACCACATCTTCCCTATCCACTCCTCTGTCGATGGGCATTTAGGTTGTTTCCATGACCTGGCTATTGCATAGAGTGCTGCGACCAGATACTATAAAACTCTTAGAGGAAAACATAGGCCAAACACTCTCTGACATAAATGACAGCAACATCTTCTCAGATCCATGTGTCAGAGTAAGGACAATAAAAAGAGAAATAGACAAATGGGACTTAATTAAACTTCAAAGTTTCTGCACAGCAAAGGAAACCCTAAACAAAACGAAAAGACAACCCACAGAATGGGAGAAAATATTTGCAAATGATTCAACTGACAAGGGATTAATCTCCAAAATTTACGAACAGCTCCTACAGCTCAACACCAAAGAAACAAACAACCCCATCAAAAAATGGGCAGAGGATCTAGGCAGACAATTCTCCAAAGAAGACATGCAGATGGCAAATAAACACATGAAAAGATGTTCAACATCGCTCTTCATTAGAGAAATGCAAATCAAAACCACTATGAGGTACCACCTTACCACGAACTTCTTAATGGCTTTATCCTTGGGCACGCATCGGGCATGGCTGGTGCAGTGAACAGGCTGCACGTGGCCGCGGCCCTTTTTGGTACAGCCACTGTTCTTTCTTTTCTTGGTCATCTTGAAAGTGAAGACGCGAGAGGGGCATTCCCCGCATCTTGTCCCGTCACACGGACTCAAACTTACAGGACAGGCGCAGATCTTATCAGTCACTCCACCTCCTCGGGCCCTCAGTAAATGATATCGCTTACTGTTTTTATTTTATTTTATTTCACTTGATTTTATTGGCTGCGCCCACAACATACAAAAGTGCACTGGGCCGGGGACTGATCCCGTGCCACAGAAGTGACAACACTGGACCTTAACCCGCTGAGCCACCAGGGACGCTCCGCTGTTGTGTCGGGTACATTTGCCTTTGCCAACAAGTGTTGGAGGCAGCTCAGGGCATAAGAGCAAGAGCTCTTAATGACATTTTAGTGTGCTAGGAAACAATGTAACATGCAACAAGGTCATAAAGAATAAAAGACCGGGATACACTCCATTTGCCTCAGGAAATAAAGCACACTGCCGCTGAAGCCCCTGTGAATTCCCTGCTGATCTAATCCCCCACCGTGCCCCAGTTAGGGAACCGCTCTCCTAAATTTAGCTCCCAGCACTCTTTTACTTAAAAGAGAGGAACTAAGGAGTTCTCACTGTGGCTCTTTAGGTTAAGAACCCAACATACTCTCCTGGAGGATGCAGGTTCGATCCCTGCCCTTGCTCAGTGGCTTAAGGATCTGTTGTTGTCATAAGCTGGGCGTAGGTCGAAGATGTGTGTGGCTCAGATCTGGCGTTGCTGTGGCTGTGGTGTAGACTGACAGTTGCAGCTCTGATTGGATCACTAGCCTGGGAACTTCCATATGCCTTGGGTGTTGCCCTAAAAGGACACATAGACACACACACAAAAAAAAGAGGAATTAAATGGTAGCACATTATATACATTCGTATCCAAATCCACCTGTTGATATAAGTAACTAATTTATTCATTTTTAGTCTCATACAGCATTCTTCATACAGCATTCTTTGGTAATTCTATGTGTAATTGATCACACAGGGACCAAGTTGCCACCAACACTCCTGTCTTTGCGAACAGGGAGGTCACTTGAGGTACACATTGAAAGTACACACTGAAAGTGGGATCTCTGGGCGATCAGATATGGTGTCTGCACCTTTCATCATTGGAACTTGCTAAATGGCCATGCAAATTTGCGGAGTGAAGTTATGCCCCCACCAGCAGTGAATCAGGGTTCCGCTGGCACTGACAGAGTTTTAAATATTTTCCCAACCACGGTATGGCCTGGGTTCTGATTTTCTTTTGCCTTTGCCTTGTCAGGAGGTTCCCAGGCTAGGGGTCTAATCAGAGCTACAGCTGCCGGCCTATGCCACAGGCACAGCAATGCGGGACCCGAGCCATGTCTGCGACCTACAGATCCTTAACCCACTGAGCGAGGCCAGGGATTGAATCCGCAACCTCATGGTTCCTAGTCGTATAGGTTTCTGCTGTGCCACGATGGGAACTCCACTGGTTCTGATCTTCCATTAGGGTAAATCTCAGTGAAAGGAGGCCTCTGGCGCTTGCGGCCCAATGACGATTTCTTCTGCAGGGTCTCAGACGCCTCCTTCTCTGCGCTTGCGCATCCCCCTATTAGATTCCTGGGTGCGGCCCCTCCCGAGGCCCCGCCTCCGCAGGACTCTGGCCTCCCACGGGCTTTGCGCCAGATACTGTGGCACACCCATCTTTATTTCATTTCTGGAGGTTAGCTCCATCTTTTTTTTTTTTTTTTAATTGGCGTATGGTTGACTTACAATGTTATATTAGTTTCAGGTGTACAGCAAAGTGAATCAATTTTACATATCCTTTCTTTTTTCCCATATGGGTTATTAGAGACTCTTGAGTGGATTTCCCTCAATACGGTAGGTCCTTGTTAATTATCTGTTTTATATACAGTACTGTGTATATGTTATTTGCACTCCAATAGGTCCCTCCCCCTACGGCTTCCCCATACTGACCTTAAGTTTGAATTTTTTTTTTTTCGGTCTTTTGAGGGTCACACCTAGGGCAAGTGGAAGTTCCCAGGGTAAGGGTTGAATAGAAGCTGCAGCTGCCGGCCTATACCACAGCCACAGCAATGCCAGATCAGAGCCGCATCTGTGACCTACACCACAGCTCATGGCAACGCTGGCTCCTTAACCCACTGAGCAAGGCCTGGGATCAAACCAGCATCCTCATGGATTCGTTTCTGCTGCGCCACAAAGGGAACTCCCTCTTTTCATGTGATTTTGGCCATCTATCTCAATTTAGACTTTATTTTTTGATTATGTTGCCTTTTGGGGGGGAGGGCGTGCCCAGAGCATGTGGAAGTTCCTGGGCCAGGGACTGAGCCTGCGCCGCAGCAGTGACAACACCAGATCCCTGACCTGCTGTGGTCCGGGGGGTGTCTCGACCGTGTCTCTCTTGATGCCAACCTCTGCCTGGGCAGCAGTGCTGGGACTTTGCCCTGCTCTGTCCTCCCCTGGGGAACGGGGTCTCCTCAGCCGGAGACGGATGGGTCCTCCTCCACAGTGCTCGGCTGAGGCCTCACCTCTGACCTCAAACTACCTGGAAGCCTGGCTGCAGATAGGCTCACTGCTTGTGCTGAGCTTTCCAGCACCAGCACTACTCATCTTTTGCTCAGACGGTCTTGAAGCCTTCACGTCTGTCTCAGTGCCCTGCCTATGCCTCCCCTGAGAGACAGCGGCTAGGAAAGCAGGAGGAAAGTTATGGGAGCAACCGAACTGACGATGCTGTAATTACCTCCAGTCAGTTTGCCAACTGCTGTCCCCTTCCCTTTGTAAACTCAGTCCTAGTCACCCACTCAGAGGTTCTTGTTTTTTTTTAATTTGTAATGACTGCACCTGCAGTATATGGACGTTTCCAGGCCAGGGGTTGAATCAGAGCTGCAGGTGCCAGCCTACACCACAGCCACAGCAACTCGGGATCTGAGCCGCATCTCCGACCTATGCTGAGCTTGCAGCAACGCCGGATCCTTGGCCCACTGAGTGAGGCCAGGGATCGAACCCACGTCCTCACGGATAGTAGTCAGGCTCTTAACCCGCTGAGCCACCATGGAAACTCCCACTCATGGATTCTTGCAATTAGCTCCACTGCACTGGGGAGGATCCCCAGGACCCCCTGTGCCATGGGCGGGGACCCCTGAGGCCATCAGAGGCTGACCCCGAGGACAGGCCCCAGGGCCGTGCACTGTGGAGGGATTCCCCGGGCCCGTCCTGAGCTCTGCCGGGCGCAGGTCCCAGGAGGCTTCCTGAGGCTTTATCAGGAGGTCTCTGGAGAATCGCCGGGGCCGTGCAGGGCAGGATCCCAGGGCGCCCCCACCACCGCGCAGCAGAGGGGCCCTGGGTGTCTACAGGCGATCCATCGAGACCACCTCAGGCAGGGGGTTCCCGGACAGTGTCCACCTCCGTGGCGGAAGGGGATCCCCAGAGAGCCCCCGAGCCTGTCGTCCACCTCACAAACGTTCTTGGAGAGCTCACTGCAATGCTGTAGGATCAGAAGACACATGTTGCACCTGCCAGCAGTGTCTTACAAGTGCCATGGGGAGAGACGGAGCACACGGTTGGTAAATGCCGCAGGATGGGGGCAGTCACCGTGGGGAGAGACGGAGCACACGGTTGGTAAACGCCGCAGGATGGGGGCAGTCACCGTGGGGAGAGACAGAGTGCACAGTCAGTAAACGCCGCCGGATGGGGGCAAGCACTGTGGGGAGCCTCACGATTACAAGACTGGATAGAAAATTCGGGGTCACAAGGGGTTGGGGTGAACGACTCCCTGTGCTCCGTGCCCAGGGCGCAGTCATTACGGAGGCACCGCTGGCACATGGGTGAGAGACTACGGATAAAGGACCCAGCACAGGTGAATGAAAAGAGGGCGCTACCGGGTCCGTGAACAAAGGTCGCTGCAGCCCTCGAGCTATCCCCGCACGGCCGCCCGCGTGGTGAGCCCCGAGGGGACTCAGGTTGGAAGGAGGACGCCAGCCTCTAGCAACGACCTGCTGCAGCCTCTCCCCGGAGAGGCACCTGCACCCGGAGGAGACGCAGGGCGGGAAAGAGCGGGGCCTGTGCCACAGCGCTGAGCTGCACACAAAAGGAATGGTTTCCGTGAGCCGCACTCTCGTATCTTCTCATACAAAGAAAAGTGCTAGATTCTTTGAGATGTCCGGTTACCTTTAAATAACAGTGATCTTTTGATGTTCTGACTACCTGGTCTTTATTACAAAAACTCCTATAGGTCCTGGCCCCTCCCTGACCTCTTGGGAGCCGATCCTTAAGTGTCCCATCAGCTGGCTGATTCTGGGGGGAATCGGTTTTGGGGGGCACCAATGGGTGGCGTTGCCCGTTTTGTCCTCACAGTTAAAGTCAGGGGCAAAGGTGGTCCCCGCATTGCTGCAGATTTTGGTTCCAGAGCTCTGGCATGGGCAGCAAGACGAGTTACCCCATGGCAGAGAAGACGGGTGTGCTTTGAGAGGAGAGGCGTCGGGTACCGGGTGCGTTCACGCGAGGGGCAAGGCCCAGGTGCGGCAGCTGAGCCAGGGGCGGCAGCTGGACTTTAAGAGGGGCAGGGGACGTGAGACCCTCAGCCAGTGTATGTCTGAGGTCATTGCCAGTGGGGTGTAGCTTGCCTTTCAGACTTGGAGGTGTCGCTCTGAGGACCGGGATGGCAGATCCAGCACTGGGACAGCCTCTCTCCCTTGCGCGATGGTTTGGAAAGACTGACTATCGTGTTCAATTCCCATCCCCCTAACGCAGATCCCCCGAGGAGGAAGAGAAAAGTTAGGGTGGCTAATAACTTCATAATAATACCAATCAGGGGTCTCATTTGGGAAGCAGCTGAACAGTAAGCAGCACGAGAAGAAGTCCTGCAGTAAACAAAAGCCCAGCGGCATATCCGGGGTCCCGGCCCACCCCCACTTGCCTGGTTCTTCCCATCGAGAGTCCCAAAGGGACTAGCCTCAAAGTGAGAGGTACTTACCGTGTTGCTGTCACGCGGCTCAGGACATCCGAGGCCTTGGGAAGGGTCACAGGAATAGCTGGATGTGTGTCTTCGGGTTCCTGTAACATATCAGTGGAGGCAAGTTTAAATCTGGATGGATGGACCCAGCCTGTGACTCCCTAACGTTTAACTGCCGCAGGGGAGCTAAGCCCCTTCCATTTGGGGAGCAGCTGTCGCCTCCAGGGGTCTCATCTTTCCAGGTCTTGAAAAGCATCCAGGCCCCAGGGCTTACAACAAGGGACAGGCTGTTATCTGAACTCCGATACCATATTCTTTTCTTTCTTTTTTTAAGGGCTATACCTGCAATATATGGAAGTTCCCAGGCTAGGGGTTGAATAGGAGCTACAGCTGCTGGCTGCCTGTGGGATCCTTTAACCCACTGATCTAGGCCAGGGATTGAACCCACGTCCTCATGGATACTTGTTGGGTTCACTTACTGCTGAGCCACAATGGGAACTCCTCAAGTAACTCTTTTGATTGTATCTGGAGGCCCTTTTCCTGCGACAAGCTGAAAGACCATCGCAGACACGGCTTCTTTGCCCAGATGGAGAGTCATGCAGCCCTTCGAGCACTTCCCACTGGTCGGCGGGGGCACTGGTCAGCGGGGGATGAGCAGTCATTGGTCCATGTGCCACCAGCCCACTCCCTTACTCCCCGCCAACCCCCGTCTCGTGCCCAGGTCTCTTTAGAACCTGAGTCCCCCTGGGTAGCGTGTCAGCAGGGGAAGCAAGTGGGATCAACGCCACTTCCGTTACTGGCAGCAGGGCTGCTCTCTCTGTGTCCCCATCTGCGCTCTTGTTCCCTTGGGCAGTTTGGGAGGTTCCCTTCTGTGCCCCGCGGCCGTGAATAATTGCTGTTTGTCTTAGTTTTGGAGCCTCTTCTATGAGATGTGAAATCTCAGGCCCGAATTTTACCGGGGCTTGTATTTTGTAGGGGAAATTTCTGCCTTCAAAAGCCCTCTTTCCTTCCAGATACTGCCTGGGCACGTGGGGCAAGGACGGCGTCTTTGGAGTCGGCGTACAAACTTTTCCTCCCCTAGGCCGAGGGCTGAGTTGGAGCTGTAGTCTGGTCCTTTGGGCTGAAGTGCTGGCTGACAACGGTTTCAGTTTTCCAACACCATGAGCGCTCCCGACAGCACACCCTGTGCTCCTGAGCCTTCGTGAAACTACTGGTCAGTAAATCCTTCCTCCTGGGGGGTCTTCCATGGTCTGGTCTGTTAGGTCAGGCCTACAGGCAGAAACCTGGCAAGGCGTTCAAGGCAGGACTGTGTTAGCTTTGGGCTTTTGGCAGGCATCAGTGTAGGCAGGTCATGGTGTGTCAGGTTTTGAGGGTTACCTCTGGGCAGTCAGGGAATAAAGCCTGGTACTTAGTAAGGCAGCCTCCGGTTAGCCAGTGGTGGCTTTTAATCTCTAGAATCCCTTGGACTTGATGAGGGGTCTGGACTCCAAGTGGCTGCCCAAAGTGAGCTTGTTGGCTTTGTGCATTAGCAAAGCGGCGGCAGCTACTGCCTGGAGGCGGCCAGGCCAGCCTCAGGCCACTGAGTCCAGTTGTTTGGAACAATAACTTATTGGCCGAGGAACCTCTCCTAGTTTCTGTATCGGGGCCCCAGAGCTGTCCTGCTTTTTAGCCCTGTATGAGGTGAATGGCTGTTTTAAGTCAGAGACCAGAGCAGGCCTTTGGTGAGGGCCAGTTTATGACACTTTCTTGTTCCCCAGTCCAAAGCAGTGGTTCTGAGTCTGGGCCTTCAGGGGCTCCACACAAGGGCTTGGCTATTAGCCCAAACCCTGGAACCCAGATTCTGAAAAACCTGCCGTGCCTAAGAAGGCCCAGAGATGTGTCTTGGTCTTTGGGACACAGACCTCACCCCGCTTGTCACCTATCTGGAGACGGCGTCAGCTTCCAGGGCTTATAAGGTACCCCAGGTATTTAACTTGTAGCTTTGAGATTTGTGCCTTTTCCTGGAGACCCTGCAACCCTGGGCCTCAAGGAAATTAAGTCAGTGGTGTTCTGATCTGAGGCCTTCACGGTGGAGCTCCCTGTTAATGTGTCATCCGCATTTGTATTTGGTGTTTGCCCCCCTCCCCGGTGGCTGAAGTTGGTATCGGGCCGGGGGGGGGGGGTGGTGGTTTGCTGTAGGCTTCCTGATGGGAGGGACTGGTGCCTGCCCACTGGTACGTGGGGTTGATTCCTATCCTTCTAATGGGTGGGGCTTTGTCTCTGGGTGAAATTAGAGGCCAGCTGTGTGCCTGAGGGGTCTTTAGGCAGCCTGTTTACTGATGGGTGGGGCTGAGATCCCACCTGAATTGTTGTTTGGCCTGGGGCTTCTCAGTGCTGATGGGAGGGACCAGATTTTCCCAGAAATGGCCACCTCCAGAGAAATGCAGTCTGCTGAATGTCCCCGAGAGCTTCACCTCCAATGCCCTTCCCCCACAACAAGCCACAGTCACCCTGTTTTCCCAGGAGATTCTCCAAGAATTGCAGTTAGGTTTGACCCAGATTCCTATGGAGACTTTGCTTTGCCCTGGGACCCAGTGCACGTGAAAGTCTGTGTGCACCTTTCAAGAATGGGGTCTCCATTTCCCCCAGTCCTGTGGAGCTCCTGTGCACAGGCCCCACTGGCCTTCAATGCCAGATGTTCCGGGGGCTCTTTCTCCCTGTTTCAGATCCCCAGGTGTGGAGATTAGACGTGGGGCTCAGAACTCTCAGTCCTGTAGCTGAGTCTCTGACGCAGTTACTTTCCAGTCTGTGGGGCTTCCCACCCGGGAGGTATGGGGTTGCTTCTATCGTGTAATCGCCCCTCCTACCTCTTGATGTGGTCTCCTCTTTGTCTTCTGGAGTAGAATATCTTTTTGAAAGTTTCCAGTCCATTTGGTTGAAGGTTGCTTGGCATTTGGTTGTAGTTTTGTTGTTTTTGGGAGAGAAGTTGAGCTCCAGTCCTTCTATTCTGCCATCTTAATCCTCATCTGCGTTTGTAGAACAGCCCCGTCTTTTGGGCGTGTTTTCCTTAGTTTCTTTCCTAGAGCCATGCCATCCAGGTATGTCATTGCATGTGGCCGGAGCACAGGTTAGTCCCTCAAAGGCACACAGGCACCGTGTGGGGGGATGAACCGGGATGCAACAGGCCTCCTGAGGTCAAGCAGGATGGACCACTCAGCGTCCTCAGGGACAGGGACTAACATGTTTGAGGACTGGCCACGGGGGGCGGTACAGGGACCATGGCATCACCTACGTTCTGAGGTCTTGCACCTGTCGACATCTCCAGTGCGCTCAGCATCGGGCAGAATAGGGGTGCTGCACGGAGGCTGACAGGGCACCTAGAGGCCTCCCCCCCCTTTTTCTAAGGGCCATGCATGTGACATATGGAAGTTCCTGGGCCAGAGGGTTGAATGGAGCTGCAGCTGCGGTCTACACCACAGCCACAGCAATGTCGCATCCAAGCAACATCTGGAACATAAGCTGCAGCTTGCAGCAATGACGGATCCTTGACCCACTGAGCGAAGTCAGGGGTGGAACCTGCGTCCTTACGGACACTAGTCAGATTCTTAACCCGCTGAGCCACAACAAGAACTCCAAGAAGCCATGTTTTAAGAATTTATCTATGAGGGCTTGTAACCCTTTTTTCTTCCAAGCTTCTGGGGTACTGTGTCTTGTTAGGGTAAGTGGCCTGAGGCTTCAGGCTAATTTTTACAGGATGGGCATGATGGTTTCTTGGGAACTTTTTAAAAAAACTTCTTATAATGATTTTTATTTTTTCCATTATAGTTTGCTTACAGTGTTCTGTCAATTTCTAGTTCCCAGGAACCGCTCTGTCCCAAAGCACAGGTTTCACTGCTTGTGGCATGAGGCTAGGAATAGTCTTTGTCTTCCTGCTTATCTGCCTTATTCGGGGACAGGATAAGGCAGTGTCCAGCCCTCCTGTGATATGGCCCCAAGGGAGCCCTAAGGGGCAGGACACTCAGGGACAACGAAAAAGGCGTGTGGACTCAGACGTCGCTCAGATTGGCAAGTGAGAGCCCGGTGAGGTCATGGGTGTGCGGCTTTCTGTCCGATCGATACCAGTTGGTGCGCAGCTTTCAGAGGAAAGGAGTTCAGTGTGAAAAATCAGGACAGAGCAGGTGGCCCCTGTATTGACTAGAAAACCCACCTCACCTGCCATGTCAAGGATGGCCCGAGGCTCCTCCATGGAGATCTTGTTGCGGGTAGGAGGGAGAGCTGCCAGAGTGCCAGGCCCCTCAGTTGTCCAGCACAGCTGGTTCAGGAGCCGGAGCCCCCTTCCCCTTCAACACCGAACATGGTCCCACCTCCAGCGACTGGTCTGTGCGCAGACTGGGCATGGCCTAGCGGGGCTCCTTCTGGCATTCACGGGCCCCGTGGCTGGTCAACTCACATTTGAAGAGCTCCCTGTTGTTGGTCTTACCTCCAGACTGATGGATGAAGCTTCTAGGCCTCTTGGTGTTGCCCCGAGGTTGCAAGGCCAGGCTGACAGCAATGGAGACGAGTTTAGCTTGAGCCTCGGCCTGCCTGCCGTTTTCACACCAAGTTCTTTCCTCCTCCTCATTCTGATCTCCACTATTAAATGCCCTGAAGGCCACCTCTAGGAATTGAGGCATAGGGGTTTGTGGGCCTAATTTTAACTTTTGGAGTTTTTGCCTAATATCAGGGGCAGACTGGTTGATAAAATGTTGCCCCAGCAGGGACTGACCCTTGGGAAAGGAGGGGTCTGTGTTAGTAAATTTTCTGGAAGCCTCCACAAGCCATCCTTGAAAGAGAGCTGGGTTTTCTTCCTTCTCTTGGGTCACTTCCTTGACCTTTTCATAGTTGGCTGGTTTCCTAGTGCATTTTTTTCTTTTTTCTTTTTTTTTGCCTTTTTTAGGGCCGCACCTGTAGCATATGGAGATTCCCAGGCTGGGGGTTGAATTGGAGCTACAGCTGTTGGCCTACACCACAGCCACAGCAACGCCAGATCCAAGCTGCCTCTGTGACCTACACCACAGCTCATGGCAACGCCAGATCCTTAACCCACTGAGCAAGGCCAGGGATTGAACCCACAACCTCATGGTTCCTGGTCAGATACGTTGACCGCTCTGCCACAATGGGAACTCACCTAATGCATTTTCCCATTCCTTCTTTTTCTTTCTTTTTTTTTAGGGTTGCACCTGTGGCATACGGAGGTTCCCAGGCTAGGGGTCGAATTGGAGCTGTAGCTGCTGGTCTACATCACAGCCATAGCAACAGGGGATCTGAGTAGTGTCTGTGACCTATGCCACAGCTCATGGCAATACTGGATCCTTAACCCACTCATGGAGGCCAGGGATTGAACCTGCGTCCTTATGGATACCAGTCAGATTCATTTCTGCTGCACCACGCGGGGAACTCCTTATTTTTTAAATTAAAGTATGGTTGCTTTACAATGTTGTGTCAATTTCTGCTGGGCAGCAAAGTGACCTGGGCATACATATATATACATTCCTTTTTTTTTAGTATTGTGATTTTTATTTTTCCACTATAGCTGGTTTACAGTTTTCTGTCAATTTTTCAACTGTACAGCGTGGTGACCCGGTTATGCATATGTATATAGATTTGTCACAAATGATTAGTCATAGTTCTTGGTGCTATACAGCAGGATCTCCTTGCTTGTCCATCCCAAAGGCAATAGTCTACATCTGTTAACCCCAGACTCCCAGACCAACCCATTCCCTCCCCCTCCTCCTTGGCAACCACAAGTCTGTTCTCCAAGTCCGTGATTTTCTTTTCTGTGGAAAAGTTCATCTGTGCAGTCTATTAGATTCCAGATATAAGTGATGTGATATATGGTATTTGTCTTTCTCTTTCTGACTTACTTCACTCAGTATGAGAATCTCTAATTCCATCCATGTTGCTGCAAATGGCATTATTTTATTCTTTTTTAAGGCTGAGTAGTATTCCATTGTGTATATATACCACATCTTCTTAGTCAAATCATCTGTCGATGGACATTTGGGTTGTTTTCATGTCTTGGCTATTGTGAATAGTGCTGCAATGAACATGTGTGTGCATGTGTCTTTTTCAAGGAGATTTTTGTCCAGATATACGCCCAAGAGTGGGACTGCTGGGTCACACGGCAGTTGTGTGTAGTTTTCTCAGCTACCTCCATACTGTTTTCCACACATTCTTTCCCCACATCACCGTCCATTATGGTTTGTCCCAAGAGACTGGATACAGCTCCCTCTCGTCCCTCCTAAGAGGCAGTGGACCATGTGGCTCCTGGTTCTTGTCTCCCCAGGGAACTGTAACCCCAAGCGGGCTCCTCGTTTGGGACTGTGTCCCCAAACACATCATCAACGCTGGGTGGCCCCTGTTGAGCTGGTCAGCGTGCCCTTGTGCTGCTGCCCAAACCCTTTGCCTCTTGTGGACACAACAGGCAGATAGGCTATTTGGATGTCCTTCCACTTCATACCAAAGGCCAGGCTCAGGGCTGGAGAGCCTTTGGTAAACCTAGAAGGATCCTAAGAAAAACAGCCCAGACTGTGTTTGCACCGGGCTCGCCTGGTTGGGCAGAAGGGCACGTGTACCTGGACTGCACCCTCGCCATCTGCTGCTTCCCTAAGAGGGGACAGTCTCCCTGATCCTGGGTGACAGGAAGGTCCACTACAGGTTACCCCAGGTGGATTAGTTTTTCCAGCCCGGGTATTGGTTGGTAGAGAGGGCACAGGGAGGCAGGGACTGGGACTGGCCAGGGGAACCTGGAGAAGCAGGGTACTCGTAGGAGCGGGAGAGGCTGCTTCTCCCGAGAGCTGGGGGAGGTAAAAGAGGGCTGTCTAGAAGGCAGAGGAGGCAGGGCTCCTCCCATGTGGAGCAACCTGCAGCCGAGGACAAGGGGCTCTCCAGGGGGGAGAAGCCGGCGGCCCAGAAACATTTACCAGGAGGCTTTGAACTGGAAGGGGTCCAGGGCGTCCCCTAGGTCCCCATCGACTTTGAACTAGACGTCTCTGGTTGAACTTAGTTGTGTCGGAAAAACCACTACGTCGTCAGGGTTTCCTTGGGGGGGGCGCTGACTATACAATTATGTCCTATGATTATTTTTCCTGTACTGGGGTGCATCCCCGGGACCAGGCATCTAAAAGATGCAGGACACGGGCCGCACGGAACCCACCAGCCCCGAAGGCTGTTTGTAGGAGGGAGTACACGGCCAAGGCCTGAAGTGAGGGGATCCAAGGGGAGAAAAGAGCAACTCTTGGAGGAACTGGAGTGGGCGCAACAGAAGGTGGCCTGAGGGCCAAAGGGTGCTGGCATTCTTGTAAGGTAGCTGCGGACAGAGGGTGAGGTGGGAGACTAGGCAACAGAAGAATTTAAAGTCACTTGCCCTGTTTTCTTGACAACAAACGTAAGACCTAAGGGAACCTGTGAATTCTTCCCGACACAGAAGCACTGAGCCTGGCAGTGACGCAGGCGCATTCAGGGGTGACGTTCAAGAAAACTTCCCCCGAAAGGCTGTGAAAACAGGAGGTGAAAGAGAGACCTCGCTGTACAAGTAATGTAGGAAAGCAAGCCCCAGAAGAGGGTCCTGCGTGGGACCAGGAGGAAGACTCGCTGGGCTCCTCCAGGCTGGGATATGTGTTTCCACCAGGTCCCAGAGGACAGCACCAGATGTGACCCCCAAGGAGGGTGCCGTGTCACGCTGGATGGGCTGAGACGATGCCCTGTCAGTCTTAAGGACGGAAGCACGCAGAGAGTGAGGAAGAGGGCGGGAGGGGTCCGGGGGTCTCTAGGCCTACGATCTAGCTTGAGTCTGGGGTCTGAGTCACAGCACCGGTGGGTTTGATGGTGAGAGGACCTTGGGCCTTTCTTCTCTGAAGAAAGAATTCGGCAAAAAGATCAAGACTGCCAGACAGATACAGAGTTTATTAGAAGCGCAGTAGTGTGGAAGGGCACTGAGCAGGCTTGTGGGATGGGTTGTGCCCAACAGGGCAGCTTAGACAGCTTAGATGGGGGCTCCTGCTCTGTGTCGCCTACCATCTTACACGTGCCCATATTTGGCCTGACTCAGGGCCCTTCCTGGTGGGTGCGTGCATCTCTCAGCCAAGATGGAGTCCAGCGTGAAGGTTTCTTGGGTGGAGATTGGCAGGACATATTATGGGCTGGCGGCCCCTCCCTAGACCGAGGACCTTTTCTGTGCCTGTGTTGGGCTGGGAAATCCCCTTGACCACAAGAATGAGGAAATTGTCTTCTACGCAATGATTTTTTTTTGGGGGGGTGGGGCGGTGCCCGCTTCACACTGACATTCCCAGGCCAGGGATTGAACCTGTTCTACAGCAGTAACAACACTGGGTCCTTAACCTGCTGAGCCACAGGGGAACTCCACTCCTGCTGGTACCTCATCTCAAACTAGGAGACTGGTTGCAGCTGCTCAGCCTGGGGCCCCTCTACCTCCTACGTCACTATGATGTTTTTGCAAAAGCACTTCATCTTCAAGATTCATTGGAAGGCTACAGAAGCAGTTACAACAATTCCACATGAGTGGCTGTGAGGATCCCAGTCCATATGCCCCTGACTTAGAACGAGGAGCCGTCCTCCTCCTGGGGCCCCCAGATCAGGCATCCAGAGATTTTTTTTATTCCCTGACAGGCAAGGTTGATGCCCCTACTCAGCTCTGAAGCAGTCACAGAAGATGGACTATCTTGCCATAGGAATGAGAGAGTGAAATCTCCGAGTGGAGAATAAAACGGGAGGGAAGGAGACAGGACGCAACCCTTAAAGAACAGCATAGCCCTTGAGGATATGACAAAAACTGGTTAGAAACAACTAGGTCCACGAACCAACCAGGCATAAGATTTGACTTTCAGAAGACGCGAAGCCTCACTACATGCTCCTATGTAATGCAGCAGCAGGCTAAATGATACACCCAGAGGCGTCATGACAGTTCCGGGCTGACCATAAAAAGCCAAAAAGTGGGCGGTGGCCCAATTCCTTGAAATCTCTGCCTCTCCTCAAGATACCTGGAATAGTCTATAAAGTTACCCAGCCCATAAAAACTAAAGATACCATGTTTTGGGGCTGCTCTTAAGCCTCTCGAGAGGACCTGCATTCTGTCCACGAATATGCAGCAGATCCACTTTGTCTTTCACTGAATTCTTTCTGCAAGGAGACATTAAAAAAAACAAAAAACGCTGAGCATCAGTAAGTTCTGAGACTAGGCGTGCGATTTCAACTAAAAGACAGTGGGTTCCCGTCCCAGCGCAGTGTGTTTTGGCTAAGTACCCTCTGAGCTGCGCGGGTCCACCTCCCCCCAACCCCCACTGTCCTTGGCTCGGCCCCTCCCTCCCTGCTCCTCACTCGCCCAGGCCACCCCGTCGTGGCTCTCACCTCGCTGCACCGTAAGTCCGCAACACTTGGTACTTAACCGATCCCTACCTACCAAGTTCGGGGGGGCAGTGCAGAGCGCCCCGGTGTTTCCGGTCCCCGAGTCGCCCCGCCTTCAAAACCATAGTTCTTCCGTCTGGGAAAGCAGGACCGCGGGCCGGACACTGCGCTTAATAATAAACCCGCCAGCCGAGCGACGACCGAACCCTCTGCGCTTCCTCCGCGGCGCCTAATAGTGACGCAAGGCTCCCGCGCTTGCGTCACGCGCGGCTGAGACGGAGGCGGGACTTCCGGGCTCGTGGAGGCACAACTTCCGGAGGGAGGCGGAAGAGTCTCTTGACTCTACGCTCAGAAATCCCGGGACCGCTGACGGCCCACCGGGGTTTCGGGAAAAGGCCGCCGGGGCAGGCTGGCTACACTCGGGGTGTCCGGGCCGCGCGTCTGAGGGATGAGGAGGGGCTATGGCCAGCGACGGGACCAGGAAGCAGTTCTGGAAGCGCAGCAACAGCAAGGTTCCCGGCAGGTGGGTGTGACGGGGACCTGGGTCGGGGTCAGGGGTCAGAGGTCATGTGGTCCCACCGGCCCGCTGGGCCGCGGGTGGAGTCGGGGTCTGGGGGTGGAGTCTGGGGTGGGGTGACCTGGGCTCCGAGGAGACTGCTCGGGGAGTGGGGGGACCTGGGGGTCGGAGCTTGGGGTCCGGGAGGTGACAGTGGTTGCCGGTAGGGCGAGGCCAGACGGGAGGAGAAGGAGCTGCAGGCAGGTTTGTCCCGAGACTGGCAGGCGCTCCTCTGCGAAACTCCTCGGCCCCCTGGGGAAGCTGAAAGGATCTGACTGGGCTGGAGCCGCGAGGAGTTTGGTGGAGTGAAGAAAGTGGCCGAGGCTGGCTGCGCCTGCCCGCCGCGAGCTCGGCTTCTGCAGGGGGCGTGGTTTGGATCCACTTGATTGGCCATCTCAGCTCTCCGGTGGCTGCCGCTTTTGCCTTGGGCCAGGGAGAGCTCTTGAGGCTCCCTGTGAATTTCCACGTTCCCACTTTCTGGCCTCCAAACCAATTCCTGTCTTGAGTCAGCAGCAGGAAGCAAGTTATTATTATTATTATTTTTTAAATTAAGTGCCTGCAGTGACCTGGGTGCACCCTGGAAGCTGTACAGCTCCAAAGTTCTCTTGTGATTGATGTGTCACCCATCCCAGCCAGGGCACTGGGAAGCGTGGAGATGTTAGGTGGAAAATACCTAGGATAAAACCAGCGGCTGGTGAAAATAGCCTAGAGATAAACAAACCTCATGGTTTCTACACACTGTTCTCTTTGCAAACTTAAGTCTGAGATACTGAAAATTAAGCATTGTCTTAATGCCAGGTAGACTCATTCATAAGCACGAGTTTATTTCGAAGTGTTGCATAATAAACACTATTGTTGGCATGACCGAATCGTATACTTTAGAATTCACTGTGTCTGGTGAGAAAGGCTTAATTTTCAGAGTGGTCTGGGAGTTAGCGGGAGTGAGTAATTGCCCAGAAGAGTGAGCGGGGCGGGGAGGGGGGGGTCACTGAACTTGTGGCCAAAGACCCTGTTTTACTCTATGGGGTTGTGTTTGATTGAGGAACAGTTAAGTGTTTTCATCAAAACCAACGTTAGTGGCCTCACTCAGTGGGTTAAGGATCACGTTGCCTTGAGTGTGAGCTGTGATGTAGGTCACAGATGGGGCTCGGATCTGGTGTTGCTGTGGCTGTGGTATAGGCTGGTGGCTACAGCTCAGATATGACCCCCCAGCCTGGGAGCTTCCAAAGGCCGTGGGTGTGGCCCTAAAAAGACAACAAAATAAAACAAAACAAAACAAAAAACAACATTAGGGTCCAGGAAGGTGTGAAAATCCTGGAATGGCAGAGAACTAGAGGTCCTGGTAGTTACGGCAACACATGCTCCAGACCGTAGACCCCAGGGAGAAGGAGCCATGTGAAAGTAGAGCTTTTGTGTGTTACTTTCAGATCTTGAGATTCTGGTTCCTCCTCAGTCTAAATAAACTGTAATTCTTTACAGCCAACTGAGATATGAGAATAATTGAGGTCCTGTGTGTAGTTACAATGGTGAATAAATCTTTGCATTGATGGCTGTGTCTCTTGGGTATTCAACTTTGTATTGGGTTCAGGTCTCCAGAACCTGTGAATCTGACCTTATTTGGAAAAAGGGTACTTGCAGATGGAATCAAGTTAAAATGAGAAATGAGGTCATTAGATTAGAGGGAGCCCTAGTCCACTGACTGGTGTTCTTATAAGACAAGGGACATTTGGGCACGGAGATACAGACACAGGCAAGATGGCATGTGGAGATGGAGACAGATTGGAGCCATGCATTTATAAACCAAGGAGTGCTGGGGATTCCTGGCAACCAGCAGAAGTGGCTTCAAGGCAGGATTCTCTCCTAGAGACGGCAGAGGGAGCATGGCCCTGCCCTTACTGTGACTATGGACTTCCAGCCTCCAGCACTGAGACAGGATAAATTTCTGTTGTCTTAAGCTGCTAAGTTTGTGGTACTTCGTTACAATAGCCACAGGAGAGTAACACTGCCCTTGGCTTTCTTCTGTGCCATCCCACGTTGCCAAACACAGACTTTCTTTTTCCTTTAGTTTCATTTTTTAATTTTTTTTTTTTTTGCTTTTTAGGGCCACACCTGTGGCATATGGAAGTTCCCAGGCTAGGGGTCAAATTGGAGCTGCAGCTGCTGGCTTACACCACAGACACAGCAACGCCAGATCTGAGCAATATCTGTGACGCACATCCCAGCTCACAGCAATGCTGGATCCTTAACCCACTGAGTGGGGCCAGGGATTGAACCCGTGTCCTCATGGATACTAGTTGGGTTCGTTACCGCTGAGCCACAACGTGAGCTGTTCCTTTGGTTTTGATACTGTGCCATGCCTCAGGCAGCCGTGAGAGCAGCTCCGCGTCCAGAGTTGGAGTGGCATCTTGGAGAACCCCTGGCGGCGGTCACAGCCAAGGGCAGGGCAAGGAGGAGAGGCTGGCTCCCCTGGGGAGGGCTGCATAGCTGCTGTGTGCCCCTGGCCTCCCGTGGCCCCACCTCTAGCAGTGCTGATGTTTCTGGCGACAGGAGGATGGCGCTGTGCCCAGTTGCTCTCAGTAGAGAGGATCTTCCCGTGGTGACCCCCGGCCGCGTCCCTGGTCTTCACCTGCACAAGCACCGCACTGGCGGAGATCCTCGCTGGGTTCCAGCCCTGTGCCAGCTCTTTTGAGGGGTGCCTGTGACTGTTTTAACGTTTTTTTTTGTTGGCCACACCCACAGCATGTGGAAGTTCCTGGGCCAGGGACTGAAGCCTTGCCCATCGTGATAACACTGGGTCTTTAACCTGCTGAGCTGCCAGGGAACTCCCTGTTTAACTTTTTTCGAGTGGGGTCTCACCCCAGAGAAACTCAAAGGAAGAAGAATACATCCACCACGGAATCCAGAGCCGTTAAAGGCTCGTGTGTGCAGCACAGTCCTTTACAGTGAGTAATTCCTTATGGCATTGGTGCCTGACGTTCATCCAGCATTGACCATTTGACGGTCCGTTCTCAGTGATCTGCGAGTGTTCTGTTTCCCTGGTGTTTAGAGTTTACAAAACACATGCTCTGTCCTCCAGGCCACACTCACTGAGGTCGGCTTGGTTTAAAGCCCCTTGGTTGTTTTCGGGGAGTGCCGTCCTGGGAGGCATGCGTGTTTTTGTGTGGTGTCTAAGGCCCTTTATAGTCCGAGCCCGCTCGTTCTTTAGCCCAGTCTCCTGCCCTCCTTGTTTTGAGCTGGTGGACGTGTAGGCTCCTTGCTATCCATGCTCTGTGATGCCTCTTGTCAGTTTCATGCTTTCGATACTGACCAGAGTGTACCTGCGCCCCCCTCCTTTGCCTGGCTTTTCTCACCCCCAGTGCACCTGCTTGTAAAGCCCTGCCTGCGTTCATGCAGTCTGGTCGAAGGTAACGCTTTTATGCATCACACCCCATGTGCTTGTTTTCATCACCAGACAGTGAGCTCTGCGTGTCGAAGGGGCGTGCCCACCTCGTCTTTGCGTGGTTACTGCGGACTCAATAAGTGGCGGTTGATCCAAACTACTTTCCAGATTAACCCAGAGAGAAGCCGGCGCTTTGGCCCAGGTCCCACACTGTGCTGGAGGTCGTCTTGCTAGAAGGTGTTCTGTGCACATGCTGGCCCTCAGGCTGTGTATTTGACTGATGCTTTCTTAGAAACTTTTTTTTGGAGGAGGCAGGACACATCTGACCAGGAGCGGGGTGGTATGGGTTTTAGCCATCGTTTTCTGTTACTCTCTCTGACCATCTCTGGGCACGCTGCCCCTGCGGCGGCCAGTCTCCGCTCGGGTGACCTGGGGAGCTGCCTTGGGCCAAGCTGCTGGGTTCTGAAAGAGGATATTTGCTGGCATAACCCTGTTCTCTTTGATGAGAATGAGGGCGGGGTCTCTTGGACCGGTTTTGAGGGTTCAGTTATCAGCAGATATTGATTTAACCCATATTATCTGCCGGTAGCGGTCCCGGGATGCTGGAGAGGCATCAGTGACCAGAACGGATCACGCTCTGTGATCTCGGAGCTGACGGCGCAGGGGGAGGGGCAGAGGATAACTCAGTTAAACGTGAAGCCAGCTGTCTCAGGAGCTAGCTAGCTGCCATCAGAACAAAGCAGGGAAGCCGGATGGATATTTCGGGGGCAGGTGTCGTGGGGAGCGTCTCGTGGTGGTGAGGTGGCCTGGTGAGCACTCGCAGGGCAGGTGGCGTTTGAGCACGATGTCAGCAGGTGAGGGAACCGGCCCCCTGGCTTCCCGGGAGAGTGGTCCCTGCAGAGGGGCGAGCACACGCTGGGGCCCTGGGCGGGGGCCATGCTGGTGCGTCTGAGGAGAAGCAGCAGGGGCTGGTGTGACTGGCACCCAGAGGAGAGGCATGGGCCTGGGAGGGGGTGGGCCTGGGCCTCGTGCTCCCCGTAGAGATGTGGACTTTCCGTTTCTTTTCTGGGAGAAGGGGGAGCCTTTGGAGGATTAGGGAGGAGGTGCGGCCTGCCCTTGGCCTAGCAGGATGGCTGTGGCTGCCGTCCGGCTGCTGGGTCGATGGGGGGCCGAGAGGGCCGAAGCCGGGAGACCAGCCTGAGGCTTTGGGAAGCCCCAGCTGAGGGCTGGTGGTGGCTTGATAGGACTCAGGAAGTGGATGCTAAGCCTCAGAAAGGCTCAGCCTCCTGCCTTCTGGGGCCTGTTCCTGCTTGGCTCCCGCGAGGCCGTCGCTCTCTGCAGTGGCACTTGGCGTTCTTGCCACTCTAGACCAGAAATGCCTGCTGGATCGTGCACAGTGGGTGAGCACCCAGGCCACTGTTCAGCGTGGGGCTGCTGCTCGCTGAGCGTCGCGGCTCGGCCTGGCGGTGCGCTCTGCTGCTGGACGGTGAGGCGACAGCTGGGGCCCGTGAGGGTGACACTTGTAAGGGGGCTGGCGGCACCGAGGGCCTGGATTGAACATGGCAAGGCCGTGGGTGCTCGGGGCAGAGCTGGAGCACACAGCTCACAGCTTCCGGCTGTCAGAGCCGCGAGGCGGCCCTGAGCGAATGAGACAGTCAGCCAAATTGTCATCTGCATAAGCCACCTTCGGTGTCAGCTGCCGGCGAGGCGCGTCGGGGCATAATTCACTCAGAATGTCAGGAGCACCTTGGATGTGCTTGGGCCCGTGGCCCTCGGGGTCCTCCGCCAAGGGGATGGTGAACACAGGGCGCAGAACCAGCCAGGCCAGAGCAGCGGGGCACACGCCGTAGACTGACACGGACCCTCGGGGGCCAAGGGCCAGCCGGCCACATGGAGGTGCGGCTTGGGGGCCAGAGCACTTGGGTGGTGGGACGCGCTGCAGGGAGATGCCGATGGGAGGTGAGGAGGGGTGAGCGGGGTTTCCGGGCCCCGGGGAGGGTTTGGGTCTTGGTCCCCAGAGCCGTGATAGAGCCCTGTGCTCCCTGAAGGAGGGCGAGGAGAAGGGGGGAGCTGGAGACCAGGGCGCCGGGGTGTGTGGGGGGGTGCCTGGGTTCAGGGCTCACTCATGGCGGGGTGTTAGGGGTCGAGGTGCTCCCCGGGGTTCTGGCCTGAGCAGTGGGGTGTGTTAGGCAGGTAACGCCCCTGCCCCCATGTCCACGTCCTCATCCCGCAGCGGGCGCGGCGTCCCGCTACACGGTGGAGGGGGAATTCAGGTTGCATGGTGGAGGGGAATTCAGCTGACCTTGAGATGGGAGGCTGTGCTGGGCCCCCTGGTGGCCCCGTGTCATCACAGTAGCTCTTAAGAGTGTCAGCGATTGCCCGCAGGTGACCCCATCGGGTCTGCGGTTGCTGGCTTGGAAGATGGAGGCAGGGCCTGGGTCGGGGCGCGGGGCAGCTGGGAGAGGTAGTAAATGTTGTCTAATGTGGTAAAACTGGATTGTTTGGGGTTAATTTTAGATGAGGACAATAATGATTTTAAAACGTAAATCCTTGGCGTTCTCATGGTGGCTCAGTGGGTTAAGAACTAGATATTCTCTGTGAGGATGGGGGTTCGATCCCTGGCCTTGCTCAGTGGGTTAAGGGTCTGGTGTTGCTGCGAGCTCTGGTGTAGGTCACAGATGCAGCTTGGATCTGGCGTGGCTGTGGTTCCAATTTAGCTCCTGGCCAGAAACTTACATATGACATAGGTGTGGCCCTGTAAAGAAAAAAAAAAATAAAAAAAAAAAGAATTCTTGATGATTTTGGATTTTTTTTTTTGGGTTACACCCGCATGGCATGTGGAAATTCCCCAGGCCAGGGGTGGACCCTGTGCCAGAGCTGCAACTCTGGCCGCTGCAGTGATGACGCTGGATCCTTAACCTGTTGTGCCACAAGGGGATCTGGATTCGTTCTTTGTTTTTAATCATCTTCCAAGATGAGAGCTGGAGGAAGTGCCTCACTGCCCTAGGGGTCCCGATGTCAAAGTCGGAGGTCTTGGCGGAACGAAGAGACTGGTGCCGCGAGCCACGTGTCTCTTTTCCTGTTCCCTCTGCAGTGGCCTAGCCTGGCCTGCGTGCAGCTGGGCAGGGACCTGGGCCGGGGGGTGACAGCGCCCTCCCCTCCTCCAGCTGGCCCTGTCTTCTAGCCACCCCGGCCTTATCCATGCAGTGCGCAGATTGGCCCTGCAGGCTTCTCTGTGTGGCAGGGTCCTGGCCCCGAGGGCCTGGGCTGCACGCAGGGGCTGGCGCTGTGCTCTGCCCTGGGAGTGCAGGTGCCTGACCGCCGGGTCCTTTGTGCTGCGTGGTCCAGGGAGAGCAGCTGCCAGTCGCATCCCCGGGCAGGAGTGGGTTCTGTGTCCGGAGGGGAGGTGGTGGTGGGGGAGGGGGCCTGGCCTTGGAGTGACCCTCACAGCAGTGACTGCTCATTGAGCCCTGCCCTCGTGCCGGCCTCCTGATACAGGGCTGCTGTTTGGTCCTTTGCAGACTTGATGGACCACGGCTGAACCGGGCCAGGCCTGGCCGGGAAGCGGCCTCTCTGCCTGGGGCTCTCCGGGATGGGCGGCAGTCCCTTCTGGGGTCACCCAGACATGCCTTCCGTCTGCTCTACAGAGCAGAGCAGAGGGTCGGTGGAGCGGGCAGCTGGGTGCTTCCCATTTCTGGGCCCCGTGCTCCAGGGGACTTTCGTTCTGAGTGTCCTGGTCCTCGGCCCCTCTTTCTGGGGCTATTCCCTCTTTGGGATTACCACGGAACCTCCAGCCTGCGTGCGGAAGGTGACAAGGTGCACGAACTTAGTTGCTTGAGCAGCTGTGGGTCCTCCTACCGGGACTAGGGGGCTCTGGCTGCGGCGACCGTGGTGCCCCTAACTCAGCTGGGCAGGCCCCGGGGCAGCCTTCGCCCCGAGCAGCTGGCTTTGAACTCAGGCAAGAGCCCTTTCTCAGGTGTACCCGAAGCTGCTCTCCCCTCGTCTGAGCACATGGGCCACGAGGTTGGAAATGAGCCTTCTGTCGCTGGAGGTTTCTGCGAGCCTTGGAAGTAGCAGACCTGGTGCTGGCTCTGAGGTCACACACAGCGAGGTCCCGTCTTCCCGAAGGGCCCCGATCCTCAGCCTGAAGCTGTTGTCGTCGTCGTGGGCACATGCCTGGAGAGGCAGGGCAGGGCACGGGGCTGGGGGGGTCCCCCTGGGGGCAGGAGGCAGCCTCTGGAGCAACACACCCGCTTCTCTTGTCACCTGAGGCCAGCCGGTTGGGTGGGAAGCAGCAGGGGGGCCTCTACTTGCTTCTCTGAGATTCAGGGGGAGGAAAGGAGGCAGCGATCCATCCGGCCCTGCCGTCCTCAGGGCTGCTGCCTGGGTCCTGGGCTGGGATCGCCTTGCTGGGCTGCCACCGGCCTAGGGTTCGCGGCTGGAGCTGTGGGTTCGTCTCGGTCAGACGGAGGCTGCCGTTTCCTGCGCCCTGTCTTGAGTCCTCGAGAACCAGTCTCTATCTCGGGCTCATTTCCTGTTCCAAAACCAGTCACTAAAGCCAAGACAGCATTTTATGGCTCAGCCAGATGTGGTTGGAAGCACATGACTGGAAGTCGCTCAGACAGGGCAGGGCCAGTGGGGGCACTGGCTCTTGCGAGGCTCTGAGCAAGGTATGTGAGGTACACGCGCTTACTGGGGCGGGGTGGGACGAGTAGTAGGGCCAGCGCTGTGCCCAGGTGGCCGCCCCCAGCTCGGGACCTCCAAGTTGACCCCTGAGGGCAGCACGAAGCCCTGGCAGAAGCGGGGCTGGGGCAGCTGGGAGCTACGCTTCTCCTTGTGGGGTCGGCAGAGGGCTGGGCGCAGATGTGGCACAGGTTTGGGAGGACAGAGAGGCCCCTGAATGTGGGGGCTTCAGGGAGGAGGTGTGGGGGGCCCCTGGGTTTTTGGATCCCCATTCTTGGAGGTAAAGTCATGGAAGGAAGGGATGGTGGGTCAGGAGGAGGGGGCACTGGGACAGCGGGTGGGTTTCAGGTGTCACCACCGGCCCAGGGAGAGCCAGGAGGATGTGGGTGGAAGAGGGCATCGTGTTCCTGCTCTGTGCCCTGTCCAGGGGCGGGCTGCTGCCAGGGGGCGTGAGGCATGGCGGTGGGGCAGAGCTGACTTGTGTGGCGGTGGCGAGTCTGGGGCCGAGGGCCGGCAGCTGTTTGAGAAGTGCTCATTGGAGCCGGTCAGGAAAGAGCTCCATAAACTGGGAAGAAGGCGGCTTGGAGGATGGGCCCAGCTCTGTGGGCGTCCAGACTGGCTGGCAGGAAATCTGCCAGCAGGAGAGGGGTGGACGATCAGGTGGGGAGGGAGGAGAGGGAGGGAGATGGGTCCCCTGCCCGCGGCGGGTCGGGCTTCTCTGCGTGTTCCAGAGGACGTCCCCCTTACTCATACATTGCTTTTTTATTGAGACGTAATTGACTGTAGCATTAGAGGAGTTTCAGATGCACAGCCTCGGTTCAGTTTGTTTCTGTGTCACGGTAAGTCTGGTTGACATGCGCCACCGCGCAGTTACAAACTTTGTCCTGATGAAAACTTCGAAGACTTACTCTCAGCAACCTTCGGATCTGCAGCCCGGTGTTCTGACCCTAGTCACCGTTGCTGTACGTGCCTCCCCCGGGACTGTTTATCCCGCAGCTGGAGTGTGTGCCTTTTGGTCCCTTCCCCCATTTCGCACCCTGCTCGGCCTCCGGGAACCGCCAGGGTTCTCCCTGCATCCACACATTGCTCTTTTCATGTAAGGGAAAAAGTTTCTCGTAAACGTCCTTATTTCTTTTTTTCCACTTTTAATGGCCATACTCGCAGCGTATGGAAATTCCTCGGCCAGGAATCGAATCTGAGCCGCAGCTGTGGCAACGCTGTATCCTTTAACCCACTGTACTGGGCTGGGGATCGATCCTGTGCCTCTGCAGCAAGACGAGCTGCTGCAGTTGGATCCTTAACCCACCGCACCGCAGCGGGAACTCCCTTCCGTATTTCTAAGACCTGTGTGCAGAGCGTCCGCGGAGCAGCTTGATGACTGGCTCCTTAATTTCCTGTCACTGCCAGCTCCTAGGGCCACAGGGAATGTGACAGGAGATGAAATTCGGTCTGTTTCGCAGGGAGCTGGTGGCCCGGGGGGGAGAGTGGATTGCTGAGAGCCTGCGGGACGGGGTGAGATCGCTGCAGGTGGTGTAGGCCGCGTGCCGATGGTGGGGCAGCCCGGAGCCCCTCAGGCCTGTGTCCTCTGGGGCCATGTGTGTCCGCAGTCGCCTCCGTGGGCGGAGGGATGGTGAAATTGTTTACTGTTGTAATAACAACATTCCATCCAGTTTCCTCTGAGGTCCTCTAAAGTTAATTTCCTTGGAAAACTTACCCCTTCTGAACAGACTTTATAAATCTGGGGAGCGTCGCCGTGTGCTGGAATGAGCGCAGTGGTAAATCAGTCGCCAATTTAGTTCATGTTTCAGAAAACTGCTGTTGAGCCCCAAGGAGGCACTGAGTGATGACTGTGCTCGGAGAGGGGAGGCTGATGAGCTATAAACCGAGTCGGCGCTGCGATCTGCTGTTTACTTTCTATATCGCAAGTACAGGGAGGCCTCTCATGGTAAACGCGGTCGTGTGATTTTTCATTTATTTTATGATGCTTAGGACACTGTGGCTTGGATTTATTCCCTGTACTTTTGTTTCCACTCACTCTTTGCCGTTTCACTGGTTACTGTTTTCGTCCATCGCTCTCTAACATTTGATTTAAAAAAAAAGCTGTTGGGGTGTTGTCACGTTAGTTTTGTTCAAAGCCAGGGCCTTGGTGTAGGCGCCATGCGCAGAGCCGAAGGAGGCCAGCCAGGACGCACGCACGGGAGAGCGTCCCTTCATCCAAACCGGAAGCCCGGGCAGGGACTCCTGCCTCCTCCACGTCGGCCCGGTTTTCTCTGCTCGCTTCGCCTTCCTTCTCCTGCTTCAGAGCTTACCTGTACCCTGCGCCCGTCCACCTTGGCGAGGGCAGCCCAGGGCCGGCTGTCCCCAGCTGCCTGGCGTATGTCTGCAGCTGCAGCATTGGGCCGGGCCTGGAGCAGGCGCTCAGCTCGTGTGTGTGAGTGACGATGGAGCCGCATCCAGGGTGTCTGTGACCAGCTGAGATGTCACTGATGCGTGGTGCTCTCAGGGGGGGCCTCAGCCCAGCGCTACACAGACACAAGCAGCCTGCAGGCAGTCTGTGATCCTGAGCTTTTAAAGCCTTCCCTGACCCGTGTCGTCCAGGCAGCCTAGACAGAGTGCTGATAAGAAGGCGTCTGTCCCAGGGGCCCAGCTCTTTCTTGGGGCAGTCCTGCGTCTGCCAGCGTCTCTAGCCTGTCCTCCTCTGGGACCCTGTCCCTAGAACCCCCCCCCCCCCGCCTGAAGCTTCTGGTCTTCACCTTGGCTCTGCCGATTGGCTTTCTTCCCCTCACCAGGGGGACATGCGAGGGCGCCTCCCGTGCCCTCCGCAGAAGAGGGCATGTTCATGGGAACTCGGGGTACCCGTGGGGAGGCACTCTGGTTGGGGTCCTCTGCGGGGCACAGGCTGGCATCTCTGCCTGCCCCTGCCTGGCCCAGCCCGTCCTGCCCTGTCCGGTGCCATTCTCGGTCTGGAGCCAGCATTCCCCGGCCGGGGGCCTCTGTTACGTGACAGGGCTGGAACCCGAGACTCTTGTTCCCATTTATTCCTTCTTGCGTCTGAGAGCAGTTCCTGGATGCTGGGCTGTGCGGTCACCGGGATTTATACAAATTGGACCCAGAGAGGGAGTTCCTGTTGTGGCTCAGTGGTTAATGAATCCAACTAGGAACCATGAGGTTGCGGGTTCGATCCCTGGCCTTGTTAAGTGGGCTAAGGATCCGGTGTTGACGTGAGCTGTGGTGTAGGTCGCAGACGTGGCTCGGATCCTGCGTGGCTGTGGCTGTGGCGAAGGTCGGAGGCTACAGCTCCTGTTAGACCCCTAGCCTGGGAACCTCCATATGCCGCGGGTGCGGCCCTAGAAAAGGCAAAAAGACAAAAAAACCCACAAAAACAAAAACAAATTGGACCCAGAGAACATTGCTCGTGGTCCCTGCTGTTGCCTGCTGGTAGCAAATCAGTCCTTCTTAAGTTTCATTTTCTTAGTTTGGAGTGATAAAATTTCCGTCATTTTCATGCCATGTAAACGGAAATGCTTTGCTCTGCGATGGGAGCAGTACAGACTCTGGTTATTCAGGGCAGGGCTCGTGGACTTGGACCTGTTAAAAGTTTGAGTGACATTGGTCGCCTGGGCGCTTGGTGCAGGACGGGTGCCTTTGCGCACTGAGCTCCCCCCTCCGCGTCTGCCTCTCCCCCTCCCTTCCACAGTTTTGCAGAGATTCCGTCTACATAGCATGGTAGCACCATTCAACGCGTGCGATTCAGTGTTTTTAGTGTCTTCCCCCCTTGGTCCGATCACCGCCCAGTCACTGTAGGAGGTTTTCATCACCAGCAGTGGCTCCCCGTCCCTTCCTCCCAGGCCCCGGGCAACCACGAGGGTGCCCTTTGTTTCCACAGATTTGCCCATTGTGGCTGTTTCACGTGGCAGATTGTGTGACATGTGGCCCTTTGTGACTGGCTTCTTTGACTGCTGGCGATGTTTTCAGGGGTCACCCTGCTGGAACGCTCCTTTTCGTGACCAGATCGTTCATGTCCCGTTGGGGGCCAGGCCCCGTGGACTTGTCCGTTCACAGCTGGTGGACGTTGGGGACTTCCACGTCATGCTGCCCTGAGCAGTAATACCGCACAAGCTTTTTGTGTGGACGTGTTCCCCTTTCTCTCGGGTTCGTACCTGGGGTGGCCCTGCAGGTCTGTGGTGAGTGGGCCACCTTGCAAAGTCCTGCCACTGTGTTGCAGGGCAGCTGTGCCAGTTTTCCCTCCGCTCCGCGGTGGTCGAGTGTTTCTGTCTCTCAGCATCCTCGCCAGCACCTAAGATCTTCAACTTTTTGCCACCCTCCTGGCTGGGAAGTGGCATCTAATTGTGATTCCAACTTGCATAGCCCTTTCTGAAAGCTTTCTGTGTAGGTGCAGGGAGAACCGGGTGGGCATGTCCTTGAGGAGCGGTGGTGCGCCGCGTCCCCGACCCTCTGGTGGCTGTGTCTGCAGACACGTCCCCTCCCAGAGCTGTCTGTTTAGAAACCTAGAACGCATTTTAGACCTCATGGAGGCGGTCCGATGAGCTCCGGGGACGTGGAACACACCCACGGGCGGTGCTGTCGTGCCCTTTCCTGCACCTGGCCTCTCCCCCCCCCCCATCCTTCACAAGTCTGAATTTTGTGTTCTTCTGGCCAGGCAGGCACTGGGATTTTTCTTTGCCTCCATGTGGCTAGTGTGGGCTTGCTCACAGGTTCTTGTATGCTGGTGTGTGTATCCGAACGCGGCACGTGGTATCATTTTGCATTCAGAAGACCTTTGGTAGGTGACGCCATACTGTGTGTACCGAGCTGTTCTCGGCCGTGTTACTGAGCCTCCCCACCCCCCCACCCGGGCGCCTGTGGCTGCAGCTCCTTCCTGTCCCTGTGGGTGGTGTTCCAGCACATGCCTGTGTTCACTCAGTTTATTCATTATTCAGTTGGCAACGGACAGCTAGATTTTTCTTAACCGTTTTTCTCTTTGGAGTGTTAGGAAACTGCCAAGCCTGTCTCCTTGGGTGCTCACGCAAGGGCCTTTCCAGGGTGGGGAGCTGGAAGTGGGTTATGCCACGTGGCTCTGCTTTTCCCAAGGAACGGGTCGGGTTCAGTGAATGACTGTAGTGTTTTAAAGCAATATAATTGTTAAACATTTATCGGCGAATGTATTTTTTGAAGAAAGATTTTATTGTCTGAAATGAGGTAGGTATGTTAGTTGCCACTTACTCTTTACAAACGGCTTTAGAAGAAGCCTGTTTTTCTTTCTCGCTATGCAAGACCAAATAAAAAAGTAATTTTAATAAGATAAAATGAGGTTCCTTTTAGGCTGAGCTTGAACTTGGTTGGAACATTTTCTGCTCAATAAACACAAGTGGTTTGCCCATGAAGAATTAATGAGTTTCCTGCTGTACCGGGAGGGGAAGGCCCGTAGTGCGCGGTAATAGCGCGGCCGTCTGTGGAAATGACATGCAAATGGTGGGCTGCAGACCCAGCTGCCCGCTGGTTGGGAGCCGTAGAAATACGTGGGGGCCTGAGGGGTGGACGCAGGTATTCCAGCGAGGAGAGGGGGTGTTGGTGAGTCCTGTCTCTAGACCACAGTGCTGTGCTTATCTCGTTTCTTTTTCTTTGTTGGGGTGGGGGAGGGCACCCTGGAAGATTAACCCTATCTTTTTTTTTGGGGGGGCCCTTCCTGCAGCATGCATAACTTCTCAGGCCAGGTATCCGACCTGTGCCACAGCGGTGACAATGCCAGTTCCTTAACCCCTAGGCCACCAGGAAAGTCTTGGTTGTCTTATTTCATACATATTCTCATTCCCATTTCTGGAATGAGAAAAAAGCTAAAACTCAAAACAGTTAATTCCTTGGTTAACATTTTTATCAGCTTATAAGTGTTGGGACATGAACCCAGGCCTTTTGATTCTTCTTCTTTTTTTTTAAATGATTTTA
Source organism: Catagonus wagneri (assembly GCA_004024745.2). NCBI lineage: Eukaryota > Metazoa > Chordata > Mammalia > Artiodactyla > Tayassuidae > Catagonus > Catagonus wagneri. The sequence goes on along the minus strand of PVHT021183620.1, from coordinate 983,048 downwards.
ATTTTTTTCCATTGTAGCTGGCTTATTTTTTATTTTTATTTTTTTAACGATTTTAATTTTTTTCCATTATATGGCCTTTTGATTGTTAAGACTGGAAACTTTCTACCAAAAAGCATCCATGAAATTTCAGGAAAGGAATGGGCCATGGAGGATGGGTGGTGCTTGACCTAGGCAGGCTGATACTTCTTTTGGCTGAAAAAAAAAAAAAAAGAGAACTCTCGAGACCTCACTGGGAAGTCTTGAAGCCTGGGGCCGAAGTCAGAGTCTAAGTCCCACATCTGGCAGCTCCTGCAGGCTGTCAGCTGGGCCCCTTCAGCGCTGTTAGTTGTGGTGCTTACCCGTGGCGACCGTGAGCTTCCTCGCAGCCGGGTGGCCGGCCTCCAGGAGAACCAGGTGGAAGCTCTATCGCCTTTCTAAAAAGTTACGTCCTGCCTGAGATGCACACGTAGGCTTAATTCACATATACCACCAGTCACTCATTTACAGTGTAAAATGCAGTGCTGTTCTGTTCAAGTTGTTTAGCCATCGCCACTGTCAACCATCACTCTTTAGCTATCACCCAGCTTCCCAGGCTCCACCCCAGGCAACCACTAATCTTCCTTCTGCTTCTGTAGATTTGTCAATTATAGACATTTTATGCAAATGGAATCATAAACTATGGGCGTTTTTGGGGGTACTGGCTTCCTGGACTTAGCATACTGTTTTCGAGGCTCCTGCATGTTATAGCATATACCAGCACTTCGTTTTATAGCTGAAGAACATTACGTTTTATGGGTATACCGTGTTTTGTTTACCTGTCCGTCTGGAATGGACACTTGAGTTGTTTCTACTCCTTGGCTATTCTGAGTAACGCCACCATGAACATTTCCGTGCAGGTTTTGGTTTGGACGTATGTTTTCGTTTCTCTGGGCCACCTGCTAACTCTGCTTACTTGTTTGGGGGGCTGTCAAGCTGGTTTTCAAAGCAGCCACGCCGTTCTCATTCCCACCGGCAGTGGGTGAGGATTCCAGTTTTTCTGTGATCTCAACACTTGCCGTTGTCCTTCTTTTTCATTTTTAGACCACTAGTGTGTGTGAAGTGGTGTCTCACTGTGGTTTTGATCTCCTTAATGACCGATGATGCTGAACATCTTTTCAGGTGTTTTTTGGGGGGAACATTTTGTGTATTTGGAGAATGTCTATTCAAATCTTGTCCATTTAAAAATTAGTTTGTTTTTTATTATTGAGTTTTAAGAGTTCTTTATATATTCTAGATGGAATCCCTTATCAGATACATGATTTGCAAAAAATTTCTCCTGTGGGTTTCCTATTTTTTTTGATGGTATCCTTTATTTTTTTCCCTTTGGGCTGTGTCCGTGGCATGTGGAAGTTCCCGAGCCAGGGATTGAACCCGAGCCACTGCAGTGACGATGCTGGACCCTAGTCCTCTGCACCACAGAGAAACTCCCTTTAGGAAGCACAAAAGGTTTTAACTTTGATAATGTCCAGTTTATCTTTTGTTGTTGATTTTGATGGTGGTGTAAGAAAACATTGCCTAATTTAAGTTCTCACACGTTTGCTGTTGTTTTCTGCTTTATTTAGGTCTTTGATTTTGTTAAATTTTTGTATCTGGTGAGAGGCTAGGTTGCAACTTTTTTTTTTTTTTTTTGTCTTTTTAGGGCTGCACTCCTGGCATATAGAGGGTCCCAGTCTAGGGGTCGAGTCAGAGCTACAGCTGCCAGTCTACACTGCAGCCACAGCAACTCGAGATCTGAGCTGTGTCTGTGACCTACACCACAGCTCATGGCAATGCCTGATCCTTAACCCACTGAGCGAGGCCAGGGATTGAAGCCACATCCTTTTGGATACTAGTCAGGTTCATTAACCGCTGAACCACTGCGGGAATTCTGAGTTTGCAACTTTTTTTTTTTTGCTAAGACTCTTATTTTAAAGAGCAGCTTTTGGCTCACGGCGAGGTTGAAGGGGCTGCGCTGAGAACCCCCGTGCACCCCCGCCCCGGCCCCACACGTGCTACCACCATCCCCCACTAGGTGGTGCAGTGATTACAACCGATGAACCTGCAGGGACGCGTCTTTATCGCCTGGAGTCCATAGCTGATGTTAGGGTTCACTCCTGGTTCTGTGCTTCTGTGGGTTTGGAAAAGTGCGTGGTGGTGTGGACCCACTAGGGTGGCATCGCTGGGGAGTCTCACTGCTCTGGACGCGCTGCTCTGTGCTCTGTCTGGTCGTCTCCTCCTCCCCTCGCCCCTCCGGCCGCTGACCTTTTTACTGACGCCATAGTTTTGTCTTTTCCAGAATGCAGTGGAGTTGGAATCATACATACTGTAGTCTTTTCAGATTGGCTTCTTTCACTTAATAATAGTATTTAAGTTTTCTCCATGTCTTTTTTTTTTTTTGATTTTTAGGGTCGCATCTGTGGCATATGGAGGTTACCACGCTGGGGGGCAAATCGGAGCTACAGCTGCCGGCCTTCGCCACAGCCACAGCAACGCGGGATCTGGGCCGCATATCCAGCCTCCTCCACAGCTCATGGCAATGCTGGATCCTTAATGCACTGAGCCAGGCCAGGGGTCGAATCCACATCCTCATGGATACTGATTGGGTTTGTTACTGCTGAGCCACAGCAGGAGCTCCCTCCAAGTCTTTTCGTGACCTGATGGCTGAGTTTTTAGTGCTGAACGATGTTCCACTGTTTGGCTGGACCGCAGTGTATTTATCCAGTCACCTCCCGAGAGACTTTTGGTTGCTTCTAAGTTTTGGTTGTTATGAATAAAACTGCTGTAAACATCTGCGTACAGGTTTTTGTGTGCACCTAAGTTTTCTTTTTTTTCCTTTTCAACCGCTCACGTGGTGGCATGTGGAAATTCCCAGGCTAGGGGTCAGATCTGAGCCGTAGTTGCACCCTAAGCTGCAGCTGTGGCAACACCGGATCCTCTCCACTGTGTTGGGCTGGGGATCGAACCTGTGTCCCAGCGCTTCCCAAGACACTGCCGATCCCATGATGCCCTAGCAAGAACTTCTAAGTTTTCTTTTTTAAAACTTATTTTAATTTTTTTTTTCCTTTTTGGCTGCCCAGCGGCATATGGAGTTCCTGGGCTAGGGATCAGATCTGAGCGGCGGTTGCAACCTAAGCCACAGTTGTGGCAACACTGGATCCTTAATCCACTGTGTGGGGCCAGGGATTGAACCTATGTCCTTGTGCTTCCAAGGTGGCGCCGATCCCCTTGGGCCACAGAGGGAACTCCTATTTTAGTTTTTTAAATTGAGGTATAGTTGACTTACAGATATGGTCTCAGATGTACAACATAGTGATTTGATGTTTTTATAGCTTATGCTCCATATGAAATTATTATAAGATGGTGGCTCTTTTTCCTGAGTTGGACATTACAGCCTTGTTACCTATTTTCTACCTAGTAGTTTGTGCCTTTTAATCCCCTTTGCCTGTCCTCTCGTCCCATTCTTTTTCCCTCTGGTGACCACTGATTTCTTCTCATTACTCTGAGTCTATTTCTGCTTTGTTACTGTTCATGCATACATTTTATTTATTTTAAATTTTATTTATTTTACTTTTTTTGTCATTTTAGGACTGTACCCATGGCGTATGGAGGTTCCCAGGCTAGGGGTCTAATCGGAGCTGTAGCCGCTGGCCTACGCCACAGCCACAGCAACGCGGGATCCAAGCCATGTCTGCGACCTACACCACAGCTCACAGCAATGCCAGATCCTTAACCCACTGAGTGAGGTCAGGGATCGAACCCGCAACCTCATGGTTCCTAGTTGGGTTTGTTTCCGCTGTGCCACGACAGGAATTCCAAGCCTCCTTTCTTTGTGACTGGCCTGCCTGGGTCCTCGGGCACCCCTGGCTGGGAGTCAGGACAGAGGAAGGGGTGGGGGTGGGGTTGCTCAGCCACCAACGAGGGTGTGTGCCATGCAGCTTATTTTGTGTCCATCTCTTTTCCAAATCTGCTCTGACGAGCACAGACTTTCATAATGAAACTGTTATGTCTTTTTGAAAAACATATATATATATATATATATATATATATATATACACACATACATGTACACACACACACACACACACACACACACCCGTGGCATATGGACGTTCCCAGGCCAGGGGCTGAATTAGGAGCTGCAGCTGGTAGGCTACACCATGGCCACAGCAACGTGGGATCCTTAACCCATTAAGTAAGTTCAGGGATCAAACTCAAGTCCTCATGGACACTAGTTGGGTTCATTATCGCTGAGCCAGGACGGGAACTCCCTGAAAAAATTGTATCGATCTTCTCTTTGTAATTCCATACTCTGTCTTTAGACAAGATGGTGCCACGAGCGAATTTCCAGGTGGGCATTTCGCAGTCAATTTTTTTGTCCGAGAGCAGAGGCTGCCCTCGTCTTGCGGAGGCCAAGCAGCTCCCCAGCCTTGGCCCTGGTTGGTGCCTGAGGCCGCGGTGACACTGTTGGGCTGTGGGCCCCTCCCGGAGTCCCTTCGTGGGGAGGCTGAAGGCCTCACTGGTCTGCGGGCTGTGGGCTCGTTCATCCCTTCCCCGCGGGCGGGCGGGCGGGCGTGGGTTTGAAGAGCTGGTCTTGCCGGCTCAGTGGGGGCTCCTGGGGAGCCCAGGAAAAGCTGACTTGTCCCTTTCTTTCTGAATAGCATCCAGCATGTGTACGGCGCCCAGCACCCCCCTTTCGACCCTCTGTTACATGGCACGTAAGTGACACCTCAGTTCTCACAAGGCTGTTGTCCGGCCGGGTCTGGGGGCAGTGCTGGAATTCCTGAGGGGAGGAGAGTGGCTTTCAGCAAGCCATTGCTTTGTGCGAGGCGCTGAGGCCTCCCTTCCCGCCTGGCTCCGGACCCGCTCACGGTGGCGCAGTCACTGTCCTTGCTCTGCGCCTTGCACAAGTTAATGGCTCCTCCTGGCCTGGATTTGGGCTCCTACCATGGAGGCGGGCACGGGAAGGGTGGCCTGGGGTGACAACATGGGTGGGGCAAGTCCCAGGCACATGGTGGGGCCAGCGTTAGGGGGGGTCCTTGAAATCACCGCGTCCTGATCCACCTGCCACAGGCCCCCGTGCTGTGTGGTCTCTCCCGCCCCCACCCCGACTGCCGCCTTCGGAGGTGTGCGGAGGTGAGAGGGTGTTTGTGGGCACCCTGCAGGGGCGCGGGGGTCACTCTGTGTCGGTCTGTGGGGCGAGGATGGTGTGAGCGTCCCGAAGGCTTGTCCTCCTTTCTGGTCACTGTCCTGTGAGCTTTGCCGAGTCTCGCTCTGGATGTCTCTGGATCATGTTTGCTTTTTTTTTTCCTTTTAAAAATCTTTACTAAAGTACAGGTGCGGTGCGGTGTTGTATTCATTTCCGCTGGCGTTTGCCTTCTCACTTTGCTCTTGTCTCAGTCGTGCACCTGTCCAGGGGGTTCCTCTCTGTCCGTCTCGGGGGGCCCGTTCCAACCTCCGAGGCAGCAGTAAAGATGCCCTTTGCGTTGCAGCTTGCTCAAGGCCGTGCCCAAGGTGCCGACCACGCCGGTGAAGGCCAAGCGAGTCAGCACCTTCCAGGAGTTTGAGAGCAACACGAGCGACGCCTGGGACGCCGGTGAGGACGACGATGAACTCCTGGCCATGGCAGCAGAGAGCCTGAACTCCGCGGTTGTCATGGAGACAGCGCACCGCGTCCTGCGCAACCACAGCCAGCGGCAGGGCCGCCACAGGCCACAGGAGGCTGTGGAGCCCGAGCAGAAGCCAAAGCCATCGCCGGAGCCTCCTGTGGTCCCGAGCGGTGACCTCCGGCTGGTGAAGTCCGTCAGCGAGAGCCACGCGTCCTGTCCCCCAGGTGGGCGGGGAGGGCTGCAGGAAGAGCGGGTGGGGGCCTCTCTCTGGGATGCGGGTCCTGTCCTCCCGTGGAGCCTCTCTGCCCTCGGAGGCTCTTCCCTGCCAGCAGCTGCGGCCTTCTCAGGCAGCAGAAGCAGCTGCACTTTCTCTTGTGCTCCCGGCAGAGCGCGCCTCCTCCAGCTGAGGTGACAGGGCGGGAGCTCGTGGGGTGCTTGGGGGACCCTGCCCTCCCCAGGACGCCCTGGCTGCTCCAGGGGACATTTCTGGCCACAGCCTCCGGGCCCGGACCTCCTTGGCCGCTTCCGGTGATTCCCTCCGGGCCTCCCCCGGGGGCGGTTCAGGGTCTATAGGGCGGGCGCCGCTCTCTGGAGCTGCCACCTTCAGATCACGGCGGTGTGAGTGTGAGCTCACGCCTGCGCCTCGCGTCCGTGTGCCCGGCGGCCTCCTTTACGTGGGCTCGTTCTGTGTTAGAGGCTCTGGGATAGAAAACAGTGCGGTCACATGACGGGCACCTGTGACGGGGCAGGGACCGTTCCCGGGGCTTGGGCTGCCCCGGTGGACAAGCCAGACGGGAGTCCTTGCTCTGCGGAGCATCTGTTCTGGTGGGAGGCGGGGAGGATGGACACTGGCCGCACGCGGTCAGTAAGGGGCACGAGTGCCGTGGGTCAGAGTGGGGGTGGGACGTGGTCCCGGGAGCGGGGAGGGCATAGGCTATGACCCTAAATTGGCCGTCAGGGTGGCTGTTGGGGGGGCAGCAGTGTCAAGGTGGAGCGTGAGTGTGGGGCCTCTGGGGCAGGGGCAGGGGCAGCGCTGTGGCTGCACACCCACTGGCCTTTCCCAGGGGCTGGGTGTTTGCCTGTCGTTTATAGGTGAGCAAACGAGACCATTGTCGCACGCTGAGATTAGCCACCGCCAGATGCGGAGTTAGGTTTCATACTTGGGTCCAGGTTTCAAAAGCACTTTCCAGGAACTAACTAAATCTTACATTCTTCTTAGGTGAGAATGCTATAAATTATTTCCTTTGGTCAGTTTTCGTATTGGAATCTGAACTATTTTTCTTTAAAATAGGGTGAACCTGAAGTATTTGAGCTTAAAAATGGAAGGACATCCTGCTGGGGCTCTTACGGGCTGATGGAAAATTCCTGGGACTAACGAAGGGTGCGCAGACCGCCTCCTGCGTGCCTGGCCTGGGCGGGCGCCTCCCCAGGCGGCTCAGTGTCCCCGGTTTCCTCCTGCTGACGCTGCAGCCCTGCGAACCTCGGGCAGCTTGTCACGCCCCCGGGGCCCGTCCGGCCTCTAGAGTACCTGCCATCCTCCCAGCAGGTCCCGTGGGTGGTCCTGGGCCTGCAAGGGCTGGGGAGCTCGTCTCGGCTGGGAGTGGTCGGAAGTTTGTGCCTCAGCCTGGAGGCCGAAGTTGAAGTCAGGGCTTTGGGGCAGCTCTTGGGGGAGCGGCCGTCTTCTCAGCACGTCCTCCCGTCGGGGAGAGCTGGGGGTGGCGGGAGGAAGCTGTCTTACAGCTCTTATGAAGGCACTGGTCCCATCGTCAGGCCCCCCCTTGTGGCTCTAGTCCCCATCACCTCCTAAGGGGCGGGTAGGGCTTCAGCATGTGACTCTCAGTGTACGATGCCTGTGCCTGTGGTTGGGGGGACCTTGGCCAGAGGCCGGCTTGGGCAGCCTTCAGCCACAGTGGGAGCCTGGAAGGTCATCTCGGGATGGCGTGGCCCTGCACGGGCCAAGTGAAGGATGCTCCAGGCCACTTGTGCCGGGAGGGCGGCAACCTGTCTGCCTTGCGGACCAGCCGCCTGTGCGCGCCGCCTTAGTGGTGATGAGAATGCTGGCTCGTGTTTATTGACCATGATCAATGGTCAGTCACGGGACAGCCTCCTTGGGGCCGTAGGAAGACGGACACCTCTGAGTGCTGCGTCCACGGCCCAGGCCTGGCACAGGAGAGCTCCCCGTGCTTGTGTGGTAACGGGCCTTCGGGGAGATGCAGGAGAGATGAGCGCTGGCGGTGGGCACGGGATCCAGAGGCATCCAGGGGTGGGAGCTCTGGGCTTGTCTTGTTGAGGAGGCTGGGGGCACCTCAGGAAGGGCTTCAGAGAGGAGGTGATGCCTGCGGGGTTTCCGGGAGCATGGGGCTCCTGGTCAGGAGGTGAGGCCACCGTGGCCCAGGGGAGATGTGGGTCGCCTGGGCCTCGGCGTTCCCGAGTGGGCACCTTGCCTGCACACTGCATCCGAGGGTGGTGTGGACTCCAGGGTCTTGCTAAGCTGCCTGCCAACACTGTGGATGTCGCTCAGTGTCCTCGGTGCCCAGGGCGCTGGGAGGTGGGAATGTTGAGACAGTCAACATTTTGTGGGTGTCATCTCCTCTGAATGTGAGCCTGGGTGGCTGTCCTCCAGGCCCGGGTGACCCACGCAGGCACCCTCCCCCACCCTCACCAGCCGATCCTCGGGTCACGTCACCCGAGCAGGCCAGAGGGGGCCCTGACCGCTAGCAGTCCTGACGTACGTGGTCACCGTCTTGCTTTTCTGTGCGTCTGTTTCGCTGGGGACACTCCTCCGCCAGGCTGTCACTGGCTACTTTTCCCTCTTACCCTCAAGTACCAGGTCCATGCTGCCTGGTGCTGGGAGGAGGGACAGCTGTGACACGGCCCCACCCACGGAGCAGCGTGGCAGGTGTGAGGCCCCCTTGGTGGTGAGCGTGGCCGAGGGTGCATCCAGAGCCTCACCTCTGTTCCCTCTCTCCCTCCTAGGAAGTGCCAGCGCCACTGTCCCTCTGCACAGATGCCCGTCTCTCCCCAGCTCCGCGACTGTCGCACTCGGTGGAGCATCTGACCCCAGTGCCCTCAGCAGCTCGGCCTTAAGTGAGAGAGAAGCTTCCCGGCTGGACAAGTTCAGGCAGCTGCTCGCCGGCCCCAACACAGACCTCGGTAAGTCCCTGGGCGAGGCCACGTGCAGCTGTGCCCCGCTTCTGAGGGAGGGCTGGTTCCAAAAGGCACAGGCTACTGTCGTTTGGTGCATGGGCTTCCACGCGGTGAGAGCTTGGGGTTGCGTTTCACGCCTGGGCTCCTGACGGGCTCCCAGTGCGGTTAGACCCGCACGGCCTGCTCTCTTTTCCGTGATGCCCGTCTGCACGCCGAGCCTTGGTGAGCTCTGCGGGGCCAGCCGGGAGACCGTGCGGCTCACAGGGCTGGAGCTTGTGGCCAGCGGCCACCGTGGAGACCGCGGCCGACTTTGCACCTTCCTGCGAGGGGCAGTGGGTCGGTCAAGAGAGTGAGCACCACAGGGGCCAGGGCCGTGGGAGGGCTCGGGTGGAGGGCCCAGCAGGGTCAGACAGTCACCAGCATTGTCCTCGCGTTGTGATGCCCACAGAGGTGCCCTGCAGCCAGGCTCTGAGACCTGCTTTCGTTCTGCTGTAATTCCACTCACATCCTGGCTCCCCCATTTGTGTCTCTCTCTTGTTGGGTGCCACTCCTCGCCGGCATTTGGCTAGGCGCCGGAGCGACCTGGAGGTTGGAAGTGGCGGTGGTCCCCAGACCACTCACAGCTGCACTGAGGGCAGGCCCACGGTGGGCAGTGCCCTGTGTGGCCAGCAGGTGGCACCTGAGGTCCGTGGATGGAGGCGCCCTGCCAGGCTGTTCCTGCGGAGGCTGAAGCCGCAGGCCTGGCCACTGAGCTGGGAGGGTGGCCTTGGGGGTGTGGGAGCTGGGAGGGTGCTGCTTCTGCCTGGATGCCTGGGGGCTGGTCTTGGTGTGGGCTGTCTCCTCCTAGTTTGGGTCCGTTCTGCGGTTGGAGGGCACGGAAGGGTGCCCCCCGTCGGGGGTGGGGTGGGCGATGAGCACTTTCCTGCCCAGCTCCCCTCCCCCCAGGCTGGGTCCGGTTCATCTTCCAGATGTGGGCCCTGCACGTGCTGTGTTCACCTTTTAATTCTGACTAATTTCAAACTTACAGAGAAGCAGTGAGAATAGTACGAGGCCCCACACGTACTCTTCCCCAGGTTCACTGCTTGTGTCCGTTCTGCCCAATTTCCTTCTCTGTGCGTGTGTGCCTGCGCGCGTCCCCTGAACCCTGCGAGTCAGCTGGAGAGGCCACACGCCGCCCGCTGCTCCCCGAGACGCCTCGCTTCCTGAGGACCGTCCTCAGGGTAGGAGGTTCAGCACTGGCAGGGCTGCTGTCCAGGCTGCAGCCACGCTCCCATCTCGCCTCTTCCCGAGTCCCGTGTCCACTGCAGGGTCATGCGGGGTGTTTGGTGGCCACGTCTCTTGTCTGGTTAACTGGAGTGAGCCTGGCCCCTGCTCCTGGAACAGTGTGGGCCCCTCGGGGTGGCTTGTTTGTCGTCCCCCATGAGGTGGGGCTGGCAGTTTCGGGGAGATGCCACTTCACTGACTTGCCTTCTTGGTCATGGTAGTGGGAGGCGGGGTGCGGGTTTGTCCCGAGGCTGATGAAGCCAGTTCTATCACTGTTTCAGGGGGTGTCTGCCGGCTCTTCCGCGGAGTCACTCTTGTCAGTCTCCCTGACTCAGAGTGATCTGCAGGGAGACGCTTGCGGCTGTGTGTTTATCCTGACCTGGTGAAGCTGCTCTGCTCGCCTGTTAAACTTAACGCGTCTTTCCCCATGGCGCTGCAGGACGGTGTGTGTGCGCGGAGCTTGGCCCGTGTGCCTGCTGGCAGCCTGTCGTGAGGTTTCTCCGACTTGTTGCCCTTAGAGACTCCCCTGCGCCTGATGCTCTAGGAGGGTCCCTGGTGGGGGCGCGGGGGGGGGGTGGGTGGGGGGGCTGGCGGAGGCTCATCCTTCAAGCCGGGATGTAAGGGGGCGGGGATGTAAGGGGCGGGGATGTAAGGGGGCCAGCCGGATGTTGTGGGCGGGGCCTCCCCGGTGCTGCTTTCCCGCCCTCCGCACCAACGGACCAGGGCAGCGAGGGCAGGGCTGGGGGACGTGCGGGCTCCCCGCTGCCTGCCCCTGGGGAGCCTGGTGGTCTCGGGGCCTCAGCCTCCTGGGTCAGCTGCAGGCATAGCCATGGCTGTTCAGGTTTCCCACGCTTCTCCAAAGCTCGCTTTACGCTTTTTCGAAAGACCTGCTCAGTGCCTGTTTGTTTTCCGCCAGAAGGTTTCTGCATTCAGGAAAAGAGGTGAAAAGTGAAAGTTGCTCTTTCACTTTATGCCGTTTTGGCTGCTGAAGGATTTCACAGAAGTACTCCAGTTTTGGATAGTAGGGTGGGGGGCGGGGGAGAAACCTGTGCAGACTTAGTGGACAATACGTGTAAAATGCTTAGGAGGGTGCTTGGCACATTAAGCACTCTAAAAAGTTATTTTATTTCTTCTGATTATTTTCATTTGCACTGACCTATTTGTTCTTACCCTGATTTTTTTTTGGGGGGAGGGGGACGGTGGCACCTTGCCCGTGGTATGTGAAAGTTCCTGGGTCAGGGATCAGACTCCCACCACAGCAGAGACAATGCTGGATCCTTAGCCTGCTGAGCCACCAGGGGACTCTTCTACTTGATTGTTATAGCAGTGACTTGATCGTTAACAAGTCAAGGTACTTTATAGGTTTTTTCTTTGTTACGTTCAGCAGTTTCTAATGGTGGCAAGGAGTTAGTTTGTGAAAACAAGGTTGCCTGATGGGAACTGCAGCTCCGGGTCAGGATCCGAGCCCCCAGTTAGAATCTTCTCATGGACTTTGTCATTGGAGTAACTTTTGGAAATTAAAATCTATTTAAAAATAAGGCTTTCAAGGCTCATGGAAAAGTGAGTTCATATAGACAGATTGAAAAGTGAACCAGTAGAAGTCAAATTCGCTCGTTCGGGTGGGATTAGGAGTTCTTTCTCCCTTTAACATGCTATGTAAGTGTCAAATCTAACACCAAACAGCTAAAACAAAAGCTTTCAAAGGAAAACAATTCCCGGGTTTGTATTTAGTGAGAGAGAAAACACAGCCAGTAAATTGCCTGTTTTTATGAGGCAGTTAAGAGAGCTTCAGACATGGAACCTGTTATGTTCACATTAAGTAAAAGCCATCAGTGGCAAATACTTGCCAGTGTGGGAGACGCGAGTCGCTGCTGAGCCTGGTGCTGTGAAGCGCCCTGCCTGCCGGCGCGGCTCCGTCCGTGGAGCGTGGTGTTTGGCTTGTGCTCCGTTAGGAGCCCGAGGACGAAGGTGGCAAGTAGACCTTAACAGCTCACTCTGCTCTGGGCATGGACTCAGTGCTGACTGGTGCAGAGGCTGTCTGCCTCCAAGCCCAAGGAAACGACGCGCGAGGCTCTCCCTGATACCACGTGCGGGCGTGCGCGTGGGCCGCTGGCAAAACATGCGCGGCCCGAGGCCTGGTGAGTGGCTGCTTCACGGGGCCCTGAGGTGCTTGTATGTGACGCGTAGCCCTGGTGCTGGACACTCAGACACGAGTGCAGAGGGGCTGCGGCCAGGTACCGCCATGAGTCCCTGGTCTGGGCTTTAAGGTGGAGAGCGTGCTGGGAGATGGCCGGGGGAGGAGGGGGTAATAGGGAGCTGTTGCCCCCAGAAGCAGGGGTGTGAGTTCGAGGCCCCTGCAGGGCCCTGGGCTGGAGGACAGCCCTGAGGGGGCCTGAGATGGCAGGAGGAGGGGGCCCTCAGCCTCCGGTCTTGTCAGTCATCGTGGGGGAGTTGGGTCCACCCCCAGGGCCCTGGTGACGTCGGAGGTGACTGCCGTTAAGGGGCCCACGTTCTTCTTCGGCCAGTATTCATTGAGCGCCTGCGGTTGGGGTAGGTGCTGGGAGTGAATGGAAGAGACCCCTGCCCTCAGAAGCTGACATTTAGTGCGGGGGACAGAGAGACAGACGGACAGATGTGCGCAGCCAGTGCTCTGGGCACTGGCTGGAGGTGGTGGACACGTCAGAGAGGACGGCAGCGCTGCGGGGTCAAGGCTGGCGCTGCAGAGTGAGGTCAGCAGAAAGCCCAGTGCTTGAAGCCGGCGTGGGGGCGGGGAGGGGGGAGCATCCGGGGCCGGGGCCAGCGGTGCACAGGGTTCTGGGGGGCACAGGGCCTGGTGGGGGCTGGGGAGGAGGCTGGCGCGGCTGGAGGGGCAGCTCCGGTGGCCAGGAGAAGGCCCTCGGCTCCCCCTCAGCACGAGGCCATGGCGGCTGTGGTACCAGGGGAGTGGAGCGTGGCTCAGAGCATCAGAACCGACTGTTGGGCACGGTCCTGGGCGGCCACGTGTCCGTGGGGAGACTGAAAGCAGGGGAGACAGGGAGGAGACGAGGGCGGGCTGGGGGAGCGGTGCAGGACGGGGGTGGGGGGCGGCTGGTGTGCGGGAGCTGGGGAGCTGGGCGGCTCGGGGAGACGGGGCACCAGGACTGGGTCGGCTGGAGGCCAGGGGCTGCGGGAGTAGGTGGACAGCTGACAGACGCAAAGCACAGCATGCCGAGGAATGTGCTGTGTAACCAGTGACGCAGAGCCCGGGGAGCGGTGTGTTCTAAGAAGGGCCCTCTTGCTATGTGTGTGTGTGGTGCACACGCGCGCGTGTGTGTGTGTGTGCGTGCGCGCACATTCACACCTGTGGACACTGTCCCCGAAACCTGGACAGGTGCTGTCTGCACCCGGCAGCGGCTGCTCCTGTTCATGCCGGGGAGCTCGAGCCTCAGCAGAGGTCTGCCAGGCGACCCTGCTGTGGCACGGTGAGGGCAGAGCCGGTGCTGCCGGGTCGCGGTCAGCTTTCCTGGTTAGTGTGGGTGGCGGCCCGCGGGAGCCTGGAGCAGAGGGCTTGTCTTGGCTGCCGTGGGGTGCCCTGGCTCTCCAGGTCCAGGTAGGGCCCGGTAGCGCCCACGTCACCAACTTGTGCCAGACACAGCCCTGTCGCCTTGCTGCCATGACCCAGCAGGGGTGAGTTGGCAGGTGCCAGTGTGTGTGTCTGGATGGCCCCTTCTGCTGCCCTCTGAAAGGTGGGGTTGTCCCAGAGGGGCTTCAGAATGTGGGAGGGACAAGGTGACCGCTCCTCCTTCCCCTGGCATCTCGTCTGGGGGGACCCTCGCCAGCACGGCCCCCTTGGGCCTCTCGCAGCTGTGCAAGTACAGAGCCCGCACCGCCTGCCCTCCCGGCTGTGTGAGTTTGACTCGCCAGCTGAGGGCCTGTTCACACCCGCGTCTCAGCAGAGGTGTGGGCGGCCTTTGTTCTTTACCCTGATCGGAGGGGACAGGCTTCCTCAGATCACCCTCAGGACACCACCTGAGGCAGGGCCTGGCAGGGTGCCTTTGCGGCTCGGTTTTATCTCAGCTTCGTGGTTTGAGAGAAAGTATTTTCAGTGAAACAGAGGAGCTTTACAAAGAGGGCCAATGAATTTCTCCTGCTGCTGGAGCCCGTGGTCCTGGAGCCAGCACTGAGCAGGCAGCCAGGTGCACAGTAGGTGCGCGTGCGCTGGGGGAGGCGCGTCGGGGCTCTGCAGCTGCGGTCCTGGTGGCGGTGGGGGGGTGGGCCCGCCTCTCCTGGCGGGGGCCCTGCCGTTGTCACTTCTGACTGGGGGGGGTACGAGGGGCGCAGGTCGGGGGAGGGACCCCAGCCCTCTCTGTGGATGGCGAGTTCTGGGGCCCCGGCTCCTGCACTTCTCTACCTCTGCCTTCCTTTCCTGTTTCTCCTGGTTTTCTCCCGTTTTGCTCTCTCTGGTAGCATCTCTCGTGACGTTACGAGGAAACTGACAAAACAGCTTTTGTTAAGAACACATAGAGAGTTCAGTTTTGAAAAAGTTCACCTATTTTTAAAGTCAGTTTCTACGTTAGAGGCGTGGCTTGAGTTGCCTTCTCGAGGCCCTGACTCCCCGGAACCCCCGCTCTGTCCCCCCTCCCCCCCCCCCCCCCCCCCCCCCCCCCCCCCCCCCCCCCCCCCCCCCCCCCCCCCCCCCCCCCCCCCCCCCCCCCCCCCCCCCCCCCCCCCCCCCCCCCCCCCCCCCCCCCCCCCCCCCCCCCCCCCCCCCGGGCACAGCGGCATCCCTTTCAGTGACTCAGTCCACTGCCCTCCCCCTTCTGCTCACTACCACCTCTGGCGGTCACTGCAGCCCATGTCCTGGTCCCCACCACCTCACTGCCTCCCCACTGGCCCTGGTGCCCCACGGCCCCATCCAGCATCGCGCTCGACACGGCAGTCAGTGTCCTTTGCAGATGAAATCTGGATCAGGCACCCGCCTGAGCCCTCCCGTGGCTCCGTGTTCCTCTGAGCCCAGCCGCCCGCGATCTGCCTGCTCCCCTCTTGTGCTGTCATGGTGTTGGGCACGTCCATTCTTGCCCGGGGCCTCTGCCCTGCTGTCCCTCTGCCCTGCGCTCCCAGTGACTCACTTCCTCCAGGTCTCAGTCACCAGGTGAGTAATTATTGCTGACATCCATGTGCAGCTCAGCTGCAGCCACGTCCTCCCTCCAGCCTGGACCTGGCACGCGTGCAGCCCCGTCGCCCACGGCCCCCAGCCTCTGCCTGGCGTGGGCAGCTTCTCGCCTGAGCCCCCGCACGGAGGAGGGGGCCTTGTGCAGGGGAGGGGACCCTGCTCGGCTTGGTCCTGAGCCTCGCTCTCTCTGTGCGTTCCCCTGATTATTGTTTGTGGGACGTTACTGAAAGCGCGAGACGTGGAGGAGATAATAAAACCCGCAAACCGCAGTGGCCGCTGTTTTCACGGCCTGAATTCACGACATCTCGTCACCTCTCTCCGGTGCTTGCCGACCCCTCAGAGCCCCCGCAGATGGGCACCCCGAGCTCGCTTTGTCCGCTGGGCTTCGGGCGGCGCGTGGGAAGGCGTGGACGTGCCACTCCTGACGTCCCTGCGTTGCCACCCGCCTGCCGGCACCGCGGTTTTGGTGGCGTTTCCACCGCGAGGTGTGGCGTTTGAGCTATGCGAGCATCACTCCGCTCACAGTAAAGGGGACGGTTCGTGTTTCCTTTGCTGACCAGCAGAGCAGACCTTCAGTTTAATTAGGAAGCTCTTCAAGGATCTTTTGGTAACTTTCTTGTGAGTGATGGTTTTCTGTGTGTAATCTCTCTAAGAGCAAATGTTAAAAAGTGCTTGTCAGTCCTCTGTTCAGGTTTAAAGGAGCAGTTTAAGGAAATCAGTCTGCTACACGTCTTTTTTCTCTCATGATTCTATGTAGATCGGGACACAGGGTCACCGGCCGGTGTCGTCCCGAGCTTGGGGTGTCCATTTCTCTTTGGGGATGGGGTGGAGTCCGCAGCCCTTTGTGCTTGTGACCCAGCTCCCACGGGTCTCCGGGTCGTGTCTACGTCACTGGGCCACGGTGCTGGGGGACGTGTGTGCGGTGCACCCTCAGGGATGCTGGTGGGGCCTCAGAGGCTCCCCCGCCCCGCGTCCCTCCAGTGGGTGCCGCCGCTCTGGTTCCCCAGCTGACGGGGGCCCTTGAGTGGAGGGGTCTTGGTTAGGATGTGTTTGGGCTGAGGTGTCAGGAAACCAGACTCAGGGCTTTCAGGCCAGTAGGGGCTTATTTTTCTCAGGGAGCCACCTGGAGGTTGGGAGCTGTTGGCGGAGCTCAAGACTCTGAGCTGGTGGCCACCAGGTGGCGGTCACCGTCCTGTGCTGAGGCCAAGGGCAGACACAGGGCGTCTGCACTCCTGTCGGGAGAGCAGAGCGTGACCAGCACTGGGTTGCCGGCCACCCCAGCTGCAGGGGGTGCGGAGACGTGAGGACCTCGTGGGCTCGGCCCTCAGCACTTCGCAGTGGCGTTTCTGGAACCAGGGAAGAGGGAGGCACGGAGACTGGGTGGACAGCCAGCGTGTTTGCACTCAGATGGCCGTGTGTGTCTGTCACCTCAGCAGGTTTCCTTCCAGTTCCTTGAGGTCAGGGGCTGTCGTATTGCAGCATTTCACCCACAGCTGCATCTGGCCATGTCCCAGCCACAGAGCAGAGGCCCAGGAAGTGTTTGAATTGCGATGAACTGTGTACGAAGCCTTGGGTGTGGAGGGAGCCAATGAGTGAACTTTGAATTTTCGTAGTCAAAGACCCAGCACTTAGAATGGGTCCTTTTGTGTCCCTTTTCTTCCCGAAAATGCAGCCGAGACTCCAAAGGACCACAAGCCAACACACAGCCAGGCATCTAGTCCTGGAACTGCAAAGAAAATATTTTTGTTTCAAGGTAATTTAAGTTTCTTGGAATCTGCTAATAAAAAAAGAGAAAGCATGTTTCCAGACCCTTAGAACTGATAGAGCAGAGCTGAGAAGAACGTCAGGCTAAAAAAGGGTATAGAGATGTGTCGGCATAGAAAGTGTGACTATGTGCCTCGAGGGCCGGGGCTTTGGCTGTCGCGGGGGGTTGGTAGCCGCAGCCCGGGCTGGAGATGACGGGCACGCGTGCACAGAGGGGAGCGTGGCGGGAGGGTCACGCCTGCGTCTGGGGTGGGCAGAGTAGGGCTGCCCTTGGCCGACCAGACTCAGACCAGGTGGCTGTGGCGCTGGGGCTGGTCGTGTGCGGGCCGGGAGCCCAGCTTCCTCCAGGGCCACCCCCGTGGTAGTTGCTGAGCAGACAGGACATCTGCTCCTCCCCAGGCTGGCTGGACACGTGGACAGTGTGTTTTTTTAGGGGACTGTCAGGTCCTGTGATCAGTGTCCTGGCTGGTGTGTTCTGGAAACGCACATCCGGTAGACTTGCTGGATGAAGCTAGAAGGAGGGGGCTTTCTTTAAGAAGGAGGCTGGAAGAGGTGCCGCGCGACTGGAGGCTGCCTGGGCACACAAGGCTGGCGGGAAATGCAGTGGCCACATTGTCTGAATTCTTTAGAATCCAGTCGGGGCGCTGGGACGGTGGTGGTGGCCTTGGTGGTGGTGGTGGCGGCAGTGATGGTGTGTGGTGGTGGCTGGCTTTGACTGAATGTCAGGCACGGATGTGCATGGAATCCCCGAGAAGGAGCGAGAGAGGCCCGGAGCACAGCAGCTGCTGCTTCGACTAGTATCCTCCCAGGTCCCTGTTGTTCTGTGTTCTCCAGACAGAGGCCCTGTCACTGGGGCGCTTCCTCCTGGAGGTGCGCTGGTTCCTCCTTCGCAGGAAGGTCCGGGAGCCAGGGCCAGCCGGCTCCCTCACCGCGGCTACCTCCTCGTGCCGTCCGTCTGTCCGGTTGGCGCTTACAGGTAGGAAGGAGCTGACGTGTTAAAGATGAGATGAAACTGGAGAAGCGGGGCCGGGTGCCACTCTGACTGTCACTCCCAGGCCTCTGTGGTCCTGTCAGGGCCCCGTTCTCATCCTTTCCCGGGAGGGAACCCGGCGTGTACAGGGACAGCGGGGCGGGAAGGTGGGGGCCCCGGGTTCACACACCTGGGCCATTGTTCTTGGACTTCCCTGTGGGCCGGGCCTGCCTGGGGAAAGCAGGTGAAAACCGACCAGAGGTGGGGCCTCTGGTGGCAGCAGGTCAGGAGACTGTAAACTGACTCGGGCCATAGGAGCAGGTGTCTGGGAAACGTTTCTGGGGCCCCAGGGAAAAGCAGGGCCAGGAGCCACCAGGGCCAGGGCGTGGGTCCTCCCTGTGTCCCTGGGGTTGGGGCTGGGTCCTCACTGTGTCTCGGGTTGGGGTTGAGCCTTCACTGTGTCACCAGGCGTGGGGGCTGGGTCCTCACTGTGTCCCTGGGGGTGACGGCTGGGTCCTCCCTGTGTCCTGGGTGATGGCCACTTTGCAGCTCCCCTGGTGGGGCCTGGGGACAGTGACCACCTGCTCGGCTTGACACTGTGCTCTCTTGAAAGCTTCACCCTGAGGCCCTCGAGTCGCTGCGTGGCAGGTGGCTCGGTCGCACCGCTCAGCTGGCTGCAGAGCTTGCTGGTGCCTGTGGCCCTCTGAGCCCGCGAGGGCTCCGTGCATGGCACCAAGGCCCGCGGGCTGCTTCATTCCAAGCTGGTCTGGAGGCCGCGGGGCTTTCTAGTTTCGGTCTAGAAAGGGAGACTGTGTGCTGTCTGTGAGGCGGTGCTGCTGTCTCGGTCCTCCGGGCTGCGGGGCCATAACACCGCAGGTGGGGCTGCAGCTGACATTTATTTCTTGAAGTCTTGGGGGCTCAGAGGCCTGGGGTCCGGGCATGGGTAGCAGGTGCCATATCTGGTGAGGGCCCCCTTCCATGTTCCTTGTCCTCACGAGGCACAAGGGCTGGGGCTCCCTGGGCCTCTGTCAGGGCACTGCTTCCGTTCAGGAGGGCCTTACCTCGAGACCTGAGCCCCCCAGGCCCCCTCCTGGGAGTCAGGATTTAACATGCACTTGGGGACAAAACGCTCAGTCTGCAGCAGCTGTCCTGCTCCACAAGACGCGATGCTGATTGGTCACCCCCCTGCCCTTGATGGCCTGTCTCTCAAGGTCTGACCCACAGATGATCTCAGCGGTTCTGTGTGGACCCTCAACGCTTGGTAGAACGCCCCATTTTGTGCATGAGAACACTGAGACCCGGGGGCGCGGCTGCCGAGGGCATGCCCAGGGCGCACAGCGGCCCCTGGTGCCTGTGTCACACGCTGCGCTCGCTCCGCCAGGACACGGACGTTGGCCGTGGTGTGTTGGCCGTGGTGCGGGAGGAGATCACACAGCCCGAGGCGAGGAAGAGGAGGAGATTCCTGAGGAAAACAGGGCAGAGCCTGGGAGGTGGTTCAGGGTGGCCTCACGCCGGGACAGGTCAGGACGCTGGAGAGACAGGGACGCGCTGGCTTCTGCAGGGAGGTGGGGGACCCTCTGGAGCGGAGTTCGCCGTCAGGAGTGAAGCGCTGCCCACGAGGCCTTGGCTCTGCTTCTGCACCAGCTCTCGAGATGCTAATACAGAGCGCGGGCTTCCAGTGAGATCTTAGACTCTGTTCAGATCGGTCCTGAAGGGAAGAAGTGTAGGTTGGCTTAAAGTCCTTGAAAATGGAAATAGCCTTTTGCTTAGGATAAGGTATTCTGAAAAGTCAGTTAAGGATGTCTTTTTACACCCAGGTCCCAACCTATGTGTTGTTTTAGGTTCTAGAAGTAGGAACAGTGTCGTTCCGGAAAAGTCAGCAGCCGTAACTGCCAGTTGCCCACCCCCCTAACTCCTGCGTCTCGGGGGACAGAGGAGTGTGGGCCCTCGGGTCACATCAGGTCGTGGTTGCGCTCTGCCACTTACTGGCAGAGTGACCTGGGCAGTTTTGTTTTTTTCAGACTTCTTTCAGCCTTAGTTTCTGCACCCGTAGAACAGGGTCTGCAGTGCCTGCCTCCGCCCTGTGGAGTCGGTCCTGTGACTGTGACTGGCCCCGCCCCTCCCCAGGGCGCCGCCCCAGCTCTCTGTGTGGGGCCTTGGGGGCTTCAAAACTGTTGTGGTTTTCTTTTTTTCTTTTTGCCTTTTAGGGCCGCACTTGTGGCATATGGAGGTCCCAGACTAGGGGTCTAATCGGAGCTACAGCTGCCAGCCACAGCCACAGCCACAGCCACAGCAATACGGGATCTGAGCTGCGTCTGCAACCTACACCACAGCTCACGGCAACGCTGGATCCTTAACCCACTGAGCAAGGCCAGGGATTGAACCCGCAGCCTCATGGATACTAGTCAAATTTGTTTCTGCTGCACCACAACGGGAACTCCATAACCATCGTTTTTAATGACTGTATAATGTTCTGAAATGCCTGGTACTTAAAACTGTTATTAAAATGGTGTGTCTGTCTAAATCGACATTTAGTTTATGTGCTTAATCAAAATCTAGACCTACTTCGTCGTCGTCCAAACACGTGCTGTAAATGTGTTGACAGAGAATCCGCAGGCGGGAGAGGGCGAGGGCTGTTAAGGCTCGCGGCTGGTAGTGTTTATCCGTACTTTTTGTTTACTTGTTTATTTATTTTTTTCCAGTTGAAAAAGCTCCATTATACAATGTTAAAAATTTCAGATGTTCCCGGAGGACTTAATAATGACAAATAAACCTCCCTCCCTCTGCTCCTGTTTCTTACCTCCTTCCCCGGGTGCTGTGTGTGTTCAGGGGACCGTACGGGTGTGTGTGTGTGTGTCTCACCCCCACCCCCTGTTCTTCTGCAAGTGCAGGTGGAAGCGTATTAGTCTCATGTGCTCCTCGTCTCGCTTTATACGCGTTCAAGCTGGAGAATAGCTGATGCTTAGTAAATGGGCCTGGTCATCGTTTTATTCACAAGTGTCAAAACAGGATGGAAGTCGTCAAATTCTCAAGGGAAATATTCGTTTTAAAAAAAATGGAGGTGATGGAGTCCTCTTGTGGCTTAGTGGGTTGAGTGTCCAGTGTTTTCACTGCAGCAGCTTGGGTTAGATGCTGTGGCATGGGTTCGATCCCTGGCCTGGCAACTTCCACATGCTGTGGTTGTGGTCAAAAAAAAAAAAAGGGATGAAATTCACATAAGATACAGTTAACCATTTGAAGGCATACGGTTCAGTGGGCTTTGGTACATTCACAGCGTTGTGCAGTCACCTGAAAGATTGTGCATACCTGAAATGTTCCTGCTGATCCAGCAGTTCCACTTCTGGGTATTTATCCAAAGAAAATGAAAACATTAATTTGAAAAGATATCTGTACCCCCATGGTCATTGCAGCATTATTTACAACAGCCAAGACATGGGAGTGACCTAGGTGTCCGTCAGTAGGTGACTGGATAACGATGTCACACACACACACACACACACACACACACACACACGCACACGCACGCACACGCACGCAGTGGACTACTTACTACTCAGGCATAAAGGGAACGAAATCTTGCGCCTGCGAGAACGTGGATGAGCGTTGAGGTTGTCGTGCTCAGTGAGATCAGGGAAAGACGAGTGCCACGCGATCTCGCTTGTGGAATCTAAACCAAAACCAAAACCAAAACCAAACAGCCGAGGCCGCGGGTACAGAGACTCCATGGGTAGTTGCCAGAGGGGAGGGGGAGGGGGAAGAGAAATGGGCGAAGGGGGTCGAAAGACACAAACTCACAGTTATGAAATGACCCTGGATCGCGTATTTGAGAGTTGCGAGGAGAAGTGACCTTAGACGCTCTCATCACGGGAACAATATGCATTGTGCCGTGCGTGGCGATGGTGTTCACTGGACTCGCCACGGCGGTCATTTCGTGCACACGGGCACTGGGTCACTGTGCTGTACACCCACAACTAATACAGCACGGCGCTTGTCCCTCAGTCAGCACGATTCCTGTTTGTTTTTGTTGTTGTCTTTTTAGGGCCGCACCCGCGGCATGTGGAGACGGTTCCCAGACTAGGGCTTGAATTGGAGCTACACCTGCCGGCCTATGCCACAGCCACAACAATGCCGGATCCTTAACCCACTGAGCGAGGCCAGGGATCGAACCCGCAACCTCATGGTTCCCAGTCGGATTCTTTTCTGCTGTGCCATGACGGGAACTCCCCAGAACTATTCATAATGCAGAAGAGTCGTCAGAAATTGAGTCGGGAGAAAGTGTGTGTGAAAGCAGTGACATGCTTGGGTTTTAAGCCGCGTGATCAGATGAAGAGGTCGGCCCGCCCCGCACTCTTCGGGCTGCCCCTCAGCAGGTCGGGTGCTCCCTGCGGTTAGACGTTATTCAGCTGCGGATTAAATTCGCTTCCAGGAAAGGTAACACATCAGACCTGTGGCTTTTCCCCGTGAACTGCGGGGCAGCCAGGTGCTTTACACTTGGTCCCGCTGGCATCACAGGGGCTCAGGTTAGCCTGGGAGCATCACCACCTTAGGAAGTGGCAGCAGTGGGGGCTCCCCTCGCTGCTCCCCGGGAGCTGATTGTGCCGGGCCTGTGCTCTTGGCACCCCGTCTGTGTCGAGAGCGGTGCCTGGCCTCGTGCCCTGCGCCTGGGGACCCAGCCAGGGTCAGTGGTGGTTTTCCCTTCTCCCCGAGTGCCCCGGTGGAAGTGGCCGAGTCAGAACTGAGTCGGCCCCCATCCATTCATCTGTCCGTGCATCTCGGGCATTTAGTGGATGCTGGCTGGACCCCGTCCCCCCGTCCTGTGCTGGGAGACACATGTGCTTGGCCTGAGCTGCGGGCTGGTGTTGAGGGGTGGGCCTTGTCCCTCGTGTGGTGTCAGTAGCTGGAGACGGGCAGGGCTGAGGGCCTGGCGCGGGCAGGCGTGGAGAGGACGAGGCCTGGAGAGCCAGCCGAGCCCTGACAACCGCTGCAGCAGTGACAGCAGAGCAGCATGGCTACCGAGGGAGCCGTGTGCTGTTCTTCGAGCCGAGCAGCCTTGACGTCACTGTCACAGGGCCCCAGCCAGCAGGGCCAGCCCAGGAGCCAGGGCTTCCGAGGGAGCCCGTCTTCGCCGAGTCGGCCGCACGGCAGGGCCGAGGTTCTGCGAAGGTGCAGAGGTGGTAGCGGCTGAGTGTGAGACGGGCCGGTCTCGGAGGGCCTGGCACTTGGCCTGGAGGCAGCCGGTGCGAAGGGAGACAGGGCTGGAGAGGAGACGCAGCCGTCGTGGGCTCCAGCCCCGCCTCTGCCACCTTCGTGCCTTCTTGTCACTTACTCCACCCTTGGTCTCTGATTCCTCGTCCGTTGGGAGAGCCGAGGGGTCGGTGCGCGTGGCAGCAGAGGCCACAAAGCCTCGACGCGGTGGGGGCCTGGGGACTGGGATGGAATGATCGCAATGGAGCCTTGGGGAGCTTAGTATGGCTGCTGGTCCTTTGTGAGAATCCCGCTGAAGGGCTGCACGTGACAAGCGTGGGTGACACTCGAAATGTCACAGCGAGTGAGCTGTGCTTTGAACCGTGGCTGTTGCGGCCTCCCCCGTGCGTTGGCGAAGGCCTTGCCCCCCTCCCAGCCTGCTCCCTCCTGGGCACCCGCCCTTTCTTCCCTGTGCCCCTGCGGTATCAGCCCCCATCTGGTGCAGCTGTGTGGCGCTGCTGCTGGGGACATAGACCTGGGAATGGTATCGAATCCTGAGATTTATAGGAGGCCCCGTGCGGCTGGCCTTGGAGGTGAGGGGCTCCATCCTGGGCTTGGCCTCCACTCCCCTCTGCGCCCCCGCCACCTGCTGCGTCCTGCGGAGCTGGGGAGTG
The DNA here is from genome assembly GCA_004024745.2 of Catagonus wagneri. Taxonomy (NCBI): domain Eukaryota; kingdom Metazoa; phylum Chordata; class Mammalia; order Artiodactyla; family Tayassuidae; genus Catagonus; species Catagonus wagneri. Next base: position 959,291 of record PVHT021183620.1, on the reverse strand, counting down.
GGATGGGGCGGCCGGGGCCTGTCTGAGCCAGGCTTTCAGGGGGTGTGGGTCAGCGGTGGGTAGCGGGCCCTCCGGGTTGTAAAGATGCCGCCAGCTCGCTCGGTGCTTGTGTGTCGGGGGGTGGTGGTGGGGCTTGATCCTTGTTTCATTATCATCTGCCCTCAGATGCAGGAGCATGTTTCCTCATCCCCGTGAGCTTAGACACGCGGTGTCAGCCTGTCTTCGGTTAGTGTTGACTTTTTTCTTGCTTTGGTTCTTTCCAAGCCATTTTCTGGCTCTTTGGCCCTCACCGTCTTGCCTGGCCTCTGCCTGTCTCCCCAGGGTGTGCTATCACCCTCTTCTCTGGACAGCGCGGGCGTCCAGAGCTGCTCGTGTCGTGACCGTGTGGCCACCACCGCGCAGCCCTCCAGGATTCATCTTGCAGGTGCCTGGGGCCTCCTGCCCGAGGGCCCGGGTTTCCTTTGCTGTCGTTTTACCTTAATGCCCTTCTCATCAGACCGTGAAGTACGTCACTGAAGTACACGCTCTGCCTCCATTTGTTTGCAGTTATTTCCTCAGTAAGACGTATATCGAATTAGTGAAGCATGAATTTTCTTATGTGTCCAATTCTGTCAGAAGTCATTAAAACTTTTCTCCATTTGGGCCTTCTGTACTTGAAAATTCCATCTCCATGACCTAAATCAGATATAAAAGTATAAAATCTATTCAGTGAAGTCATTTTTGGATCTTTAGCATGCAGCATTTAATTTACAGTTACTTTCAATGAGATTTTACATTGGTTTTGGCCCGTGTGGCCGATTTTTCTTGCGAGAGAGAAATCTTATTTTCACTTTAGCTTTCTGTTGTCTCCTCCACTTTCCCAGGCTGGCAGAAGACTAGTGGAAATTGTGTTATTTTATTAATAGTGAAAATTGTTTCTGATGATTTCGTTCAGTTAAACTCCGCTGTGAACCCCTGACGGGCCAGGCCCAGCAAGGCTGGAGGCCCCCGCTCCCGCGGGAGACCAGGTGGGTTGCAGGTAACTGGAGCGTGGAAGGGCTAGGCTTCCAGGTACAGGTGTGAGGGTGGAAGCACAGGGGAAGAAGTCACAAGCTCCCTGGGCTTGGGTGGAGATGTATGCCCTGAGCTGCCACCTTGATGCGGACCGGGCCGGGCACCTGCTGGGCAAGGAAGGAGACCCGTAAACTTAGGGAGTCTCTGGGGGTGGGGGGGCGACCTCTGAGTCTCAGTGTGGGGGCCGGGGGTGGGGCTGGAGGCAGAGCCAGGGCCTGGGGCCTTGGAGGAGCCCCAGGGGGTGGGGGACTGAAGGCTGGCTGTCTTCTCCAGAGTTGTGTGTCCAGACCACACCAGCCGTCTTTCACCGCGTGTTCGCGTCCCGGGACACACAGCCATACCTGTGCAATATAAGATTTGTTTGCTTTTGATATTCTTAAGGAGAATTTGAATTTACAAGTGCTCAGTGTTGTAAGTTTAGTCTACTGTAAGTAAGAAGAAATGGCACAGCACTGAATCTTTTTTATGCCTGCTGTGCTCCACATGTGTACTTTCTGCGTGGCTTCCTGACCTCTTCTCACCACGACGCTGTGATGTGGATGCAACCTCCCAAGACCAGGGTCAGAAGAAAGAAGATGACGAGCTGCACAGCTGCTGTCTTGGTTGCCCAGCGGTTAAAAGAGCTCATCTTAGTGTCTTTGGGGGAGGGCCTTCATGGGTGTGTGTGTGCGTGCATGTATGTGTGTGTGTGTGTGCGCGCGTCTTTGTCTTTGTAGACTTGGGGCCAAGCGTGGACCTGTCTGCACTCTTTTTGCTTCTTATAAATGGCGCCTCTCCCCAGACAGGGATGTTCTTTGAAAGCACGATTGTCGAGGACTGTGTGACAGTCTTTTAAAGTATAGCCATTTCTGCCCTTCGCTCTTAGGTGACACATTTCTTAAGCCATTCCCCTATTATTGGGCCATTTCAGTTGTTTTCAGTTTTGATTTTGTTCCTTATTTATTATCATGGCTGGCCCCGAGGACCGTCCTGAAGCAGAAGTCCGCCACCTTCTCCGTTTCCTTAGCGTAAATCCCCAGCCCGGACTCTGCGTTCATGGAGCATTGTTGCCGGTCACGCGGGTGATTGTGTCCTCTTGCACGATCCTGGCCCTCGTGGTCCTGTGCAGTCTGACAGCCACTGTGACTTGATTCTCTCTGCCCTCTCCTTTCAGCCACATCAGCGTTTGGAATTGAAGTGCCCCGGGCACACGGTCATTTATTTGGACCCTTTGGATGCAGTTTCTCTGAGTCTGCAGCCCTGCCTTCCTCGTGTTTGACTTGCTAAGCTTTTCCTGCTCCAGCCTCTCGGGAGTCCCCCTTGGTGGGCGGGCATTTTGACAAGGTCGCGGCTGCCTCCGATGCTCGTCATCTCCTCGCTCTCCCTCGGTCACTCCCTCGGTCACTCGCTCACCAACTGACTCCTCCGTTTACTTGGAGAACGTTTCCTAGGCATCTGCTTGGCGCCGAGGAGACAGCGGTGTGTTGATGTCACGCCCCCGGGTTTGCGGGTTCCAGAGCTGGGGGAGGACTCCTGGCTGCATTGGGGAGGGGGGCTGGGGGGTGGCGCTGCGTGGACAGGGAACCAGGGACCAGAGGCCTGAGTGACCTGTTCGATGCTCCGGGTCCAGTAGGAAGGTGTGGCTGGAGTCTGTGGGCCTGTGCATGCACGTGAACATGTGTGCGTGAGCGTGCGTGTGCATGCGTGTGTGTGTCCCGGGGGAGATGAAGTTGGTAGGTGGGTCTGGCCGCAGCGGGAGGCAGGGCTCTGTGATGCAGTTTGGATTTTATACTGAAGTGCGTGTCATGTCCCTGCTCTCAGTTCTTTCAAACTGTCTCCCTCCCCTTTGGCGCAGCCTCCCATGCTCGGTGGGCCCCGGCTCCCCCTCTGGCCATGAGTCTCCCCACTCCCTGTCTTTGCACCCAAGGCCCAGTGGCTCCGTGCTGTCCGTCCCAGGCGGGCCGCTCCCCCGCAGGCGCTCCACAGGCGCTCCGCACGCGGTGCTGGCTGTCTCAGGAGACCCGAAGGGCAGCCTCTGCCTGCCTGTGGTGTGGGGTCGCCGTGCCTCTGTCCCTGTCGAAACTGTTTCAAGGAACTCACCGCGGCCCTCTTCACTGAGCCGGGTTTCCGGGAGGGTCCGGTGAATTCTGTGATGAGCTCAAGGGAGAATCTGCCCCATGAGACGCGAATCCGAGGGTCACGCCCCATCAACAGGCTGGACTCCATGGGGCGTGTGCGGGCTCGGCCGGGGCTGGGGTGGGGCGAGCACGGTTAATGCCTGGACTCAGGGCGTGCAGGTGGGGCCAAGTGGCAGGTGACAGCACGAGGTCATGACCCCTGAGTGACCTGAGAGCGGTGGGGCCGCACTGGCTGCAGGCGAGGCTGCGGGGCTTGGACTGGCCTTGAAGGGCTGCTGGGGGCTCACAGAAGGGCCCCCGGGCTGCGGGCTGCATCAGCCTGAGCGCGTACACCCATCACCGGCTCCTGGAAGCTTGGCAAACACACAACAAAACCAGTCCCTGGCCTCCCCCGAGGCTGGTGGCCTCAGATCCCCGGCATGGAGGCGACGGGAGAGTTCAGACCGGATCTGGAGCCTTGCTGTGGGGCTCTGGCTGCACCAGCTTTGGGAGGTCGTCAGGCCAGGTCCGGCCTCAGCAGGCCGCCGTGACCCACGGTGTCTCCAGTCAGAATTAGGCGAGGTGTGAGACAGAGTAGAAGCCCTTGTGATCTGAGAAGTGACGTGTGCTCGTTACAGAAGGTTCTGGAAGTGCAGGGCCCGCTGCAGGCAGACCGTCCCCGGCATGCATCTCACCACCTGTGTGCGCGCCTGTTCCTCTGACCCCGCCTGCCCCCTGAGGCCGCGGGCGCGGGGCGAGGGCCCCCTGTGGAAGGTCCGGGGCCCGCAGGGACTTGGGGTGCTAGGGCGGCATCTTCGCTGGTCAGGTGGAGACTGCAGCCATCAGCCAGGCCTGGATCCTGGCCACACCATACATGGCTGCGTGCCTCGGAGCTCGTGCTGAGGATTAAGTGAATTCTCTTAAGCAAAGCTCTAGAGTGGCGCCTGGCCTGTAGACAGCACTTAATAAACATTAGCCGGATATTTATTTTTATTCTCGTGGTCATTTCTGGCTCTGCGCTCCCGCTCTCTCCTGAACTCTTGGTTTAATTCAGTTAACTCTGCCCTCGGACCGGGCACCTGCTGGGTGCCTCCAGCACCAGGTGAAGTGGGACCTGGCGCTGTGGCTCTGGTGATGTGGTAACAGGCAGTGCCCACCAAGGGGAAGAAGCGGCTGCAGCTGCGCATGGGACCTCACAGGTTAGGACATGAGAAGGAGTAGGTGGGATTAATACTGGGGGTTGGTGTATTATTCCAGTATGTGCAGAGTATTACGGTGATATAAATTCAATGTGGCATCTGTGTGCACGCTGTCAGGAGGAACGAGCACTCAGATTTTCGTGCCAGGTCTTTGGGACGGCGGTGTGGGTCGCCTGTGGCTCGAGGCTCCTGCCCGGGCCAGTACCCGGCGGGCGTGATGGGGAGGGGGGCTGCTTAGACGGAGGTTGGGGGCCCTTCTGAAGCTTAGATGGAAGGATGAGGACCTGGCCCGGACGACCTGGGGGCAGGCAGAGCCCTCCCAGGAGAATGAGCTCAGCGCTTTGCGAAGGAGGCCCTGGGGCCTGCTAAGAAGGGCGGCGGGGACGTGGCTGAGAGGGGTCTGGCCGCCCGCCGCTGAGTTGGAAGCCGGTAGAGACGCATGTGGTCTGACAGGGCTTTTCCATGGAGGCGGGAATCTCAGGAGGAGCTGGGGGTGCGTGGCAGGGCTGGGGCTCCCCTGGCGCGTGTGTGGAGGCTGCAGGATGGGCCGCGGCCCCGCCCATGACGATTCTTCGGGCCGACGTCTGCATAAGTGCCGTTATTTGGCCACCCTTGTTGTTACAGTTTTGTTTTTTCCAAAATCTCCCTACCGAACGCTGCCTTGAGTACCCTGATGCCCACATCTTTGCTCTTCTCTCTGGCTGTTTCCTGGGATTGTTCCTAGATCGCTTCAAAGAATGTGCCTGTTTTATTTCATTTTATTGTCTTTTTAGGGCTGCACTGCGGCACATGGAGGTTCCCAGGCTAGCAGTTGAATCGGAGCTGCAGCTGCCGGCCTGCGTCACAGCCACAGCCACAGCCACGCAGGATCCCTGACCCACTGAGCCAGGCCAGGGATCCAACCTGCGTCTTCACAGATACTGCTCGAATTCGTTTCCTCTGCGCTACAGCAGAAACTCCCAGAATGTGCCTATTTTAAAGACTTGATCAAGGTTTATTTTTTTCACACATGAGGTGCCTTCTGAATTTCTGCTGTCAGTTTTCTGTGCTGGTTTTTCTGTGCGGCGTTGGGCACTGTGAGAGGGCTGACCTTGTTAAGACCACCAGACAGCCCGGCGGGACAGCATGGTGCCCAGGACGCCGGGGGAGCGGTAAGCACAGTTGGGGCAGGCATGTCAGGGACTCAGCGCACTTGGCCTTGTTTTCACAACCGCCTTACAGAGCGGGAGTTATGCCCTCTTTATGGCCGAGAGAATGAGGCTCAGACTTTCCTTGTTGAAGGTGAACTTGACCGCTAAGTGGAAGAGTCAGGGCTTGAACTTGGGCAGTCTGGCTGCAGACCTCCCTCCCCCACCCCGCTCCCCACCTCGATGCAAATCCTTCTTCAAAGGAAGCGTGGCCCCCTGGTCAAAGCAGCCCTTCCAGAGGGCTGTGCACAGCTTTTCATGTTTCTCCCTACTTGCTGTTTCTCCAGGTCCCGCTTTGTGTTGGAGAAGAGGCAGTGCACTTTTTACGCTCTTTTCTGTCTTTTGGATGTTGCGTGTGTGCTTCTGCAGAGCATCCTGGGGCCACAGACTCGCACTCGGCTCTCTGCTAGTGCTTCAGGGAGACACCTGCAGGCCAGGCCTGAGCATCCATGCCTGGTGGCCTCCTGCCTGGAGCAGCGAGCTGCTGCCTAGCCTTGGCCCCACCTGCCCAGGTCTGTGACCTTCCCTGGGGCTCCTCATGCCGGAGGTGAGGGAGTGGCTGGGGAGCACAGACACCTTCTTGGAAAGTTCAGGTGCTGATCAGTGTCATCTTAGAACTGATGAGACCCGGTCATGCTGTTACAGGAACATCTCGGCCCGTGGTCACTGGGCTAGTTCGTTTCTGGAGCTCGCTGGATGCTAAGGAGATTTCTGAAAACATACCAAACACCCTGAAATGCAGTCGGAGTCATTTCTGGGCTGGAGTTTCTCTTCCCAGGAGTTTCCTTAAAGCACCTGGTGTGTGAGCCAGCGCGCTGGTGCATCCGTGTCCCTTTCTCCTCTCCCGTGGGAGTGGTCAGCGGTCTCTGTCTCGAGGGTCACTCTGCGTCCCCTTCTCAGTGACACTCAGCGTCCCCGGGTGTGGGCGGGTCGGAGATGTTTTCACGGGAGGAGAGCAGTTGAAGGCGCCTAAAGCCATTAGTTTCTTACCACCCGATCCAAGTTCCAAGTTCGAGTTTATCGGGAGCCTGTGCTGGCCCTTCATACGTGTAACCACGCGTGAAATCCCCGGGCTGGATACCCGTGGGGGTGGAGCTGGCGTGGGTCTGGTTCCAGGTCGAGGCCGTGGCATCCACGTGGCTCCTGGCTCCTGCCTGGGGCTCCAGGAGTTGTCCAATGAGTATGTGGAAACACACCGCACGATGCAGCTTGCTTTTCCGTGTGTGTGTGCACGTTTGTGCGTGTGTGATTAGTTCACCATAAACTATGTTTTTCTTGCATTGCCAAAAAGCCACCAACAGACTCTTCCTGGTCACTCTGTTGAGTGGCATCCTTCGTTGTGCCTGGAATGCAAATTGTGTTGACTTTCTTCACCACCTATTTGTAAGTCACACCGTTTGGTTAGAACCTGTGTCCTGCTGTGTACTTAACCCACAGCCGCTGCCAGCCGGGGCAGGGGGCTTCCGCAGACCCGTCCCTGCCGGTTGGGCACTGGTCCCAGGTTGGCAGAGGGTGGGGTCTGGCCCCTCACACCTTCGCGTGGTGTACCCGCCGGGCCGGCTCAGGCAGCCGTCGTGGGAGAAAGGGTCAAGGTCTGCACCCTCATAGTGCCCTTGGCCTTCTCACCATGGGCGTCTCACCGTCTTGCCTCACCCTCCCTGCCTGTCCCAAAGCGGCTCCCTCCACCAGAACCTGCTAGAATCTCCTGGTTCCCTTTCTCACGGAGCCACACCAGGCCCGTGCCTGCCGAATGGTGGTTTATAAGTGACGGGCTTTTTGAATCGGAGAGGCCTGGCTGCCAGTGGGCCAGTGAGCAGCCTGCCCAGGTGGCGTGGCCATTGTTTCTGCTGGGAGACACTGGGCTTGGGCAGCCTGGGCGGCCTGGCTGCGTGTGTGGTCGGGCCCCCCTGAACCTGTGTCCTCAAGGATACTGGTCGGGTTCATTTCTGCTGAGCCACAGTGGGAACTCGGGGGACAGAGTTTAAACATGATGCCCCCTTGCTGCCCGGGACGAATAAATACATGTAAGAGTGATGAAGTTGAACAAACGAAAAAGAAGGTTTGTGGTTTCTCCAGGAGGAAAGCTGAAGGATGGAGAGCTGAAGAGGCCGGGAGCGTTTGAACAGCCTGCCTTACTTCTGGCATCTCACCTTCTGCTTTTAATTTTCTTTTGTCTTTTTGAGGCTGCAGCTGCAGCATATGGAAGTTCCCAGCCTAGGGGTCAAATTGGAGCTGCAGCCACTGGCCTACACCACAGCCACAGCCACAGCCACAGCCACATGGGATCGGAGCCGCATCTGTGACCTACACCTCAGCTCACGGCAACCCTGGATCCTTAACCCACTGATTGAGGCCAGGGATTGAACTTACGTCCATCATGGATGCTAGTCGGGTTCATTAACCTCTGAGCCACGATGGGAAACGCCCTCACCCTCTGCCCTTAGCAGCATTCTTTCTCCCCAGCGCTGCCCGGTCTCTGGGCAAGCCTGTCTCGCACTTGCTGTCTGCGGCCTTCGCCACGGGGCCAGGTCAGGTTCTCGCCAGTCTCTGGCCGGGACTGTTTTGTGAGTGTCCTGTCCGGCCTCCTTGGGCTGTTTCCTCTGCCCCCGGCCTCCCACGTGTGGCCGTGTGTTGACGCCTGTCAGCCTGTGTTAGAGGCGCTTGCAGGGCCTTGGACAGGCCTCCCATGGCTCAGGGGTGGAGTTCAGACCCTCAGCCTGGGGTCCGAGGCCCCGCCCCATTTGGTCGGGCCTGGGCCCTCCCGCCTCGTCCTGGGCTGACTCGGCCACTCACTCCTAGCCATGCAGGCCCAGCCCTCTCTTTTGGATGTGCCCCTCACACGCACGCACACACGCCCTGACGTCTGGTGCCCATGTCCTCCACGCCAGGCACTGTTCTTGGTGCGTCCTACGTCTTACCTCACCTGCGGGACAAGCCGTCTGGTGGGTACTGTCCCGATCCCCATTTCAGACAAGGAGCAGGAGGCGCTGAGAGGCAGAGGCGCTGGAATGGCCGGCAGAGGCCCTGAGGCCGCACATCCCCAAGTTCCTTGCCCAGAATTTGAGGCCGGGTGGGTTCCTGTTCTTGTGCTGCAGCCCCCGCCCCCTCCAACGTCGTCCGGTACCGCGGGGGCTGCCGGAGGCATCGCATGCATTTTCACGCCCCGCGGTCCACTCGCTGAGTAGGGACATAGGAAGCCCAGGGGCATTTCGAATTTCCTAGAATACTTGTGTGGGACTGAAAACAGACAGCACTAACCGCCTGAACTCAGCCAGAACCCAGATTGGGACTTGAACCCACGTGCCGGGACTTGGACCCAGCCAGAACCCAGACTGGGTCTTGAACCCACGTGCTGGGACTTGGATCCAGTCAGAACCCAGATTGGGTCTTGAACCCACGTGCCGGGACTCGGACCCAGCCAGAACCCAGGTTGGGACTGTTGGGGAAAAGTGACTCGCGCTGGGATCGTCAATGTCGGAAAGTGAGACACACGAACACGGGGAGACCTCGACAGGGCCCTTCAGTTCTGCAGAAGGGCGCAGGTGCTGAAAAGGCGTGCATGCGTGAAGAAGGAAGACCCATGATTCATCCTTAACGCAGGCGGAACCTCTGTCCCCTTCCTGTTGGTCAGGTCAGGGTGCACATTTCTCTCCTTTGGTTAATTTGAAACAAACTGTTACTGGGAGGAGAAGGAAGGGGGTGGCCTAGAGGGGGGTGTCTCTGACTGAGCAGGAAAGAAACAGAGTAACCAAGGTTTCCTCTGATAGAAAAGGCCTGTGTTACTTCTCACCAACTTAACCCCGCGATCTGAAATTCGGTTACTCACCCTCTGGACTCACTAAGGCTCGGGTTCTTTATGGCTCTGCGCAGAAGGAACCCAGCGAGAGACAAAGCGGTAGGCGAGAAACAGATTTATCAGGATAGGAGGCTTGTGAGAGACACAAGCGGGCAGGCCAGGAGGCTCTCTGCCTGAGGACCCCCCGGGCCACAGTTTTATCATCCAGGGGGCATGGGGGTGGGAAAGGCCCGCCTCGTCCTTTCTGGGAGGAGCGGCCCCTCCTTAGTGTCCGGTAAGGTGTGTATTCAAATCAGCTGAAGGCCCTGTCCTCAAAGTCCTGCCCTTGGTCTGAATCTGAATGCGAGCTTCATCCCACCCCCACCCAGCGACCTGAGGCAAGGTCGCACCTCCACTAGGTAAGCAAGCCTGCCTTGTTCTGATGGTTTTCCTAAACTTTGAGTGGGCTCCCAGCACCCCCCAGGTTTCCCTCTTTCTGTGTGATCTCCTATTGGGACTCCACAGCCGCCTGTGCCCACTCTGTCCCTATCAGGACCTCGCTGTGGTTGGTGGCCAGGCGAGAGTGGGGACCCCGTGGAGAAGCCTCTGTCATAGCTTCTTTCTTCTAAGCTCCGTGACTTTTGTGAAGTCATCTCTGTTTCTGCAGCTGATTAGAGACAAAACTCTTAGAACTGACTCGCTAGCGTGGAGAGAATACAGCTACTTAACATTGCTGCCAAATTAATACTGCATCTGGAAGGCCAGAGAAAAGCCAAGTTAAGAGAATCTTCCTGCATAATTTATGAGAGACTGAGTCATAAAATAAGCATTTACAATGGCCTGTTTGCCCAAGGTAGGGAGCGATAGTGCAGCTATTATTCTTAGTGATGGGGACAGTGGCATTTATGTGCCTCCTAAGGCCTCCTGCCTCTTAGTCCCCTCCGTGGATTTCTCAGGTCATTTCCAGCCTCTCTTTCCAAAATTGGCTGTCTTCCTGTTTGGGGATCAGAGCTATGAAATTCAGTGTTACGTGTTCAGACGGAAATGATGTTATGAAAACTGAATGTGTCAGTATTTCTAAATAATGAAGTCTTTTTTTTTTTTTTTGTCTTTTGTCCTTTTAGGGCCTTACCTGCGGCATATGGAGGTCCCCAGGCTAGGGGTCTAATCAGAGCTGTACCTGCCAGCCTACGCTAGAGCCACAGCAACGCCAGATCTGAGCTGCATCTGCGACCTACACCACAGCTCACAGCAATGCCGGATCCTCAACCAACTGAGCAAAGCACCCTCATGGATCCTAGTTGGATTCGTTTCTGCTGTGCCACGATGGGAACTCCAATAATGAAGTCTTAAAAAAAAAAAAAAACTCAACAAGTGAACAGATTCAGGGACAACTGTGCTGGGCACAGGAATGGAGCCGGGGTGGGGGTGGGGACAAAGGAAAGTGAGACGGGCCCATTCCCAGGGAGCTGCCAGGGAGGTGGGTCTGACACCTGCGCGAGGGAGGGGACGGCGCACCAGGGCAGGTGGACACCTTTTCATGGGAGACAGTCTTTGCGGAGCCTGCGTTTGGGGCCGAGCCTGTTTGGAGCCGAGCGAGGGCATCGCGGGTGTCGTGGCTGCACTGAGGCAGGCTCTGCAGGGGTGCTGGGGCCCGGGCCCGGAGACCAGGGTCAGCCTGCTGCTCATCACGCCCAGGTCCGCTCCCTGCCTCCCCGGCTCCGGGGGCAGGGCCCACCTTCCTCCCAGCCTCTGAGGAAGAGAGACCCCAGGGCCAAGGCTCCATGCGCCCGACCCGGGCCCTGCTTCGGAAGCGCAGTCTCTCTAAGACTGTTCTCACCATGGACAGCGGAAGCCGGGCTGATGGAACTGCTGGGCCTCCCAAGGCTTTCTCAGGACACGGTGTGTCACACCCACGACGTCGCAACGGCCAGAGCATAGCACACAGCCAAGGCCAACCTCCCGGAACAGGAATATACGATCCTCTCTAGGGAAGTGGGGCCCGGGAGCTGTAGCGCAGCCGGCCGGCCCGCTCCCAGGTTCTAGGAGGTTCATCCTGGCGGCCGTGTGGAGGGTGTGCCAAGGCAAGGCTGGATTCGGGGTGAGAGGCAGGAGGGGCAGAGTTCAAGCTGCTCCGTGGTGTGGCGAAGAGATAAAAGACACGAGAGTTGTCTTGGAGGACGTGGTGTCACCGGCCGTGTTTCGGGCTCTTGGCACCGGCTGGATGGCAGTGGCCTTGCTGGAGAAGAGGCCGCGTGGGGAAGGAGACAGGGCGGGCGGGCCCGAGGCGTCAGGTGTTTGATGTTGGGTGTGTGGTGCAGGAGGACTGAGGTGGCCGATGAGGTGACCCAGTGCCACACATGAGGACAAAGCCGAGGGGCCTGACTCTGCGCTCCCGACTTGCTGTGCGGACGCGGTTCCAGGAGGCTCCATGGAGCCTCTTGTTTGACTTCTGTGCGTGCTCTAGGGCGGATTCTCACGCCACCGTTTTGTTTTGTCTCTGAGGGAACACACAGGTCAAGGAAGTTGCCTCAAGGTTATGTAGTGACCGAGGCCGAGCCTGTGGTTAAGCCCCTGTCTTGGGGCGCGGGGCACGTGGCCCCCTCCAGCAGCCGTAGTCCTTCCCAGAGGGCGCGCCCAGTGTCCTCTGGTTCAAGACCACATCGGGTGTATAATGAAATTTTGTTTGATGCAGTTTTTCCTAGTGGGTTCACACCCTTGGTCTGATTGAAAAACGAATTAGTATTCACATTAGAGCTTCCCAAACAGCTCCTGGTATTTGAGCGTCAGCAGAGTAACAAAGCAGCACCGTGTTTGTGATCTGTGATTTATAGCCGCCTGCGCCCAGCGGGCTCTGGGAAGAAAGCTATAAATAAAATTAAAATAAATGGAAACAATGCACCTGTAAATTGTGTTGCAGGAACCTCCAATTGCCTCTTAGAGGAAATCCCCAATAAAGTGCTCCTCGGCCATCCGTTCGGAAGAGGAGGGCAGTAGATGGCTGTGGCGGAGTGAAGGACAGGCTGCCCAGTTGGAACCTCTAAACCTGGAGGGGCCGACCCAAGAAACCTGCCCCTTCTGTGGCGCGAGCTCCCGTGCGAAGCCCCGGTGGGGCCTGGTCCCGGGTGGGCGTGTGGGGTGTTCTGGAGGCCAGTCAGGGCTCCTGCCTCTCCTTTCTTTTTCCAGTCAAGTCCCGACTGGCGTCATGGGGATCGGGGAGCCCAGGGCAGGCTGCGTTCGAGGGGGACGCGGGTGCACCTGCAGCGGGGAGGGGCCTCTGGAGGCCTTGCCCTGGGGCCTGGGCTCCAGGGGCCTCGCACAGAAATCCCCTTGTCTCTTCTGAAATCTGGCTATGTTTCAATCAGTGATTCCTCAGTTATATCGTATGAAAAGGGGTAAGTCTCTTTAAAAATAGGCTGTCCATTTTATTTTATTTTTTTCCTTTTTAGAGCCACACCTGCAGCATATATGGAAGTTCCTGGGCTAGGGGTCCAATCAGAGCTGCAGCTGCCAGCCTACACCGCAGCTACAGCAACACAGCATCCGAGCCACGTCTACGAGCTAAACCGCAGCTCATGGCAGTGCCGGATCCTTAACCCACTGAGCGAGGCCAGGGATTGAACCGGTGTCCCCATGGATACTAGTCAGTTTTGTTACCTCTCAGCCATGACAGGAACTCCAAAAGGCTGGCTTTTTTTTTTTTTTTTTGTCCTTTTGCCTTTTTCTAGGGCCGCACCTGCAGCATATGGAGGTTCCCAGGCTAGGGGTCGAATCGGAGCTGTAGCCACAGGCCTGCACCATAGCCACAGCAACACCAGATCCGAGCTGCATCTGCAACCTACACCACAGCTCACCACAACGCCGGATCCTTCACCCACTGAATGAGGCCAGGGATCAAACCTGTAACCTCATGGTTCCTAGTCGGATTCATTAACTGCTGTGCCACGACGGGAACTCCAGGCTGGCTTTTAAAGACTTGTCTTTATGCTTATTCAGCCGACATAAACGATAGCTGTTTGGCTAATTCCTGAGCACCTGGTGCTTACAAGTTATTAAGCGAGTCACCGGGGCAGCTGGAGGACTCCCTGCTCGGGGCGGAGGCTTCCCAGGCGAGCTCTTCGATGCTGCGCCCTTTTCGCTTCCCTGGGGCTCTGGGGAGGAAGGAACAGGGACGGATCCCGAGAGAAGGCGCAGGGCTGGGTCCTGCTAAGTCAGCTGCCTGGGGCTCTCTCAGGGACGAGTGAGAGTCAGCGGAGGCGCAGAGAGAACAAACACGCAGGCGCCGGAGACCCGGGACCGAGCCGGTCTGGAGGCCTGGCCCATGTGAGGAGGCTTTGCTTAGATCTCAGTGAGGGCTGGGTTGGAAGCTGTCTGGTTAATGGAGCGTCCGCGCGGACTGTCCTCCCTCGGTCTCAGTTCTCGGCTCGTGCTGCCTGGACAGGATCGAGACTCCGTGTGCTGGGCATGGAGTCCTTGTGAGGCTCTTGATCAGTGTCTGTACTTGGAAAAGCTGGTCGTTTGGACTCGAAGGTCACAGCTCAGGCCCGCCTTAAACACCCGGAATTGTAGGCAGAGGACCTACAGTGAGACAGCAGCCTGGGGACGCCTGGGGGCGTCTGGGGGGGCCTGGGGACAGGGCAGCTGCTAGGCCTCCTTTGAGCCCCCGAGGGCCTTTCAAAGATGGCAGCTGGAGTCGGCCGGGCCCCCAGCTCCTTGCCCTTCGCCGAGTCCCACTGTGCGTACCAGCGCTGCGCCCACGGGCCTCGCCTGCAGGGCCCCGAGCTGCCCCTCCTGCCCTCGCGGACTTGTGAGTGGGACTTCGGGGGAGAGGAGGCCCGGGGAGCAGGTGGTGGGGGCCGTTCAGAGCAGCAGCCTGGCCGCAGTGATGAGAGTGTTTTCTCAGGTAGGTTTGAGCTGCTGTAGGTGGACGCGGGATAGAGGCCCCCAGGAAGTGGGCAGCCCCGAGCAGGGCACGGCCTGGGTCCCCAGGAGCCTGGCCTCGGTGAAACGCCCCGAGCCAGGGCGCAGGACCTGCCAGCGGGAAGCCACTTTCTCCCTCTGTCACTGCCCTCGTTATTTATTCATTTATTCATTCATTTATTTGCTTTTTAGGACCATACCCGCAGCATATGGAGGTTCCCAGGCTAGGGGTCGAATCCTAGCTACAGCTGCCGCCTACACCACAGCAACAAGGGATCCGAGCCGTGTCTGTGACCTACACTACAGCTCACGGCAACACCAGATCCTTAACCCACCGAGCAAGGCCAGGGATTGAACCCACATCCTCACAGATCCTAGTTGAGTTCCTCAACCGCTGAGCCACGAAGGGAACTCCTTAAGTTTTAAATGTTTGGTTTTTGGCCATACCAGTGGCACGTGGAAGCTCCCCGGCCAGGGATCAAGCCTGTACCATGGCGACAAGCTGAGCTGCTGCAGTGACAACGCTGGCTTCTTAACCACAAGGGAATTCCAGCCTTAACCCTTTTTTTTTTTAAAGTGTGTCATGGTCTTTTGTTTTTTTGGAATTGAATCTTCACTGACCTGCACCACTCTGTTAGTTCACAGCGTGTGATCCGGGATTTCTCTGCGTCACAAAAGCATCACCCAGATAAGTGTAGCCCCTGTCTGTCACCGTGTGGAGTTACTACGTATTTCGGACCATCTTCCCCATGCTCTGCATCTCCTCCCTGCGGCTCATTTGTATTTTACGACTGCAGGTTTGCGCCTCTCCATCTCCCTCTTCCTCCCTCCTCCTCCTCTCTGGCAACCCCCTGTTTGTTCTCTGAGTGTTTTTGCTTTGATATGTTTGTTCGTTTGTTTTGTTTCTTGGAGGCCATACATAAGTAAAGTCATGCTGTATTTGTTTTCCTCTGATTTATTTTACTTAGCTTGATTCCCTTTAGGTCCATCCATATTGTTGCAAACGGCAAGATTTCATTCTTTTTTATGGCTCGGTAATATTCCATTGCATACACACACCACATCTTCTTTATCTGTTCTTTTATCTGTGCAGCCATATCTCAACTGTTGTAAATAATGCTTCTATGAACATAGGGGTGCAGTATCTTTTGAAATAAGCATTTTTGTTTTCTTTGGAAAAATGCCCAGAAGTAGACTTGCTGGATCATATGACAGTTCGATTTTTAAGTTTCTGAGGAACCTCCTTAATGCTTTCCTTAGTGAATGTACCAAACGGCATTCGCACCAGCAGTGCACGAGCTTCCTTCTCTCCACACCCTCCTCGTTGACATTTGTGCTCGTTTTGACAGAGCCCTTGGGACAGGCGTGAGCTGATGCGTCATTGCGGCTCTCCGACGAGGAGTGACGTTGAACCTCTTCGTGTGTCTTTTGGCCACATCTGCACATCTTCCTTAGAGAGATGTCTCTTCGGGCTCTCTGTCCATTTTGAGCTTATTTTTGCTCTTTTGTATATTCTATGAGAAAGTAACCCATTTTTGTTCTTTTACATGTAGTCGTTCAGTTTCCCCAACACCATTTATTGAAGAGGCTGTTTTTCCCCCACCGTATACCTTTGCCTCTTTTGTTGCAGTTTAACTGGCCACATGCGCGTGGTTTTATCTCTGGGCTCTCTTTTCTGTTCCACTGACCTCTGTGTCTGGTTTTGGTGCCAGCGCCATACCGTTTTGACGACTGCAGCTTTGCAGTGTAGTTTGAAACCAGGGGGTGTGATGCCTCCAGCTTTGTGCTTCTACAGATTTCTTTTGGCTGTTGGGGGTCTTTTGTTTTTTTGTATCAATTTAAAAATTTCTTGTTCTATTTCTGTGGAAAATACCGTTAGTATTGTGATA
>PVHT021183620.1:923010-943072 GCA_004024745.2 Catagonus wagneri | reverse complement strand
TTTTTTTTTTTTTTTTTGGCTGCCCCTGTGCATGTGGAAGTCCTTGGGTCAGGGATTGAAAGCATGCTACAGCAGTGATGGTGCCGGATCCTAGGCCTGCTGCACCACAAGAGAACTTCCGTAGTTTCTTGTGAGCGTATAGAAATGCAACAGATTTCTGCGTATTTTGTATTCTGCAGCTTTACTGAATCCGTTTATTGTTCTGTTGTTTTTTTTGGTAGCATCTTTAGGGTTTTCTGCACAGTACCATGTCATCGGCAGTGACAGTTTTACTTCTTCCTCTCTAATTTGGATTTCCTTTCTTTTATTTTTTTTCTTGTCTTATTGCTATGGCTAGGAGTTCCAATAATAAGTTGAATGCAAGTGGCAAGAGTTGACATCCTTGCCTTATTTCTCACCTTAGAGGAAATGCTTTCAGCTTTTCATCAATGACTGGGACACAACCCTCTCCTCTTCCTTACTCAAGCCTTGCTGGTCTCAAAGCCACACATTGTTGGGACTCGTGTTCCTGATGCAGGATCCCTGGGTTGAGGAGCCTGATGTGGGGGCTCCAACCCCTTGCTCTTGGCTGGGGGTAGGGGGAGCCTCTGTAGTTGGGATTATCCTTCCGTTTGTGAGTTGCCAACCAGAGGCTGTGGGTCCTGATGGCCCCATGTCTCTTCCCTTCCTGCCCATCTCGTGGTGCCTTCTTTAGTTGTGGGAAGTCTTCTCTATTAGTCTGCCAGTCCTTCTCGCCAGCATTGCTCTGTAAATAGCTGTGGTTTCGCTGTATGCATGGGAGGGGGTGAATTCAGGGCTGTCCCACTCTGTCTTGGCTACAGCTGTACTAATTTTTTTTTATTTTAACATTTTGTTGATTTGTTTACTTTTTATTTTTTTCTTATTTACTTTTTTTTTAAAAATTAAAAAAAATTTTATGGCTCCACTGATGCCAAATGGAAATTCCCAGGCCAGGGATTAAATCCCAGCCACAGCTGCAACCTACACTGCAGCTGTGGCAACACCGGATCCTGTAACCCACTGCACCAGGCCGGGGATTGAACCTACACCTCTGTAGCAACCCGAGCTGCTGCAGCCAGATTCTTAACCCACTGAGCCACAATAGGAACTCCTACTAACCTTTTTCGAAGTAGTATCTTAATTTAGTTTAGTTTTGCCATGCCATTGGCATGCGGTAATTCTGGGGCCGGGGTCACGCCACAGCAGTGACAACACTGGATCCTTAACCCTCTTGAGCCACCAGGAACTTCCAAAGCAGGATTTTATTTAAAGTGTGTTTAGATATTCCTGATTTCCTTACAAATAACTTCAGTAAGTTACAATGTTAAAATTTGGCCTGTTCATCATAAAACAAGCACAGACAGATTTGTAAGTTACGGATATAGATATTTTCACTACAACTTTTCAAGCTTTTCTGTGATTTAAAACATGCACCACAGACCTTGCATTCTCTCGCAAAATCTTAGACAGCTCATGGATGAAACACCAGGCTGCTTTCTTCTCGGTCACTTGAAAATTAGGAACCGCTAAGGTATGGAATTTTATTTGGCCAAGATCCAAGCAAGCTGGTTAGTCATTGAGTTTGAGCCTCTTGGGGTCCAAGACCAGGAATTTATTCTTAACATTTTATTGTGAAACGTTGCAAATGCAGAGAAAGTTTGAAAGACGTTAGTGCTCGCCGTATCAGCCACTCTGGATCGTGCAGTACATCTCTCTCCAGCTGCCTGTCTCTCTGTCCGCCCTAACCCATCCTTGAAAGTATGATGTCAATCGCGGTGCACCCCTAAACGCTTGAGCATGCACGTCCCTAACTGGGTCTGTGTGTTTACCTTGGGAAGTGAATTTTACACCACAAAATGCACAGATTTCAAGCACAAAACTCAGTGGGGGTGAGTTTTGACAAGTGCATGACCTGTGAAGCCTGAAGTCTATCCAAATGACAGAATATCACCCTTCTCCAGAAAGTTCTCCACGGTGCCTTTTTGCAGTGCACAGACGGCACAGCCGTATGCTGTGGGCAGCCTTAGCAGTGAGTGTGGAAAGGCAGGCCGTGGCTCCTCAGCAGGTTTGTGTGTAGGGGTACTTTCTGTGGTGGGCAGCACAGATGGTGGCCTCTGAACCCATGCTGGTTCCCGGGCAGCGATGCTAGGGAGTTGAGCATGACCGGGTCACGTGGACGGGGAGGGGACTGTGTGGTGTGCGGTACGTGCTTATGAGGGGATGGGAGGAGGGGCAGAGTGGGGGGGCTGGGGCCGCAGGATCCTGGTCCTCTGAGCATCCGGGGGCCTCGTGGATGCTGTCTGTGCCCGAGGCACTTGGTGGGAGGTGCCTTTTGTCCCCCGTGTTCAGTGTGGAGACCGTGTATTTTGAGATCTCCCCCTCTTCGTCCTGATTCCGCCACTGAGTGAGTTCTTGACTTTCTCAAGAGGGCCTCACTGGTGCGCTGGTCCCAGCGGTGTGGTGACTCAGGGCGTGGGTGCTGGGCCCGTTCTGCTGGGTGGTGGTAGGGGAATAAGGGTCGTAACCCCTGTGCCTCCATGTCTGCATCTGCCCCGTGGGAGTGATGAAACCTGTGTCTTTGCTCGTTCTGAGCATGGCGAGCGGCGCCCGGGCCTGCGGCTGCTCTGGGAGCCATGCTTGGTGTCGACCATCGGTGTTCTTGTCCTTGTCTGGGTGGTGTTCATAACAGCGATGGCCGCCTCACGGAGGTGAGGGTGGCAGAGGGCAGGCAGGGACGGGTACAGACGGCGCTCTGTGAGCACTTTGGCCGGGGATATGCCACGTGCTTGCGAGCCCTCGGCTCTGCTGTCAGGCTGTCTTGCGCCGACTGTGTGCCGTTACCGAGCTGCCGAGCGCGCCCGCTTGTTGCCTGCGCGGAGGGGAGCACACGGCCGCTGCAGCGCATTTGGAGGTGAGCTGGGGCTGGGAGTAGGGGTCACTCCTCGTATGGTACCGCCTGGAGACTTCTGGAGAGTTCTCCGTGGAGGGGCCCCTCATTTTTCCTGTTCTGAGGGGAAAGGGGTGACTGTTAATGGCTGAGGGGGGCACATGGGGAGTGAGCCGGCCTCCTGGCGCATCTGGCACCCTGATGCTCTGGGCTGGAGGAGGGCCAAGCCTCCTTTGTGTGAAAGGAAGGAAAGCGCACCTGTTCCGAGGTGACTGGTCCCCAGCACCTCCCTGGGTCCCCGGCCGGCCCCTCCCGTGTCCGTAAGCGCAGGACAGCTGCTCTCCGCCCATCAGACAGAGATGCATCTGCAGGCTGATCTGTGCCCACTGAGCATTCGGGGCGGTGTCCAGAAACCCCAGGCCAGGCGTCTGTGTTTGTCCCGTGCTGTCCGCGGCCTGGGCCGGCCCTGGCGGGCTGTGAGCATGGAGACGCGCTGGGCCCGGCTCTGCTGTCATGAAGCTGTGTGAGGGTGGGGACCAGGGACGCCCTTGGGAGCATCTCCTCCCCGGCTCTCGGGGCTATGCAGCCAAGGCCACGGCTTGGGGCCCCTCTGTGTGCGGCTGACTCATGGGAGCCTCCGGTCATGTGCTTCTTCTTCCTCCTCCCTCTTTTGAGACGTTTATAAGCTTAGTTGTAACAGTGAACCGCGCACCTTAGGGCCTCGGGCAGCCCCGCCTCCACCGTTTACCTGCTCGGGGCGCTCTGTGGGCCCCTCCCCTGTGCCAGGCAGGGTGCCGCGGTCCTGGAGCTGCTGTGTGAGCCTTGTGGGCCGTCCGAGAGTGGGCTAGGCGGGGTGGGGGGCGGTCCTGGGCAGGGCTGCTGGGTGGCAGCTTCCACTTGCGCCCTGTGGGCTGTCACTGAGACCCTCTGCCGTCGCAGGCATGACGAAGCCTCTGCACCTCCTGAGAGCATCGCGGTGGCCAGTGGTGGAGTGCGGTGCGCAGGGCTGTGATCCTGAGCCACATCACAGGCTTGTGGCCTCAGTGTGGCGCCTGAGTGGAGAGCAGGAGGGCCTGGCTGCGGGCACAGGGCCTGGGCTGTCCCCGAGGCACAGCATCCTGACATGCAGAGGTGTTGTCCCCTTCTGCGGTCAGGTTGATGCCCCAGGGCTTCCTCCCAGGGCCGTCTGAGCAGCCGTCCGGGGGCCGGGAGCCCGGGGCCTCGTTCCGGGTCTGGATGCCTGCCTCGTCTGCGGGCAGCTCCTTGGGGTCAGGAGTGGGCCGGCTGGTGAGCTGAGGGCGCCTCCGGTCAGCTGGTGAGTGCAGGGAAGAGCCCGCCGTGGGGTGCAGCTCGTGATGCGCTACTCGAGCAGGGAGACCCTCGTCCTCGGCCGAGCTGCCGGGATTCCTCCGCAGCCTCGCGGTCGTACCTGACGCCGTTGCGCGTCCTCTACGTGGATTCTGAATAAGGCCTTTGTTCCATTGAGAAGATTAGGGGCAGTATTTGCTTGAAAAAATTTTAATGAAGCACCTAACAAAGCTATTATTCATTTTTGAAACAAGTTGCTGTGGTTACCATAGTAATATTAAACCTCTTATTAAATATTTTTCTTTCAGCCTGTTGTCAGTTTTTGTTCAGTGCTGGTGGGGGAGCTGCAGATCCACGGACCTGGCATTAGGAAAGAATTTTCCAGCTCTGTTGAGTTAAATCATTCAAGGAATTTATGTTATAGGGACATAAAGCTTATAAATCTAGTTTATCATATCTATCATTTAATTGTTCATGCAAGCCAGCTCTTCATGTAGCGATTTACAGTAATCTCGGTGAAATAACAGTTTTGTGTCACAAAATGAATAATGCATGCAAAGAAATTGTTGAGCTCCTTAAAATCATTATGCTCAAGAATATTAGACTCTTTGATTTGAAAGTGATAGAATGATGATCGTGTACTAGTTGCAAGCTGGGGACTTCAGAGCCTGGCGTTGCTGTGTGCCGGGTCCCCAGCGCTCAGGAAGAGGCCTTGGTGCCACGCCGGCTCCCGGAGGGCCGGGCACCTCGCTGCAGTTACACTGTAGGCAGCTGCGCGCCAGGGAGCTCCGCCAGGTGGGGTGTTGGTTTAGAGGAAGAGAGCTGTGTTCAAAGATCGGATGCTCTTTAGACATCCATCTGTCTGGGGCAAGACCTAGGTGTCTGGCCTGTGGGTCCTGTTGCCAGGCAGATGCCCCAGAGGGTCTCGGCGAGGGGTCGGGAAGGCAGACCGTGCCCCGTGCTCTCTCCTTCCCGCTGCTCCCGGGCCTCCGTGGCACTGAGGACCATGGTGTGGCCGCCGTGGTCTAAAGAGTGAGGTTGACAGGCAGGGGCTGCTGGGGTCGTCAGTGATGATGTGCGGGGGTGCTGTCCTCGGCCGTCTCCGTCGTGTGTGTGTGTGTGTGTTTCATCAGCCGTGGGGACACGGCCTCCTTGCCCGCGAATAGATGCGCTGCAGGGACGTTGAGGTGGGAGGGACAGTTCACGGGGCCTGGGGCTGTGGGGGCGGCTCAGCCAGAAGGGGGAGCGCTCCGGGCCTCAGGAGCCGGCTGCCAGGCGCCGAGGTGGGCGTGTGGCCGTTGTCACCCTGACCTCCTCCCCTGTGGTCATCCGTGCTGCGAGTCTGCAGGGTGCGGAGGGCAGAGCAGCGCCCGCCGCCAGCACTCCTGCCCCGGAGCGCGGTCTCAGGCCCTTTCTCCTCCTTCCCTTTGCTGCGGTGTTTCCGAGCCGATCGCAGATATCCTGTCGTTTCACCGCTCCGCACCTTGGCGTGCATTCTGAAGAGGGAAGCCCTCCTGCTCCGCCATGCACGGCCCTGGAGGGGAGGTCCCGCCGCAGGCACCCCCCACCCCGCCTCTGGTGCGGACCCCAGCGCCCGGACCCGATCTCAGGGGCATCGGCCTTCCTGGGAGTCAGGGACAGCAGTGCCCTTTGGCTAATTGGAGGAACCCGCTCTCAGCTTTGGGGACCCTGGGCCGGTGGGCCTGACCTGGAGGCGTCTCTGATGTGTGTGGCTCTGGGTTTGATGTGCAGCTGTCCCTGTGTGAGGAGCGTCGTAGGAGGTTGTGTGGGGGCAGGGCAACCGGGCCTGGCCTGTGCTTGTTCTGGGGGCGGGCGAGCCCCCAGGGGTCCGCGTCCATGGTGTCTGTAGGGGACGCGCCTAGTAGGCCTGGCACATCAGACCTTGTTAGGTTGGTAGGAGCTGTCGTTTCCCGCCTTTCTGTTTGTCCCTCGGGGACTCTTAGGGGCGGGCCTGTGCCGCCGCTGTGCACCCCCCACTGCACCCGGCCGCAGGGGCTGCCCGTCGCCCTGGCACAAGGGGCTTTTGTTAACTCGTGCTCGCCACGTTAGTGACGGCTGGCCCCCGGGTGTCCGCGTCCACGGCGCCTGCCTCTCCCAGGCGGGACTTTGGGTCCTTCGTCAACAGGACATACACATGTGCTCGAGGCGGCAGGGAGAGGACGTGGGTTTGAAGCGAAAAAAGGTTCAGTTTCAATCGGACGTTTCTATATAAGGCATCAACCCGGGGGCCAGGGCCCGTTCCCACAGCTCCTAGGGCAGTAGTGGAAAGCTCGCGGAACGTGGAGGGGGTCTCAGGGGTCACCCACGGCGAGGGCCCCAGACCTCTACCCGCGGTGGAAGAACTTCTTGGGTGACCATCCCACCTTAGCACGAGATGGGCGAGTGGATGGAGAGTGAGTTTGCTCTCAGGTCTTTGCTTGTGGAGAGCGGCTCGGAGACGCCCTTGGACTCCAGTGTTGCCTCCTTCACACCTCCCCCAGGCTGGGGGCGCTCAGAGGAGCTCCTGGAGCCCTCTAACCCCAACCCTCGCAGAGTAAATCTCGCCGTGGAAGCTTTCCACAGGAACCCAGGAGAGCAGGGAAGGCGGGCTCGCTGGGAGGGCAGAGGCCTCTGGAGTTGGTTCTGGGCCCGTAAATTGGCCTGTGGCTAACTGCAGGGACTTTTAAAGCAGGTCGTGTGCGGATTTTAAGTGCTTCCTCACCGAGGCTCCCATGACCCCGTTAAAGTGGCCATGGGGTTTTGGGAGCCCACGGAGGGGCCTGGGCGGCTGGGGCTGGACCGCCGGCAGACCGCCAGCCTACAGCCTCCCTGCCAGCAGCCCAGGCAGATCCTGTTACTACGCTCGTGGGTACAAATATTTATCGCCTCCGCCTCAGTAACAAGGGCTTTCGGTTGGCATCGCTGAAGCTGCATCACGATGTTTATGCTGTTCCTGTATATTACTTTTTTATTGCATGCTATTTCTGTTGCAAATAGTCGTAAATATCGTTACAGTTTGGGCTGCATTATGACATGTTTCTCGAAGTAGCCTCCCATGCAGTCTGGGCTACAGGGCTGAGCGGTTCGGGTCTTGCCTTGGCGCCTCCCCCCGAGTGGGTTTGCGTCCGCAGCCACGCGACCTCCCTGGCCTTTCCAGCCTGTAGACCTCCTCGGCCTGCGTCCTCAGCTCTGGCAGCATTTCATTGCCCGTGGGACCTTTCGGGGACCCTCAGCGACGCATCTTCTGGCCACATTCCTGGGCCTGGTCTGTGAGGAGAGTGAGCGTGGCCTCTCTCTCAAGGCCACGTGGGCATCAGACACCCCCATTCACGTAGCGCTCCAGCCGTGGTGCGTTCTCTCTTCCAGGAGACAGACTCTGCAGGTTCTCGCCCATGGACATCTGCCCACCTGGCGGGTGGTCTCAGATTTCGGGTCGTGCTGTTGTTGCTCCCCTGCCCCGCTCGGCCCCTCCTGCCCGACTCCCTCCCCCAGACCCGGTCTGTGAGGGGCGGCCTCCCTCTGGATTCTGAACCGCCTCGGGGCCGGGGCCTGTGACCTCCCTTCCCGTGGCCTCGGATCCCCTTACCTCTTGGGGCCGCTGCCACGTGCCGTGGGCCCTCCGGAGCCTTCTGGTGACGAAGCCACAACCTCTGTCATCTTTGCGAGAGAACAGGTTGGTTGGGTCCCCGTCCCGGGCTGGCCAGCCGATCCAGCCACCTTCTTCCTGCGTCCCAGCTGGAGAGGCGGGCTCCAGTGGCAGGCTGAGTGGCAGCTGGGCTCGTGGGTCACAGCACGTGGTCCGTTGGCGGTGTCCACCGCTCTCTAAGGGAGGGATTGAGCTGGTTCTGTGCTGTTTGGGGGCTTGAGCTTCCTCTAGAAAGACCTGCCAAGACGTGGCCTGCCCGCTCTCTCGTTGGGTGGTGGTGCTCCCTGTGCGGGCTGGCGGGTTTCGGACAGCGCTTGCTTCGGCTGCATTTGAGTTACTGTGCTACTCCCGCATCCAGGCGGGTGGGTTGAAGTTACGGCTGATGACGAGCCTTCAGTCCAGCCTTTGGGTAACTTGTGGGGACGTCAGGAGGAAGCGGGCAGCCCTGGAGCAGCTGCCGCCTTCGTGGTCGCCTTTCCTTCCTCTTTTCATTCTCGCGTTACCCTGCACCCCTGCTGTGTGGCTGGCCTTGTGCACAGTGGGTGGCAGAGCCCCTGCCCTCTGCAGGGAGCTTGCAGCAACCCTGTGGGGAGGTGAGCATGAGAGTGAGGACTGCCCGGTGGGCCCCTGCCTGCCCTCCCAGGAGCAGGCCGCCTGTGCTTCAGGGGCCAGGCAGGGCCAGTGCCCTGCTTGCTTTGGGGTACGCGGTTGAGTGTTTTGCTCTGATGTGTCAGGGCTGATGCCAGTGTGGTGACCGTGCGTGTGAAATTCACGATAGAAATACAGAGTGCAGAGCACTTCTGGGGAGGGGTAAAATTAGATGCAAGAGTTTGAGAAATAACCAGTATCCCATTCAAAAACTGTGCCTGTCACACCCCTAGGTTGGCTGTAATGAGAAAGGTAGACACTTACAAGTGTCAGAGTTCCCTAGTGGCCTGGCAGTTCAGGACTCGGTATTGTCACTGCTGCAGCTCAGGTCGCTGCTGTGAGTCAGGTTCAGTCTCTGGACTGGGAATTTCCACATGCTGTGGGCACAGCCAAAAAACAAAAGCAAAGCCACGTAGAAGTGAGCATGCAGAGAAATCAGAGTGTGGCACGCTGCTGGCGGGGAGGCGACCCCCTGGGAAGCTGTCTGACCTTCTCAGACACTTTCACTTCGAGCCACCACGCGACCCGGCAGCCACGCCCGGGGCTCGACACCGGAGAACTGGGAACACAGGTCCACGTGAAAACTTCGTACGTGACTCTTGGAAGCAGCGTTCTTTGTAACAGCCGCAGGGTGGCAACAGCCCAGGTGTCCGTCGAGTGGTGAGTGGGTCCGTGAAACCCCGTCTGTCGCGCGGAGGAGCGTTGCCCAGGCGTAGCCAGGTGGGGAGCGCGCCCCAACCCCACTACACGCGCGTGGGCCCTGGGAACCGACGGAAGCTCAGTGCAAGGCCACACGTTGTGCGCCTCCGCTGGTACGACATGTCCAGGCGGCAGGTCCGCGGGGACAGAGGCCAACTGGCAGCTGGGCTGGGGAGCATGCTGTTCCCACCTGATGATGGCGTTGTGGCGTTGGACGCTAGCGACGGCTGCACGGCTCTGAGTGAAGCCGCTGACTGGTACATCCGGGCGGCTGTGTTTTTTGCTTTTCAGGGCCACACCCGCGGCATATGGAGGTTCCCAGGCTAGGGGTTGAATCAGAGCTGCAGCTGCCGGCCTAAGCCACAGCCATAGCCACGCAGGGTCCCAGCCACGTCTGCAACCTACACCACAGCTCATGGCAATGCCAGATCCTTAACCTACTAAGCGAGGCCAGGGATCGAACCTGTGTCCTTATGGACACTAGTCAGATTCATTTCCACTAAGCCATGATGAGAACTCCTGCATCTAGGTTTTATGGTACGTGAATCATGTCTCAATGAAAACATTTTGAGTGTACTGGTTGGTGTTTGCTGTGGGCTCTCTGTAAGGGGATGCTGGCGTGGGGTGGGTGTCACCACACTGGTCACAGAGCTACTCCTACTGACCCCTGCCCGTGGGGAGAGTGCCTGCTGGCGCCGCCTGGCAGGAGGGCCCTCCCTGGTTTAAGGCAGTACTGCCCCTGGAGTTTTGAAATCCAGTTCCCAGTTCCGTGCCGGCGCCTGTCCCGGTCCCGCCGTCCCGCCCCAATAAGGACCCAACGCAGGCTGGCGGGTGAGCTCTCCTGGGGGGCCTGCACGCTGTTGGGATCTCACAGCTTCTCTTCAGATGCACACTGGGGAGGAGCTGGGCACGGGATGTGGGGTGCGCAGGCCGATGGCAGTCGGCGGGGGGCGGGTACGAGGTGCACAGGGCCCGGCACAGCCGCTAGGTTCGAGGCTCACAGCAGGTGGCCTGCTCCATGCGTCTCTCTGCCCTCGGGGTACAGCTGAGGAAGCGGTGGCCCCAAGAGGCGTGGCCGTGGCGTTTGGCTGTACACGTGGCATTTGCTGAGGTCGGGGGTCTTTCTTGGACGAGCTGGCCTGGAGGACGCCCCATGAGCACATGGTGAAGCTGAGGCAGCCTGCGGGCGCTCCACTCTCCCCGCCCTCAGGCCAAGGCCAGCTGCCGGCCCAGACTGTCAGGGTGCTTGGCTCTTCCTCGCTGTGGGCATCGCTGCCGCCGGGACTCAGGCCGGGAGTGGGGGATGGCCTGTCCTGCTCGGAGTGGGCGGGAGAAGCCCAGAGAAAGGCACCTCCACCCCCTTCATCCCCCCCGCCCCTGCCCCGTGGTGCTGCTGGCTCCCCAGCCCCGTCCCAGGACGTTAGGCAGACCCCGCTCCGGGGCCCTGCGGTGAAGCGGCTGTCGAAGCATCTGACCACTGGCCTTTTTCTCTGCTGACGTGATTCAGATCCAGCCTTTCCTAATGCATTTCCCTGAGGCTCAGCAAAGGAGACTTCTGGATTGTTCTGTCTGTGACGGGTGCCTTTCTTACGCTCTCTGAGTCTTGGTGCATGTCCTGGTTTTCTGGGCTGTGGGCTCGACCTCGGCATCCGCCCTGATCCACTTGCCGGGCTCCTTTCTGGACACCCCTAGACATCAGCGCTCGGCGTTTTCCTAACTTTGGACTGACTCCCACCAGATCCCACGCGGACCCCTTTTCCCCCTGCTTCCCGCGTGGCACCTGTGTCCCAGCCCTTTCCTTCCTGCCTCCTGTGAGCTTGGCTTCCTGTGGTCCCGGCCGTGCACGGGTCCTGGCCCCGAGCTCCCTGCCTGTGCCTCTGCCGCCTCGAGCTCCCTCCCGCCTCCCCCAGGCAAAGCCTGGGTTGCCGGGCGCCAAGCCCCTGGGGCGGCCCCTGTGGGCACCTGCTTCCCTGGTGGCCCCGCTCTGCTGTGGGCAGAGCTTCGAAGGGCCTTTAAAGGGAGAGAGCTTCACAGGCAGACGTCTGAAGAAAGCCAGCGGCTGAGGGGTGACTTGCCCCGCGAAGCGGCCTTCTGCGTTTTCCGGTCCCTTTCCCTCTTTGCTCCTCCAGCCTCCTCACTCTCTCTCTACTGCTTCCTGCCACGTCTGCTCGCCGCCCCTGGCCGGAGAATGGAACCCTTAGGAGGGGGATCTCAGGAAGCCCAGAGCTCCCGTGCCCGTCCCCGTGTGGGCACAGCACGAGGGGGGCTGTCTGTGAGCCGGTGGAGGGTCCTCACCAGACACCAGGTCTGCCTCCGGAGCCGTGGGAAGTAGGCGTCTGCGCTCAGAACCACGCGTGGCCTCTGGAGTTGTCGTTTCACTGCCGGGCAGATGGAGACGCGGGCACCCGGGGTCTGGGCAGGCCCGGAGGAGAGCTGAGGGCAGGCCAGAGGCATTTAGACACCTCTGCTTCCAGGGACGTGTACCTCGCCCTCCTTGGGGAAGTTCGGGCGCAGGAATTCTGAACGTTTGACAAATGTCAGCTCCTTCCCACCCGCGAGCTTGGTGCCCTGGCCGGTGACCGTCCCGCGGGGCCGGCTTTGGCCTCCGCCGGGACGTGTCCCCTGGCTGGCAGGATGCCACAGCCCGCTTGGGGGTGGTGGCGCTTTCTCGCCCCTGCCTCCAGGTGTGGTTTGAGACCCAGAGTGTCCTGTAAGTGCCGCTTCCCTGAAAGCAGGACTTTCCTCCCCACGCTGCTGCAACGGGCCTTTCAGAGGAGACCGGAGGCCACCCACCTGCCTGGCGGTGCTGAGCCGAGCAGGAGCTGATGAATGAGGGAGTTCTGGTTCTGTGTTTGTAGATGCGTGTAGACATGCTTCTGGAGGTGCGCTGTGGAGCGGCCGGAGATACCACCGTGCAGGGCCGGGGCTGCTGGGGTGCGGGCGCTGGAGCAGCCTGCGGGGCGGAGGGGGCGCAGGCTGGAAAGCAGGCGTCCTCTTTTCCTGCCCGAGAGGCGGCCTTACAGAAGCATCTTGCACCTGGAAGGCTTTCCGGCCTGGATTTCTGTGACGCTCCCCACCCCCAAAGGTCGCCCGCGGCCCGGTGACCGCAGTGTGACTCCCAGCACAACTCCCAGCTCTGCTGTAGTGATTCACCGCCTCCTGCCCTTCACTCTCCTGGGCCTCGTGCCCGACCCCACTGTCTGGGAGAGTGCCCCCTGCAGTCCCCGGGGCCCTTCTCCACGTGGTAGAGACCACGCGCTTTGGTGCAGAGTCAGGCAGCTGGGTCTCCTCCCCTCGTCTGTAAAAAGGGGTCGTGAATGCCCCCCCCCGGGGGGGGGTGAGAAAGCTGCTCATGGGGATAAATGCCTGGCACAGCCTAGCTCTCTCTGTTTTTTTTTGTCTTTTTAGGGCCACACCTGCAGCATATGGAGGTTCCCAGGCTAGGGGTCGAATTGGAGCTACAGCCGCCGTCCTACACCACAGCCACAGCCACATGGGATCCGAGCCATGTCTGTGACTTACACCACAGCTCATGGCAACGCCGGGTCCTTAAGCCACTGAGCACGGCCAGGGATTGAACCTGCGTCCTCACAGATACTAGTCAGATTCGTTAACCGCTGAGCCACGACGGGAAGTCCTCTCGCCTTTTTTAAAAATTAAAGTCTACTTGATGTACAGTGTGGTGTGTTACAGATGTGTAGTACAGTGATTCACAAATGCTGAGGGTGTGCTCCGTGTCTAGTTCTTGTAAAGTACTGGCTCTGTGCCCCATGGGGTGTGCCCTAGACCCTTGTAGCTCCTTCTAGACCTGATAGTTTGTGCCTCTTAGTTACCCAACGCGATGCCCCCCCCGCCCCCCCCACCGCTGGTAACCACTAGCTGGTCTCTATATCCACAAGTCTGTTTCTCTTTTGTTATTTTCACTAGTTTTTTTAAAATTATATTCCATATGTGGTATCGTACAATATTCGACTTAGTTCGCTTGGCATATTACCATCCAAGTCCGTCCACGATATGGCAGATGGCCAGATTTCATTCTTTTGGTGGCCGTTTTCCTCAGCGGATATACCAAGTTCCGTGTTCGTCAGCGGTGTCCAGCGGCTTCCATGTCCCCGCACCCTCGCCGGCGTTTATTTCTTGTCTTTCTGATGACGGCTGTTCTGGCAGGTGGGAGGTGATGGCTCATCGTGGTTTCGATTTGCATCTCCCTGCTGTGTAGCGATGTTGAATGCTTTTTCATGTTCCTGCTGGCCATCTGCACTTCCTCTTTGGAAAAATGTCTATTCAGATCTACTGTTGTTTGTTTTGATGTTCAGCTGTGTGAGCTGTTTTATATATGTTTAATGTTAATCCCTTATCAGTCATACCATTTGTAAATATTTTCTCCCATTCAGTAGGTTTTCTTTTTTGTTTTTTCGGTGGTTTCCTTTGCTCTGCAAAAGCTTTTAGGTCTAATGAGTTCTCATTTGTTTATTTTTACTTCCATTTCCTTTGCTCTAGGACACAGATCAAAAAGATATTGCTGCAGTTTTTGTCAAAGCGTTCGTTCGGCCTATGTTTTCCTCTTAGAGTTTTATAATATCCGGTCTGACAGGTCTTTAACCCATTCTGAGTTTATTTTTGTATGCAGTGTTAGAGAATGCTCTCAGTTCAGTCTTTTACACGTAGCTGCCCAGTTTTACCAGTGCCACTTATTGAAGAGACTGTTTTTTCTCCATTGTGTATTATCGCCCCGTTTGTTGAAGATGGGTTGACCGAAGGCACGTGGCTTTATGTGTGGGCTTTCTGTCCTGCCCCGTTGACCTGCTCTCTTTTTGTACAAGACCACATTGTGTTGATGCCTGTGGATTTGTAGTACAGTCTGAAGGAAGGAAGCCTGAATCCTCCAGCTCCATTCTTTTCTTTGCAAGGTTTTTCGGCTGTCGCTGGGGGTGTTCCGTGCTTCCACACGAATTAAACATTTTGCTGTTGCTGTTGTTCTAGGTCTGTGAAAATGTCATTGCTCTTTTGCTAGAGATCGCGTTGAATCTGCAGATTGCCTTGGGTAGTTTGGTCATTTTAACAGTGTTCTTCCAGTCCAAGAATACGGGGTGTCTTCCTGCTTGTTCACGCCATCTGCAGATTCCTTCATCAGCATCTTAAGGCGGGTCGGTGGCCTCCTTGGGTAGGTTTATTCCTGTGTACTTTATTTTGATGCAGTGCTAAATGGGATTGTTTCCCTGATTTCTCTTTCTGATAGTTTATTTTATTTTTTCCTTTTTTGGCCACACCTGTGGCATATGGAAGCTCCTAGGCCAAGGATTGAATCCGAGCTGCATCCGTGCCAAATCCTTAACCCACTGCACCAGGCTAGGGACCGAACCGGCCATGCTGCAGAGACAGGCCGATCACTAACCCAGTGTGCCACAGCGGGAACTCCGTGACAGTTCATTGTAGTGTGTAGAAGTGCAGCGGGTTTCTGTGCATTAATTTTGTGTCCTGCAACCCTACCAGATTCATCGATGAGCTCTGGCAGTTCTCTGGTGGCGTCTTCAGGATTTCCTATGTATAGTATCATGTCTGCAAACAGTGATGGTTTTCTTTTTTTCCTGCCAATTTGGATTGCTGTTACTTCTTTTTCTTATCCGAGTGCGGTGGGTGAGACTTCCTGTACTGTGCTGATGGAAGTGGTGAGAGCAGGCATCCTTGTCTTGTCCTTGATCTTAGAGGAAGTGCTCTAGGCTTTTCCCCGTTGACTGGGGGCTAGCTGTGGGTCTGTCGCGATGACGGCCCAGCTCTCTTGATCCTCGTCC
The DNA here is from genome assembly GCA_004024745.2 of Catagonus wagneri. Taxonomy (NCBI): domain Eukaryota; kingdom Metazoa; phylum Chordata; class Mammalia; order Artiodactyla; family Tayassuidae; genus Catagonus; species Catagonus wagneri. The sequence continues at coordinate 928,092 of PVHT021183620.1, read as the reverse complement.
CACCTCTTTTCTGCTCTGCCAGATCGGCTCCCCTCGCCGCTTCCTGTTTAAATCACAGTTGTAGCTCATCTCTTTTATTTAGGGCGAGATTTGGACTCATTGTCAGACCTTGGCCTGTCTTGAAATCGAGAAGCTGTTGAAGCCAATCTGCTCCTGTTCTTTCAAAACGTCCTCGCGTTGTCTCCTTCCTTCTCCGCTTTCCGGCTTTGATGGGCCCGCCCTGGTTCTGACCTTTATTATTTCCGCTCTCGCACTGAAGTAGTCTCAGCTAGTCTCCTTGTGGCCCTTTTCCCCCTCACACGTTCTGTGTACTGGCGGGAGGCGAGTCACGCTGAAACACGGCTTTCTTCTTGGCTTTGACAGCTGCCTGCTGCTTCGAGGACAAAGATCGGGCTCCTGGTCTTTAATGCCATTGTAATTGGACTCTTGATTACTTGCTCATCTTTCTGCTTCATCCAGACATGAGAACCTCCAGCCACGGGCTGTTGATTGTGAATCTTTCCCTGATCCTTGTGAGTGATGACAATTAAAATATACGCTGAAGTGGGAAATACTTGGTCGGCACACGGCAGCCAGGTAGTACCTTACGATGTTGGAATAATGACAGCACTTCACATCTTCTTCCCCGCCTGGAGTGGGGCTTTCCACGCGTCTTCTTCTCAGTGCCACCCCTGGGAAGCCTCCTTGTTCCTGTGCTGCCCAGAGACCCTCAGGCAAGTGCCCTGCGTACGGGCTGGTCACAGGCCCAAGTTGCTGTAAGTGCTGTGGATCCCTGTGGTCCTGGCATCGTTATTTCTTGTGTCCCCAAGTATCTAAACAAATTATCACATGGGCGGTCCCAGCCCCTAGCCGCGGCTCCTCTGACTTTCCAGAGCCCTCATTTCCTGCCCATCTCTCTCAGCAGGTGCAGGGCTTCGTGTCCTCGTTTGCCTCTTTAGCACCTGATCCGTGCAGCCATGACGCCAGGAGTTGGGGTACAGGGGTGCGTAAGACAGAGTCCCTGTTTTTGTGGAGCCCTGGTCCTGGCACTGACAGACTTGGGACCAGAACAGCCCGTGCTGGCGAGCAGGGAGGGGACGCTGGCTTTGGTGGCTGGGGTGGCGTGAGGGCAGGCTGGGGCTGCTGCGGCCTGCAGGTGGACACCAAGGGTGGGGACGTCCCAGGTGAAAGCGCCCTGGCGGCTCCAGAACAAGGAAGCCAGGCTGGCCGTGCCGCGTGGGTGCGGGACTACGCATGGTCGGTCGCGGTGTCCTGGGCTCTCCTCTCCCAGCTGCCAGGCCTTCCTTCTGTGCCTTCCCGCGGGGAGTCGGGGGAGGGGACAGTGGGATCGGGCTGCTTTGCCTTATAACTACGTCGCGTGCTTGTCTAGAAGCGGTTGAGCTTCTCGCGGACAGGCTGCAGCCTTTTGGCGGCTCTGCCCAGCTTCCTGCCTGCTGGGCCCCTCAGTCGCTGTTGTGGGTGACATCTAGGGGTGCACCGGCCGGCCTCCGGGGTTGTGGTGGGTGAGAAGGTCCCTTGGGAGCTGGGGGACGAGGCCTCTCTTGTCTGCGCTACCCGGGGGGCCTTCGGTCCAGGGGCCTCTCCAGGGAGATGGGCCGGCCGAGCGCAGGAACTGGAGGAAGTTGCGGCAACTCGGGCTCCTGACCGGGCACGCAGGGGGGCAGAGTGCTCTCGGTGCCGTGGTGTGGCCGCCGCCGGCGACATTCAGGCGTCGTGGCCTCAGAAGGCCTGCGCTTGCTGACCCCACTCTTCCTGGGGACTCCGCGTGTCGGGAAGGGCGTGGCGGCTGCGGGTACCGTTAGCGACAGCACCGCTGCCCGGCTCTGTGTGTTTTCAGGCAGAAACGACGGGAGGCGGTGCGTCTGTCTCCACTGCGTCCTGCTGGGGAGCGAGGAGACGAAGCTCAGGCTTCTAATTTTTTTGAAAGGGTTTAGATATTTAACATGAAACAGCAGCAGCCTTTCTTTTAATTAAATGCCACGCGGCCCTGGCTGTGGGATCAATGGTATTGAAGGGAAAACAGTGTAATTAGACCTTGTGACGTGACTGACTGACGCCGGGGCTCACGGTGCGGGTGCGGGTGCCATGCAGGTGCGGGTGGGGTGCGGGTGTGGAGGGTGTGGTGGGGGTGGGGTGCGGTGCGGGTGTGGGGGTGCGGGTGGGGTGCTTACAGGACGTGCTGAGTAGGGCACTGCGCTTTTCCCGGCTCTAAACTCTGAAACACCCGTGTTTTCCCCAAGTCGTTGGGGGCGAACTTCTTGATTTCCCGTTAGTAACACTGTGTCTAATTTAGTCAGTTGCTGTTATTGGACATTGAGACCTTATCTGCTCTAATACTTAAATACCTCCACGGCGGTCATCTTTATGCCGCCGTCTTGGAATATTTCTTTGGGACAGATTCCCAGTAATGCAGTTCCCGGCTCAGAGGGCGTGAGCGTTCCCAGCGAGGCTGGGTGTGAGCTGGAGGCCCTGTGACATCTGCTCAGGGAACTGCCTTCACCTGCGCGCGCTTGTGCGGAAGAAAGCGTTTCCTGGCTTCCCGTGGGTGCCCAGGCTCCGTGGGCGTCGCCAGGCCGTGGCGTCCTCAGAGCAGGCGCGGTTTGCGTGGGGTCAGCCTGCGGGCCTTTCCTGCCGTGGACACAAGCAGAGCGGCAGCCCCAGGGCACAGAGGACCCTTTGGCCTGTTTTCCGCTCCCTAGTGAAGGTGGGGCCGTGGGGAGGGGAGGGCTCTCGCTTTTCTTCCGTCCACCTGCCGTCTGTGGGTTAGGGGCTCTTCCAAACCCAAGCCTCCCCTCCTGCGCACAGCACCACTCAGCCCCCCTCGGTTCTGATCCCAAATCTACACGCCGGAGTCCATCATGACACTCCCTGAAACACGGGGGCCCTCTGTCCCAGATCCACCGTCCTTAAAAGGCAGTCGGGGTTATAAACAGCCTCAAAAAATTGCTTTTCCAAGACTTTATGAGGAGTTCCCTTCGTGGCTCAGTGGTTAATGAATCTGACTAAGAACCATGAGGTTGCGGGTTCGATCCCTGGCCTTGCTCAGTGGGTTAAGGATCCAGTGTTGCCGTGAGCTGTGGTGTAGGTTGCAGATGCGGCTCGGATCCCGCGTTGCTGTGGCTGTGGCGAAGGCCGGTGGCTACAGCTCCTGTTAGACCCCTAACCTAGGAACCTCCATATGCCATGGGTGTGGCTCTAGATAAAGGCAAAAAAACAAAAAATAAATAAAAATAAAAAAAAAGACTTTATTGAGATGTAACCTGCATGCCCCATTTAATACAGTTGTATTCAGCCACCGTTGACGTTTACGGCTCGGTGGTGCTGTGTGTTTGTGGAGAGTGTGTGGCTATCACTTCATGCTCCGCAGGCTCAGGGAGAACCCTGGGCCATGAGCTGTCACTGCAGCCCCCAAGCCCGCACCCCCAGCCCTGGGCACCCGCTAACCTGCTTTCTGTCTCTGTGGGTTTGCCTCTTCCGGGTGTTGCCTTTGGACGGAATTGTACGACAGGTGGCCTTTTGAGACCAGCTCCTGGCCCTCCGTGTGACGTTCTCAAGGCCCATCCGTGTGGCAGTGTCTGTCCTTCGGTCCTTCTTTTTTGGCCAAATGTTGCTCCCTTGTAGGCACAGGCCACATCTTATTTATCTGTCCATCCGTGGATGGATACTTGGCGTGTTTCTGCTTGTGGGCTGCCGTGAACACACATGCACGGTGTTAAGTTTTCACCTGGGCACGTTTCCTTTCTGTTGGGTTTGTGCCTGGGATTGGCGTGGCTGCGTCCTTTGGTAACTGTCTGACTTTTTAAGGAAACGCCAGCCTGTTTCCCAAAGGGGCTGCAGCATTTCACACGTCCCCGTGTGAGGATCCCGGTCTCCCTGCACCGTCATTCCAGCCGTCCCGAGGGCCCCAGGCGGCTCTCATTGTAGTTTCTGTTTCCCCGGTGGCCTGTGACCGCAAGCATCTTTCCATGTGCTTGTTGGCCGTTTTTATATTTTCTTTGATCTTACTAATCGATTAAGATCCTTTGGCCTACTTTTAAGTGGGTTATTTGTCTTTTTTGTTATTGACATCCAAGGCTCTCGGCACCTAACCCTGTCTTTTTTTCCCCAAGTGGATTGCTGTGAGGACCAGGCTGGATATAGGGGACAAAGAGGAGCTGACTTGGGCTGGGCGGGCTGTTTCCTGGGCAGCTGGTGAGGGGTGGAGGTGGCCTGGGACCTTCCAGATGGGAGGCCCAAGCAGGAGCAGGACACCGGCCGTGGAGGGCAGAGCCGTTTTCCTAGCCTTGCTGACAAAGTGACCTCTGGTTTAACAGGATTTGTTTTCCCCACTATGGATAGGCTGGAATGTTCACAGAGGTAAAGTATAATTGAAAAAGGAAAGGAAGAGGAAACAAGAGTTCTGTTTGTGAAGCAAGCAGCCATGTGAAAACTAGCAAAATCAAGCAAGACAAATGATAAGAAAAAGGGAAGATTGCCAGGTTCCTTTTTGATGTGAAGGCGCGCGGTCTTTTCTTTCTGTGGTCCTTTCTGCTGGTGACAGGGCTGGCTAAATGCTTCCCGGAAGTATGTTCTTAATGATGGGGGCGGAATCCTGTTTGGCGCGTTTCCTGGAGCACCTGTGAATTAAGCTATTTTGTAAATCGCAGGAGTGCTTTGTGCAGCAGGGGACGCGGTTCCGGTGCGTGGTGTGGATGTGTGTGTGTGAATCTGGTCTCCTTTGCGGGGGCCTGGCTGTTGCGAGCCCCTCTTTTTGGCTGAGGGGCATCTGAGAGCAGGTAATAGATGTCATTTTTAGAAGAGTGTCTCTCTCAGGTAGAGTGACTTAGCGGTTAATTGTAGCGCAGTTCCGACCATTCCTTTTGTTTTTTTTGTTTTTGTTTTTGTTTTTTTTTTGCCTTTTGTCATTTTATGGCCGCGGGTTTATGGCCGCACCCGCGGCATGTGGAGGTTCCCAGGCTAGGGGTCTAATCGGAGCTGTGGCCACCGGCCTTCGCCGCAGCCATAGCAACGCAGGATCCGAGCCGCGTCTGCAACCTACACCACAGCTCACGGCAACGCCGGATCGTTAACCCACTGAGCAAG
>PVHT021183620.1:872758-922010 GCA_004024745.2 Catagonus wagneri | reverse complement strand
GCTAGGGGTCTAATCGGAGCTGTGGCCACCGGCCTTCGCCGCAGCCATAGCAACGCAGGATCCGAGCCGCGTCTGCAACCTACACCACAGCTCACGGCAACGCCGGATCGTTAACCCACTGAGCAAGGGCAGGGATCGAACCCGCAACCTCATGGTTCCTAGTCGGATTCGTTAACCACTGCGCCACGACGGGAACTCCCCGACCATTCCTTTTGAAATGTTTATCTTCCTGGCTTGTGGAGTGTGGCGGGGCCGCCGAGCCAGGATGCAGCAGGCCTCCCTGTGTGGTTTCTCACCAGTGGCTTCAGATCTTCCCTCCCGTCTGTGAGCAAAGGAGGTGGGTGGGAGGCCCCAGGGGGTCCCCTCTCCCCATCTTTTCCAGGACCCTCGGGACTGTGGGAGTGAGCGGCCCAGCTTCTCTCGTGCCGTCGTGAAACCCCGACGCGGCTCCTGCTGTGTGGTCAGGATGGGGCGGTGGTCCGGGCCCACCTCGGGCCTGCTGGCTCAGGCCCCGTGCCGTGCCGTGCCGCCTGTCCTGAATTAGAGCCTCAGAAGTCAGGCGGTTTTCTTCAGAATAGAAGGAAACCGTACTCAATGTTTTGTAAAACCTGATCTAGAAAAATATATGGATGTGTAACTGAGCCACTTTGCTGAAACTAACACAACGTTGTAAGTCAGCTAGACGCCAAGAAAATTAAAGGAAAAAAAGCCCCTCCGGCTTCTCCTTCCCCAGCCTCGCCGTGGAGCTGGTGTCACAGTTTTGGGGAAATCATGATTCACCGTGCTACTGCTTTTCTAAACTTAAAATGTTAATTTATTTATTGGCCGTGCCTGAGGTATGTGGAAGTTCCCAGGCCAGAGGCTGGACCCGTGCCACAGCAGTGACCACACCAGGCCCCCTGCACCACCGGGAACTCCCACTGTGCGTTATGACTGGAGCTCTGTTTGGGACTGGGCTGCCGGTACCTGCCTGGGTAACTGTGTCCCGTCCCAGAGTTGTCCCCTGTGGGGTGGCCGAGGCTCCTGCACCCGGGGGGCGAGGCGCGGGGTCCGCCTGCTTCCAGCTACACCCCACTTTCCGGTGTCCCTGTGTGGGCTGGCCTCCCCTTTGCAGGCAGCTCTCTGCAGAGTCACCTCCCACTCTGTCATCTGCTCTCCATCTTTCAGGTTTTGTTGACACGTCTTGTCTCCTCCTTGATGCCCTCATCCTCCCTCCTGGGGGCAGAGATGGATCTACTAGGCTTACCTCGGCTTCAAGGCTCCTCTCGAGCAGCATCTCGCGGGGAATCCTGGCCGACGTCCCCCGTCTTCAGAGAGGAGGCCCCCCTGCTCAGGGGACCCACATCACCTGCGCACCTGTCTCACACAGCGTCCTGCACGCTTGCACTGCTGGTGGCCAGGGAGCCCGTGGAGGGCAGGCGTTGGGTCTCATCAGACCCCTGAGGCCTCTGTGCAGTCGATCGGGCTGAGTCAGTGTGTACGGTGGATTCGAGCAGGGGCCGTGCTGGGGGGCTGTGGCTCAGAGGCAGCGTCACGCCAAGCAGTGAATGCTGCTCAGATGAGCTGAGTAATGAGACTGTCCCGTGCGCTGGTTTTCGGGAACAAGAGACGGGCTTGTTCTGCACACCTTCCTGATGCTGGCGGCTCCCAGCCTCTGATTAGATTCACACACGCGCCTAGGTGATTTAATGTACACGTTTATTTTTGTTCAGTGTTTTGCTCAGATTTTAGTGTTGCCAAAGTTTAAAAAAAAATAAGAATTAAAATCAGTTTAAAAGAGATGAGTATTGGGAAAAAAGCTTAAATTACGCGTTGATTTTTCTGTTATTCCTGACTTTGCCTGAAAAAAAAAAAGGTGCTTATTATAATTAGGAGTTCTTTGCATGCTCCATTTTGTGACAGATTTCTGGTTCAGTCTCAGACGTGATATTTTACATCCAATTAGAAGGGACGAGTCCCAGTGGCTGCATGGTTTGGGCTCACAGAGCATGCCGGATAATTACATCAGTGAGCGTGACATAACCGTGTCCCAGCATGTGTGTATAGTATGTCACCATTTACAAATGCTTTCCCACGCATCGTCCCGTGTTCCATGTGAAAATTCTGTGACTTAAGCAGGACGGGTATTTTAAATTTGCTGCAGGTTGTAGAGGAAAAAACTAAAGCTCAGGAGCAATTAAGAGGATTAGCCAAGGCCACACAGTTTGTTGTCGGCCCTGCCGGGCCTTGAACCCAAGTCCACTGGACCCACAGCCAGCGCTGGTTCCTCTGTAAGCTCTCTGTTTCCTCTGGTCCTCAGTGTCTGTGGTGGCAGTTTTCCAGGTGGGAATTTTATTGAGAAGGAAAGACTCACAGTCCAGGATGAATATGGAGTTATGATCTTGGTGGTGTTTTCATAAAAGTGTTTCCAAATTTTATTTTTCAGCAAGCATGAGCACTCTTGTAGATGAAACACTATTTATTTCTCATTCATTTTCTGGTTATTAAAGTTTTCCTTAAATCTCAGTTTTCTCTCTCAGAGGACTGGTGATTTTTGCAGTCAGATTCCAGGAATGACAGGGGCAGAAAGCAGAAAGAAGAGCCAGACTCGCGCTCTGAACATAAAGCCTGAGGCAGCTGGAATCAGAAGGTGGAGAAAGAGGAGGTCCCACTGGGGCGTGGTGGGATTGACAGCGTCTCTGGAGCTCTGGGACGCAGGTTGGGTCCTGTGATGCCTGTACTGGAAGGTGATAAAGGCTCACTCAAATCAGTGAGCAGAGCTTTCACCTTACGAAGCCGGGAAAAGAGGAGGGGATTAAAACCACATAAAAGAAGGAAAATGGAGTAAGGGCGGAAGTCGGTAAACTGGAGAGTGGATAAACAAGAGCAGGAATCAGCAAAATCTAAAACTGGTTTTTGGAAATGGTCAATAAAAACTTTTCGTTAGACCTGACCAATGGAAAAAAAGACATCAGTTACCGGTGTCAAGAAGGAAAGAAGAAACATCACCACAGACCCTACAGATGTTAAAAAAAGAAAAAGGGGGAGATGTTGTTATAGTTTATGCTAGTAAATTCAAGAACTTGCATGAAACAGACGTATTCCTAGAGAAACGTGACTGAACAAAACTGATCCAAGAGGAAACTGGAAACTTTCGTATCCCGTTTCAATTTAAAGAATACATTTGTGAGAAACGTTCACACAAGGACAGTGTCAGGGTCAGATGGCTCTCTCGTGAACCCCGTCGCACATTTAAGCAAGAGGTAATAGTGATCAGAAACGTTTTCAGAGAAGAGGAGAAAACACTTTCCAGCTCATTCTCTGAGGCGGCAGAGCCCGATCCCGGAACCCACACAGGCAGGTGGGGAGCAGACTGCAGACCAGTGCTCCTGGTAAACGTGGACAAAACTGTCTTTCAGATATGTTAGTGAGTTGCCTTTGCTTCAGCCTGCGTAGGATTAACCGCCTAAAGAACTGCTCTCCTATTGTAGCTGCTGGGAAACTGCACCAAGTATGGGAAGCTGCCGCCGCCTTGGATCTCGGATTTGCTTTGCTTCACAGCGGGAGGCAGCTTGCAGGCTGCACAGGGCAGGCGGGCGGGCATGGGGGCCTGAGCCTGGCGCTGTGGCTCTGAGGACTTCCTTTGACTGGGCTGAGGACTCGCTCTGCCTGGGCCGAGGACTCGCTCCGGCTTGGCCGAGGACTCGCTCCGGCTTGGCTGAGGACTCGCTGCTGCTGGGCTGAGGACTTGGAAGGCAGATGGGCTGGGGCGGATGGCTGCGCGGAGAGGAGAAACAGAGCCAGAGCCCTGAAGAAGGTCCCTTCCAGTCCTGGTGGAGCACTGATCTCTTCGTGGGTGGGGTGAACTTCCACGTGGTGGGAAAGGATCCCCAGAAAGCAGTCAGTGCCGTGGGGTGTCACTGGCTGTCGCTTGCTGCGAGTGCCCAGAGCGGGAACGTGGCCCTCTCGCAGCTGAACCTGGGAGAAGCCCTGTGTGCTCAGGGCTTGAGCACAGGAGAAAATAGGGTCGGCAGGGCCTCTGTGCAGAGGAAGCGCGATCCCGCGGAGGCCAGCGCTGCGGGGACCGGGAGCCACCCGCCAGGGGAGCCTGGTGACCCTGACCCAGGGGCCCGTCCTCCTCTGCCGGCCTCCTTCACCCTGTGCTGCAAAGGGTGGCATCCTGCCCGCTGGCCAAGCAGGAACGTTTATGAGACCCAGTTCCGTGGTCACAGAGGCACTGAATTGATAACTGGCCCACGTGGCCTGTTCCAAAAAGGAAATAACAGGCCTTCATGGAGATGGGAAAATATGACCCAGACTCAGAAGAAAAGTCAGTCATTAGAAACAGACCTGCGAATCAATAATAAAATTACGAACAACTCAATAAAAAGATGGATAAAGGATTTCAATATAAACTTCATAAAAGGCATAGAGATGGCCAGTAAGCCTGTGAAAATTGGTTCAGTGTCTGAAACATCATTAGTCATTGCAGAATGGCCAATTCTAAGCCTAATGCGATACCACTTAACATTTAACAGAATGGCTAAAAATAAAGGCCAACAGCACTAAATTTTGGCCAGGCTGTAGAGCACTTAAAACTTTCACACGTTAATGATGGGACGTGTAAAGTGGGACAACCACTTGGAAGAACCCCCCGCAGTTTTTTGGACCAAGTGAAACATTTATCTGCCCTACGAGCCGGTGGTTCCAGCACTTCGTGTTCGCCTGATAGAAGTGGAAACACCCCCACACAGCCCGTATCCACGAGCGTGCTCACTGCAGCGCCTGCGCTGGGGGAGAAGGCTTGTAAATAACCCACGTGTCTGTGAGTAGGTGGCTGTGTAAGCAAAGTGGGACGTATTCATAGACCAGAATGCTGCGTCTTCTTGTGAAGGAGGACTGCAGGTGCATGCGTGCTTCTGAGCCAAAGATGTGGGATGTGGATGGTGGGGGCCCGTGGACGCACCGGCAGGGCTAACCCGGGCCAGTTGAGAAGGCCTTAGCTCAGGGTGGGGGCCGGGAGGTACCCGAAGAGGGTGGGAATAGCCGTCTCAATCTGTTGGGGGGCTGTGTTCATTCTTTTTTTGGGGAGCTGTGCCCACAGCATGTGGAAGTTCCTGGGCCAGGGACTGAACCCGAGCCACAGCAGTGGCAACGCTGGATCCTTAACCCACTGAGCCACTGGGGAATTCCTCCCATTCTTTTATTGGATATATTACTTTGATTAAAAATTATGACACCCCCCAAAAAAAGCCCCACCGCTGAAGGGCTGCAGGAAAGAAATGGACTTTCCTCATGCCAGTGCTTAGCACCCAGCAGTCGCAGGGCCCTGCTCCGGACAGGCGAGGGGCAGCCCCGGGTCTGACCTCCTTGCGCCCGCTGCTGGGAGAGGGGCCTGCCGCTCGTGGCGCCACCCTGAGGTGGGCTCTGGGGGAAGAGGGCGTGTGTGAGGGCTGGGGTTGTGGGAAGGCTTCAGGGGTCGGGTGGGGGGGAGCTGGGCCCCGAAGGCTGGGTGGATTTTGAAAAGTTGGAGGTAACGGTGGAGATGCCAGAGGGACTCGGGAGGAACGCAGGGGGCCCTCGAGGAAGAACGTACGTCTGCACTGTCTGCGAGCCCGACCCCAACCCCGACCCGCCCCAGGCCTGGCCGTGCTCGCCGAATACTCAGGGCTGCTGCCGCTGTGTTCTCACGTTCACGCTTCACCTGATCACCTAGAGGAGTTCGTTCTCGCCCCACCCGAAAAGGTGCCCGTTCTTTTCCGTGGCGGCGTTGGCCGGTGCGATGAACTGTGTTCAGTCATCTCCCTCCCAGTGGGCACCTCGGGTTCTCGTTTTTGGTTCCGACGGTCCTCAGATGATCACGCTTGTGTGCAGCCCTCGCGCGCCCGTGAACACCGCTATAGAATCATTTCCTCTAGTGAGACTGCTGCTCAGACGTTAAATATCTTTAAAATCTGACCAACACCAAGATGGCATCAATCCGCACTGTCACCATACTGTAGCGGAATGCTCGTTTACCTAAAGTCTCGTAAATAGTGGGCATTATTCACTTCCAGTTCTAACTTTCAACACATCGTTTCTTGTTTTCATAATGTTGTTCTTTGACCCGCCTTCAGAACAATGCTATGCCCGGTTTTTGTACATTTATTAGAAATGAATAGAAATTATTTCCGCTTTTGTGAATTCTCCGTTTTCCTGTCGGTCGATCACTCTTACTTTTGTGTGTGTTCTTTATATCTTAGTGGTGTTAACCTTTTATGTTTCATCCTGTGGGTGTTTCTCAAGGACGTCGTTTGTTTTTTTTAAACCTGGTTTCTTTCACCGTACAGTCATTTCAGACTTTAGATAGCTAATTTGTTAAGCTTTTTATTTATAGTTTCCGAGAGTTATGTCTTCTTTAGAAGACCTTTTTTCCACCTGAAGGTAGTAAAGTGCCCTCCTCTGATTTCTTATCCCACACCCCCCTTTTTTTTTCCTTTTTTTTAGGGCCGCACTGGTGGCACATGGAAGGTGCCAGGCTAGGGGCTGAGTCAGAGCTGTAGCTGCCGGCCTAGACCACAGCCACAGCAACGCGGGATCTGACCCACTGAGCCTGAGGCCAGGGATCGAACCCTCAACCTCATGGATTCTAGCCGGCTTTTGTTTCTGCTGCACCATGGAGGGAACCGCCCTCCTCTGGTTTCTAGTATTTTCTGTTACTCCTTTGTACACAACTCATCGCAGTCGGTCTTTGGATCTTTGATCATCTGGAAATGCCTCTGCTGGTCAAATTCACGCTCTGACTTCTTCTCTGAAAACAGACACTGGGTGCCCGGGACCTTGTTGGCGGGGGTCCCCTTAATTTGAAGTGTTCTTTTTATCACAACTCCACACAGGTTTGACCGGGCCTTTTAACCTCTTACGCTGGTCTTCTAGTTTTGCTCTTGGGGCCCTAGCGTCCTAATTCCTGTAGCCCTCGCCTGTGAATGCAGATTCTCTCACACGGCTCTTTCTGGAGGTTTTATTGGCTGTTCCTGTGGGTTTGCTCTTCCAGATGAACTGGGGGTCAGCCTCCCGAGTTTCAGAACACGTGCAGTGTATCCTGTTAGAATTTTGATGGGCTTTGCATTGGATGTAAGTTTTTTTTTTTTTAAGGTCTGTTTTTTGTTTGTTTGTTTGTTTTTTTGGCTGCGCCTAAAGCACTTGGAAATTCCTGGGCCAGAGGTTGAACCTGCACCACGACAGTGACAGCTCTGGATCCTTAATCTGATGAGCCACCAGGGAACTCCCAAAGCTTAGGTGACGTCGACAGCATTATTATTTCGAGCCTTACGTCCAGTTGTCTTCTGTGTCTTCTTGCTCTTACCTCCTGGAGTTCTCTGTGGTCATTTCTCATCTTTCATGGTGGTCCCCATCCTGGCCACTGTCACTTGTGCACCAGGCTTCGAAAGTAGGCCACTGAGTGGGATCCTGATGACGCTGCCCCCCCGATCTGTTTCCACACTGCAGCTAAGGCTTCACCTAAGCCGCTCCCTGGGCCCATAACGTTCTCCCTCCAGCCTGTTCTTTGCTCAGTTGACCTGAGTGGGGCTACGTGTGGCGGGCACCTGGGAGTCCCAGCCCTGCTGGCCTGGCTGCTGGCGCCGAGGGTGTTCTTAAACACGCGTTATCATCAGTCAGTGAGCCTGGTGTTTCCCTCTGTTTCTTTATGTCTTTTAAGTAAAACCTTACAGCTTCCCCCATGTGGTGTTGTGCCTCTCTTATCAAGCTTATGCCTACAACACTTTCTGTTTATTTTATTGTCAGTAGAGAAAAGCTGTTGGTTTTTGAACCTCATATCTGGCCATCCTGCTGAACTCTGAGCCCCGGTTTGGTTCCTGCCTGTCTCCTGGTTGTGCCTGCCTCTCTCTGCTGGCTTTGTCCTCAGGCTGGCTGGGTGCTAGGCGGCTGCTGCAGTCCCCAGCCTGACATCTGACCCTGGCAGAGGCCGTGGGAGAGGGTTCCTCCGAGCAGATTTCCCAAGGGCAGGGAGGGGCTTTCTTAGGAGCCCCCGCTAATCTGCTCGCTCTCCTCGTGGCTCACAGGGTCCCAGGCTCATTGTCGAATTGGCTTAGCTCTGTGCCAGCTAACCAGGCCTGACTTTGGAGTCAGGATTGAGCTCTCCTGGGCTGCTGGGGAGGGGTGGTCACTGCACAGCCAGGCTTCTGCTGGGAAGGTGGAAGGGTGAAGGGACCTGTGACTCTCCCCTCTGCCCGGTCCAGCACCCTAATAAAGCTCGGAGGCTTTCCTGATGGAAGGCCGTCCTTTCACTCCTGGCGTAAATCCGTGTCTGCTGTTCTCTGTGCATCTGGTTGTTTTGATGTGCTAAGATTTTGTTTTGGGAGTTCCCGTGGCTCAGTGGGTTGAGGATCTGGCGTTGTCACTGCTGTGGCTTGGGTTCAGTCCCTGGCCTGAGAACTTCCACCTGCTACAGGCAAGGCTGATAACAAAAAAAAAAAGATTTTATTTTGGACCTTTTTGTCTGTGAGATTCGTCTGTGTTACAAGAAGCCTTTGCAGCGACGGGAGTTAATGGCGTGGAAAGACTCTGGGGCACGAAGGTCACATGGCTGCTCTGCCGCTCCAGCCGAGTCACCTGACCTCTCTGAGACTGTTGCTCATCCCCTCCGGGGCACGTGGCCCTGACGACCTGACCGTACCCGTGCAGTGTCCTTTGTACTGAGAGCTCACACAGAGCCAGACCTGTGTCTCGTTCCCTGGGTTAAGACATCATTTTTGTGAGTTTCTCTCATGAAGAGGGGGGTTCAGAACACCTTAAGCGCCGAGATTTCGCTCGGTTCTTCTGCATAAACAGTCACGAGAAAGCCAGGCTCCTGTCGTCGGGGAGCCGCCCGGAACGTGACTGGTAAACGCTGCATTACTGGTGCTCAGATATTACGTCCCTGCTTTTCATAATGTCCTCGGGGACCTGGGAAGACGATGTTTTCTGAGATTGCTGTAAAATGCGGGTTACGGCGGGGCCTGTCGCCCAGTCACTCTGTAGTTCTTTTACTTAGACTTGCGTAATTGGAAAAAGATGAGATGTCAGGACTTTGTGCTATGTTGATTATAGCTCCAGAGTCTTCTCTTTAATCATTCCTTTTATTCCTGGTGTTAATCGTTAACTCTGAGCTGCTAAGGGAAGAATCTAGCGGGGGATCCCTAACTTGGCTGGAAACCGTGACTTCAGTTTCTGCGGCACTGACTGGGGCTTACGCACCTGCTAATTGAAAGGTGGCCTCTGGCTGTCCAGGCCCTGGGATGGAGACATGTGGGGAGACCCAGAAGGGCAGGCAGAGCTCGGGGCCCTTGTCCTTGCCCCCCCGAACCCACGCAGGCCGTGTCTTGTCCTGCCCTGCCCTCGGCCCAGCCCCATCTGCTCAGCCCCGTCTGCTCTTGGCCAGCCCCCGCCACCGACCCCGGGAGGGTGTGTAAGCACAGCAGTGACTTGGACTCTTTAGCCTGCCTTGAAACCTGATGGTCCTCGACACGTGTAGTATCATCAGTGCCATGTGGACACAGGCTTGTCTCCATGAAATGAGGTCTTTCAAGACCAGTCCTGAGAAAAACTCCGCGTATGGGTCTTGTTACAGAGTAAGTGGTGAGCCTGCGAGGAGGCAAAAGACAAGTGTGGAGCTGAGAGGGAGGGAGGGGGAGAGAGAGGGAGGTGGGCGGGAAGGAAGGAGGGGTGGAAGGAGGCCCTGCCCTCCGGATGTCACCTGCCCCTGTGGCTCTTGGACCCCTGGGTGCACTTAGCCAAGATGTAAATGTAAACGGGTCACATTTAGCTTTTTTTAAACAATTATATTATTGAGGTACAGTGGCTTGACAGTGATGTGTTAGTTTCAGGTGTGCAGCAGAGTGATTCAGTTTTGTATATTTATACGTATTCTTTTTAAAATGTTCTTTTCCACTGTGGATTACCCCGGGGTATTGAACGTAGTTCCCTGCGTTGTTGTTTATCTGCTCTGTGCATAATGGTTGGCATCTGTGAGTCTCAGACTCCCCCGTCCACCCCTCCCCTCCCCTTGGCAACCACGAGTCTGTTCTCTATGTCTGTGAGTCCTTGTCCACTTCATGGACAGGTTCATTCGTGTCACACTTTAGAGTCCATGTATAAGCGATATCATATGGTATTTGTCTTTCTGACTTCTTTAGTGTGCTCATCTCTAGATCCGCTTATATCGCCGCGGATGGCATTGTCTCATTCTTTTGTACGGCCGAGTACTGTTCCACTGTGTGTATGTGCCGCGTCTTCTCTATCCAGTCCTCTGCCCACGGACCTTTAGGTCGTCTCTGTGTCTTGGCTGCTGTGAGCAGTGTGTCCGGCTTTGTTTGGACAGACCGGTAACTTCCCTCGTATACCAAGCACAGTCAGTATCTGAGACTTTTATCTTTAGGTTCATTCTGGCTTCACTGCTGGGGCTCGCGGCCCCCAGGAGCCGTGCTGGGGGTCGTGACAGCCCTGGGGGACGTTTGCTCACCGTTTGTAACCCTGCGTCTCTCTGTGTCTGTTCTGTCCCCAGAGGAACTTCGGAAGCTGAGCTGGTCGGGGGTCCCGAAGCCCGTCCGTGCCGTCACGTGGAAGCTGCTCTCAGTGAGTCCCCTGGGCTGCCCGTCGCGCCTTCTCCCGCCAGGACCAGCTCCCGGGGCCTGGCCCACACCCGTGCCCTGTCTTTGCCGCTGCGAGCCAGGCCTGAGACGGCACTTCTCACCCTTTCCTTAATTTCAAGCTTGGTTTGACAAGGCTGGCTGAAAATGAGGATAAGGAATAATTTATGACGGCCGTAGTCTTTTTCTCTGGTTTTACTGTTTTTTAAGTCTTGGTGACGTTTCCAAACCTCTGATAGGGAAAGGTTCCAGCACGGAAGGCTCTCTCTGCTCAGAGGATTCAGAGGGAGGCATGTGTGACCCAGGGCTGCTGTATTTTGAGGTATTAGTAACGAGGCAGAGGGAACAGGCTGGTGTCAGAAGTGGTCTGTGTTTGGACCTCCTCGTGGCTCAGTGTAACGACCCCGACTAGTATCCGTGAGGATCCGGGTCTGACCCCACAGCGCTACTGTGGCTACGGTCGAGGCCGGCAGCTGCGGCTCCAATTTGACACCTAGCTCGGGAGCCTCCCTGTGCCTCGGGGGCGGCCCTGAAAAGACCAGACAAAAAGAAGAAGAAGGAGGAGGCTGTGCTGTGAGGTGGAGGCTGCTCGTGTGGCTCCCTCAGCCCTGCTCTGAGCCGCCCGTTGTGGAGGCTTCCGGAGAAGCTGGCTGTTCCCCCGAGTCAACGTCAGACTCGTGCTTGGCCCTGCTGAAAATTCCAGAATAGTTTAGGGACAGCTTTCTTCCCCGAGTCAGCCGGGATCCCCAAGTGTTTACTCTAAATTGGGTCTGACTCTCAGTATTTAAAAGACTCTTTCTTGCTAATGGGTCTTAATAAATTTGCAGCTTAGTACCTCGTAATCCTAAATGCAGATGCAGCTCTGAACAGCGAATATTTATTGATTAAATATTCTCTTGCAATTACAGTTAGATCTGCTGCAGTTGCTTATGTTTCTGTTTGGTGTTTTTGACCTGAAGCGTTTGTCTCCGGTTTTCGGAATGTCCTCCAGGGTAGCTGGCAGGCCTCGCGGATGGAGCTGTAGCGAGTTTGGCTGAAAGTACGTTTAGGAGCCTGTCCGGCAGTTGTGTCAAGGGTGCGCGGCGTCTGCCAGAAGGCCTTCCGTGAGCTGTTTGGTCCTGTCCTCTTTCCTTCAGCTCTCGGCTCCGCGGGTCACAGCTGGTTACCCTGGCCATGCTGCCCAGTGACTGACCTGTAAGAAGGGCCACCGGGGCCCAGTGGACAGAGGAGCAGTGGGGGAGGTGACAAAGGCCCCACTCGGCTGGTCTGGGGGGAGGGGGTGGCAGAGTCTGTACCTGGGGTGCTGGAATGGAGGTGACAGAACGTCTGGCCTTCCCTGGCGCGTTTATTCATTTAACCGGCGCTGGTGCTAGGGGCCCTGTGCCGGGAGGCGGAGGCAAGTGAGACACTGGCCCACAGGGGTGTTGGGTTTGGTCCGGGACCGCGTTTTGCGGGACACAGAGGAGCGCGGCCGAGTAGGTGCCGCGGGTGCGCGTGGCAGGGTGGGGCTCACTCCCAGGCTTGGCGGGGGTGGGCGGGGGCAGGGGGGGAGAGGAGGGGCAGCGAGTGCGACCTTCTGGTTCTCTGGGCTTGTGTTGATGGAGTTGATGAGCAGAGCTTGTGCTTCCAAAGGGGAGTATCCAGGAGTGAGGGGAGCGGGTTCCAGGGCCGTGCAGCCTCACACGGCCTCAGGCCGGGCTTCCAGGAGAAGGTGGCCTGCTTCTGTGCATCTGCAAGGGTGTGCAGTGTCCCTTGGGTGAGGGAGGTGGGGAGTCGTGTGATCGGGCAGTGGGGGTGAGACCGGCAGGAGTCAAGCCCAGGTGAGCCGGCGGCCCGGGACCCAGCAGGCTGGCCCCTTGGAGGAGGGAGGAGTTGACCCCAGGGGCAGCTGCGGACGGGGAGGGGGGCAGGGGCTCTGGGGCCCCGGGCTCGTTGCTGGGGCTGCGTCCTCAAGGAGTGAAGTGGGGGGTGAGGGGGCCGCGTTTCTGGAGGGGTGAGGCCGGGGTCCTGTGGTTGGTCCGTCCGTTCACTGGACGGTACTTCTTGAGCGCTTCCTGTGTCCCAGGCCCTGCGTTTGGCGCCGGGAAGTAGCAGGGAAGGGAAAAGGACCGCATCCTCGTCCCTCACGGGGCCCAGCTCCTGGGGCAGAGCTGGGGTCTCACTGCGCGGAAGGGCCCATCCTCGGGAGCTGCGGCCCCGTGCGCTGCTCTGCCGGCTCTCTCCCTTTGCTTTCTGGCTCTTTCCGCAGGCGTTTCTCACGTCTCGCGTGTGCTGGCCGTGCGTGGGGCAGGGGTCTGAGCATGGAGCGCCGGCGGGAGGTCGGCCGGAGCAGCTCCAGTCTGAGGGCCGCCGTCCCGGCCCGGCTGCTGCCCGCCCAGCCTGCGCACCTCTCTCCAGAGAAGGCGCTCCCACCCTGACGTCCGGGCCGCCAAGCAGGTCGGAGTCCCGGGTGGACTCGGGTGTCGGCGTCTGTGCCGACTGCAGCGTGGGTGCCCTGGGCCCCCCAGGCCCCTGCCAAGGCCAGGGGTTGTCCCCGGTGTGGTGGAGGTTGCTCGTTAACATGATCCCAGGGCTTTGTCCCCAGCGCTGTGCTTTATTGGTAAGGAGGACATACATGCTGCTTCAATGAAGAAGGATGGGTAACCTGGCTTGTCACTTAGGAGAACTAGAGGATTTATACTCTGCTCTAGAACTTACCGTTAAACCACTACCGGTGCTGTTTAACATGGAAATGCCATGGAGGTAGCACAGTAACTTTTAAAAACTGATGCTACAGGAAATCACATTTTTGGCTCTCTTTTTTTTTGGCCACGCCTGTGGCATGGGGAAGTTCTCAGGCCAGGGATCAAACCTAGGCCACAGTGGCGACAGTGCCAGGTCCTTAACCCTCTGCGCCACCAGGGAACTCTTTTGGCTCTTTTTAAAAATAACTATTTCGGAAACATTGAACAAAAGCTAAGTAAATATTTGACATTTACACCAGTCAGTAGAATGGTTAAAACTGCCCAGTGAAACCTGGTCTCATCGTGCCACCTTTCCATGCACCTAGTTAGGTTCGCACATGAACCCGGGTGGAGGGAGTGATTTGGTGTTTGTGTCAGGGGACAATTCCAATGTAAGTATATGCCCGCATTGTTTTACATTTATGATTAGTGTTTTTATAGCATGCTAATACAGCAATTAAGTTTTCTGTAGTTCTGTCATTTAAAATTCATTGCATACTTGGGTATATTTCATTTGCATAATTTCCAGTCTTGCTTAATTATCTAGAGGCCTCAACTTGCACATGTGTGTTTTCCTTCAGGAATGGGAGTGTCAGGAGTATGTGTGGGGTTTTTTATTGCCTCTGTTCCCATTTTGACACCCCTGCCTTTTAAGATTTCTGCATCGGTTTGCTGGTTAACATTTGGGGGTAGCAAGAATTTCTGAGGACTAGTTCACTGAGGATCCTTTGGCGGCACTGTGTGCGGTCCAAGAAAGGCTGGCCACAGGGACCCCCGACTTACAGCCCGTGGTGGCCCCACCGCCCTGGCCTGGCCCGCGGGGCCCGCTGCCTCAGCCGCTGTGCATCTGTCCACACCCGCACCTGCCAGGCCAGCACGTGGCCCTGCAGACTCCATGTGTCTCTGTCAGCTTTCTCAGGGCACCTGTGTCTCTCCCGCTCCACCTCCATCATCACCCACCACACCCACCCCGGAACGGTACGCCAGCCGGTCCCTGCTTTTTATTTCTGGCCGTGCCTGAGGCACATGGAAGCCCGGAACACAGACCCGAGTGGGCAGGAGCGGGCTCCACCGGGGCCGGGAGGACCTCTTCCAGGCTGCGTGGCTCCTGCCATCTCCGCTGCAGCTGCCCAGCTCTGCTCTTGCAGCTTGAAAGATTCTCCAGATAAACCGAGCTGCATAGCAGTGTTCCCGTAAAACTCCTTACAGAAGCAGCCTGCCGGCTGGATTTGGCCTGTGGGTAGTTTGCTGACCTGATGCGGAGGCGTGGGCCGCAGGCAGAGGGAGCGGTGAGCTCAGAGGGCCTGAGCCGGGGGTGGGGGTGGGCCTGGGGAGGGGAGGCCAGGCTGGGCAGGGGCGGTGGAGGCCTGGCAGGGCCGAATGACAAGCAGGCAGGCTCCCTGGGGCGTCTGCCAGGTGGTCTGGCCTGGCACTTCCTTCCACAGGGACCCTGGCAGTCGTGCGGGGATGGCCTGGCGGGTGGGGCCAGGGGGCTTGGCTCCACAGCGGCTGCCACCCGCAGGTCACATGCAGGTCACCGCATCTGGTGCTGAGCTGAGCCGAGGTGCGCTGGGAGCTGTCGGGGATGTGTGGCATGAGGGTGACAGTGCAGAGGACTCGGTCCCCATTTCTGTGCGTGGAGCCAGACACCCCGGGAGGTGGGGCCTCAGGAGTTCCAGCTTCGCCTTCAGTCCCGGACCAGGTCTGCGTGTTCGGGGGCTAGAGTCCGCACTCGGGAACGGGGATGGTGTCGATCTGCGTGCACCTGCGAGGACGCGAGGCCGCCCCTCTTCCGTACCTGTGGACAGAGGATGGGGAGGGACCCAGGCGATGTCACCCCGCACGAGGTGGCAGAGACTAGAGCAGGAGGGCCACCAGGGTGCCGTCGCTGCCCACGGGCCCGGATTCTCTGAAGCCATGACTTCGCTCGGGGCTGGCCAGCCCCTGCTGCAGGAAGAGGCTCTATTTTGGGGTCCCCCGCCCTCCCCGGCTGCTCCGGGTGGTGCTGCCTGAACAGGGCGGGTGCCGAGCCGCTCAGGCGGGTGCTTCGCTGACGGGCCTGTGGCGGCGCTTAGAGGCGGGCCTGGCTCTTGAGTCCACCCTTGGGGGCTGGATATTGTCCTTGTCGCTGCTATAATTACGTGAGGTGGTCTACTCTTTGGAATCCAAACCCTCATTTGACCGGAAAATAAAGGCGGTTGGGAACAGTAGCCACACCTCTGCCGATAACAGGGCCGCTGACTGGCTCGCGGTGTGTCGTTGGCCGCCCTGCCAGCCGGCTGCTTTCCCACCGACCCTGAAACTAGAGGCTCGGGGCAGGTGTTCTTCGCAGGGGCTCCCCCGCCTTGCGGGTGAGGTGGAGGGCGGGTGACCCCGTGACAGGGTTGCGGGGCTGTCTGTGGCTGCACCTCCCGGCGGGTCGCTTGGAGGAGACACGTCAGGAGCCTTACGTCTCCCCAGTATTCCTTGGAGCTGACGTTGACCTAGAGGAGTCTCACCTCCGGAAAGGTCAGACGTCACTCACTGCCGGGTACTCTGGAGCACCGGGCAGTTGAAGATAAGAGAGTTCAAGGTTGAGGAAAGGTCAAATATAAGCACCTGTCACAGAAACGTGTAGGGGCCGTGCAGCCTGGGGGGGTCAGTGATCTCCGGGCAGCGGCTGGCCAGCAGGTGTTTGGGCCGGTGTTTCGGTGGGTCGGTGGGTCTCTTATAGCTGCTCAGCTCTGCCTGGTGCGCAGACAGCTGGGCCTGGGAGCGGACGGGTGTGGCCGCGTACGCGCAGTGACGCTCTCTTTACACAGAGCGCGGCGCTGTCCTTTGCTGAGCCCGCGGTAACACAGTACTTCATGGCACTGGGAACGTGGTTGTGCGTTTAGGTTGTAATGCGTGAGCATGGGATGTCGGGAGAGAGGATTTCCTTACAAAGGACGTGAAAAGGACCAGTCGTTAGAGATGAGTGAACTGGGCTGCGTTCAAGTCAGGAACTTCTCTTCATCGAAAGGCATCACTGTCGGAGAAAAGGTGAACCGGGCGGGAAGGAGGAGGGGAGGAGTTCCCGTCGTGGCTCAGTGGTTAACGAATCCGACTAAGAACCATGAGGTTGCGGGTTCGATCCCTGGCCTTGCTCAGTGGGTTAAGGATCCGGCGTTGCCGTGAGCTGTGGTGTAGGTTGCAGACGCAGCTCGGATCCCGTGTTGCTGTGGCTGTGGCGAAGGCCGGCGGCTACAGCTCCTGTTAGACCCCTAGCCTGGGAACCTCCATGTGCCGCAGGTGCGGCTCTAGATAAAAGGCAAAAAGACAAAAAAAAAAAAAGGAGGAGGGGAGAACTACAATAGGACTTGCGTGTGTGCCACGTGGCGGTGCTGTGACTCAGCAGGAGGGAGGCCGCCCCCCAAACGGAGCGGATGGGGGCCGCATCCCGACGAGCATGCATACGGGGCCCCTAGTCCTCTGCAGGTGGGACCACGTTCTGATGGGAACCCCGCCAGCACATCAGCGTGTTAAAACGAGTAGTTGAACGGTCCCAGGCGCTGGTAAGGGTGCAGACCCGGGGGCCATCCCGTGCACGTCCCGTGCTGGGGGGCAGTCACTTTGGAAAATCCTTTAGCAAAGTCTGGCCAGCGTACGCCCACCTCACTGTCCTGCGTATCAGGTGCTGGAAAAGGCAGGTCCAAGCGTGTTGGTGGCAGAAATTTGAAAACAAGCCAAATGCCTGCTAAGAGTAGAATGGATTTTGTACATGGAGATATTACTTATGCAACAGTGAAAATTAGCTACTGATTCGTGTGACGTTTTGTAAAGCAACGAGGCAGAAAAGATGACTCCATGGATGTAAAGTTCAGAAACAGGCACATTTATTGATCCTGGTGTTAGGAGTCAGTCTGGGGAGGAGGTGGGGACAGTGACCGGGGCTCCCGACAGATTCTGCAACATGTCCAACTTGTGATAATTCACGCGGGCCTTTTGGGAGTGTGTGTGCCCACACGTGTTATATTTCAGTACACGTTTGTCAGAAAGTTCAAATGGAGTGAACCACACGTGTTAACACAAATGTGAGTGACAGAGCTGCCTGGAGGGAGATGAAGGGGATGTGTGTGTCCGCACAGCAAAAAAGACGTGGCTGGACCTAGAAGGAGTCCAGCATCAGGGTCGCGGTCTGCGTGCTGCTGTCTGTGAGTCAGCCCTTCACAGTGAACCTGCAGCTCATGGTCTCCCTCATAGTCACGGGGTGGCCGCCACAGCTCCAGCACATTCCGTTTGCTTCACACACAGCAGCAAAGAGTGCCCTGGGCCTGGCTTCTGCCCTTGCCTCAGGTCCCCTCTTTACCCCTGAGCCCTTCGGTCTGTGGCTGCTGGGTCAGGGTCGCTGTGTATTTAGCTCGGCCCGTCAAGACACGTCCTGAAGGAGAGGCTCGCCTACCCTCGGGGGGCACGTGGGCTGAGATAGGGAGACAGGTTCCCCGAGGGGCTTCAGGGCTCTGAAACCAGGACGCACCGGTGTGGAGCAGCAGGCACAGAGCTGTCCGCGCCGGCCGTGGAAGTGACTGCTGCACCCTCCAGGGCACGGGAGGTGGTGGTGGGTGACGCTGTGGAGCGCCTGGGAGAAGGCAGGGAGAAGGGCTGTCACCTGGGGTGTCAGAGCCACTGAATGGAAAGGAAAACGTTATATGCTGGGCTTTATGAATACTTAAAATGTGGGTTGTTTGAGACAGAAGAAGACAAGCCACAGACTAGAAGAGAAGCGCTTTGCATGAATTTGACAAGAGACTCGTATCTCGGATGTATACAGTGTATACAGCACTCATCAAACCTGCCGAGAAGACAGCCGACTAAAAGTGGGCAGAAGCCTCGAGCAGACGCTTCACCAGAGGAGAGAAGCAGCAGCAGGGGGTTTGTGCAGAGGTGCCCAGCATGTCGTTCGGGACATGAAATTAAAGGCATGCGACAGAGCGGCTTGTATTTAGAGGCTGCTGGTACTGTGCTGCAGGGAGGGTGTGGGGCACCTGCCGTCCTTGGAATTTCAGTTGGCATGGAACATGGGCTCATCCTTTTGGGAGAAGATCCAGTGGTGCTTAGAAAACCAAACCCACAGCTGCCGCGTGACCGTGGCTCCTCCTTGGTGCTTCATGTGAGGGGTCAGGGCGCTCGTCCCTAGAGCCGCCTCGTGCAGGAGTATTCTTACCGGACTTTATTTCTGTTTCTGGACTGGCCTGTGGCGTGTGGAAGTCCCCGGGCTGGGGATTCAAACCTGCACCGCACTCGTGACCTGTGCCGCACCTGCTGCAATGCGGGGTCCCTGACCTGCTGCGCCCCCCAGGACCCTTCCTCCCAAGCACGATTTAAAACAGCCTCAAGGAGTTCCCTTAACAGCAGTTAAGGATCTGGCGTCACTGCTCGGGTCACGGCTCGGGTCACTGCTCTGGCGTGGGTTTAATCCCTGGGAGTGTCCTCATGCCAAAAGAAAAAAAAAAAAAAGCCCCAAACTAGAAATAGTGCAGATGTTCATCCAGTGTGAATATGGCCTAACGCAGTGGCACATCCACGCTCTGGAATGCCGCTCCGGGCGGAGAGGGGGTCGCTGCTGGATCCGGTGCAGCCTGAGAGAAGCTCGGGGCGGCGGGCTGAGTGAGAGGCGCCCGGCCCCAGCATAGGCCCTGGTGCTTCCACGTAGAAGTGGTGCCAGGACGCAGCAGTGACCGTGCGTGGAGGGAACGGCCCCCTGCTCCTCCTGGCTGAGGGCGAGGGTGGGCGCCGCGGACCCCGGGACTCGTTGGGGGTAATCAAAATCCCACAGCTGTGCGCCTCTGACAGGGGTCACAGAACCGTTTACTTAAAAGAAGCGCCTTTTATTTTAGATGTGACGTGGCAGTACTGTCGACTTAAAAGTAGGAGATATAAGGCTGGGTCTGGGCTCTTCCTGGTCACCCTGCCTGCCTGACCCGCTCTGGATGGCAGTCCACCTGTGCCTCGGGTCCGGGGCTGCTGAGAGCCCGGGAGTCCTTGGAGGAGAAGAGGTGCGTGAGAATTTATGTGGTGCGTGTGTATGTACTCGTGTGTGCGTGGACACACACACACACACACGCACACAGTCCATGTGCACCTGTTGTAAGGTCTTCGGGCTTCCCGCTCCTCTGTGGGCTGTGAAGGGTGGTTTCAGCTCAGCCCCGCTTCACAAGTGAGTTGAATGCTGCGTGCCCGCCTGCCTTAGGCAGCTACGGGTCCTAGCTGGGTGGAGGCGGGGGTACTGAGCCCAGAGCCCCCGCAGCGCTGTGGGGCCTGTGCTTCCGCGGAGCTCAGGCTGCTTTCCGTCTGTCTCTTTCTGTTTTTGCACCTCATTCGCCCTTCCCCGCACCCCGTCAGGTTTCAGAGCCCCGAGCTCTTTTAAGCTCCGAGTTTTTGACTTCAGATTGTTAGTAGGGCCCCACGGACCATCATTAACCACGTGTCCTTTTTTCCCTCACCCAGGGCTACCTTCCTGCCAACGCAGACCGAAGGCCGGCCACTCTCCAGAGAAAACAGAAAGAGTATTTTGCTTTCATTGACCACTACTACGATTCTAGGAATGATGAAGTTCACCAGGACACGTACAGACAGGTGGGAGGCCTTTCCTTCTTTCTCGCGGCTGGAACCACTTCATCCGGGGTGTCTTGGTAGAGGGAAGGGCTGTCCCTGGCGCCCCTGACGGGTCACGGGTCTTTATTTTCAAATAGAGGAATACATTCGAAAACCTGTAAGGCTGAATTTCCTCTCGCAGCAGTTCCTTGGTGACTGCAGTCCCTTCTGCAAAAGCGGAAAGGGTGTTTTTCATTGGGGCCCCTCGCAGGGCGCCGAGGTCGCCTCCCCAGGGACAGGAAGGTCAGGCGCAGACGTGTATCTGGGTTGGGGCAGACAGGGAGTCCACTGGGCACTGCAGGCGCTGCCCTCTGCCGCCTTGGGGATGTGATTTAGGCAGAGGGGAGCAGTGCCGGGCAGCTGTGTTCTGGGGGGCAGGCACACTGTTCAGCCCATAGAGGGGTCGTCAACTTGCAATTTTGCCGTTTAGTTTAATACAAAATAGGTGTAATTACAGCTTCTTGAATAGTCAGTGGGCAGACGGTGTGCGTAATGGGAAGGATACTTAAAACTGATTTATAGTTCTCAGTGCTTCCGGAATCTGCTGTTAGACCCACTCGGGGCCTTTATAATTCTCACTGTCTTTGTCATACGTGAGACTTGCACGTGGATGTGCTGCAGCGAGACAGAAAGGGAGCGGCTAGTCGGCTGCCCTGCCTCCTGTCTCGTGATGGACTTCTGTCTCCCCGAGGCGTGTCGGGCGAGCGTCGGGCGGTCGGAACTCTGCCTCGAGGTGAAGGAGCGGGCGCTTCTCCCGCTCAGACGTGGCACAGCCCATCTCTGTCGATTGGCTGTAGTGCTGCGGGAAGATGCAGAGACGGCCTTGCCTCCGACTGATGGTCAGAGCTTCTTAAGGTCAAATGGTTTCTGGGAAGGCGTCTCTTGTGCACAGGACAGCGCAGGCCCTGCGGGAGGAGCGCTCGCCTGCCTGGGGACGAGGTGGCGGGCAGGGCCCCTCCCGTCACCGGCCAGGGCGGCCCTCCAGCCTGGTGCCCCTGCCGCCCACCCTGAGGCTTGTCCTTGACTCCCCACACCCGGGCGGCCGCGGGCCACGTGGAGCTGCCTCTGTTAGTCTGGGGGCGGGTCTGAGACGCAGACTGCATTGGATTTGGTGAGGGAGACACCGGCTGCCCTGGTGAATTTCTCTGCTTTCCAGGTTTTAGGGAAGCGGTGAGTTGGGGACTGTTTTGCGTGTGTTTTTGATGTGTTATTATTCGAGAAAAAGACGTCCAGAGGATGACACCAGCATCTCTCTGCAAGATTTACCAAGCTGCGTGCGTCCTATGATGAATTTCTGAAGGAAAGTTAATTAAAACCGGGTTGCAGCGACCCGTGATAGGTAATAAAACGCTCCCGTGCTGTTGTGCATCCTCAGGGCTCTGTACACGAGTGTGGCTGGGGACAGTGGCAGCCGCGGCGGCGTTTCCCGTGCCTGCCTGCTGTGTGCCCAGCGCACACGCCTCCGGGAGGTGGCCTGGGCTGGGTGGGCACGGCTGCATCGGGTGCTGTGTTAGGTCAGCACAGAGCGCCTGGGCTGGGGGCCTGGGCCGCCTGCTGTCGCAGCCCTGGGAAGCCCGGGAGGCAGGGCCCGGGCTGCTCCACGACCTTCTTTTGTCCTCTGTCCACGTGAGTTTGTGTTCACACTCTAGGCGACAGTGTCGTGCCCAGAGCTGCGGATTCGTACCGCATGTCCCCCCCACGGGAGGAGGAGGCGGGCAGGGCCCCTCCCATCACCGTCCGGGGCGGCCCTCAAGCCTCTGGCCCCTGCTGCCCACCTTGAGGCTCGTCCTTGACTCCCCAGGGGCCTCGCGGTGCCTCCTCTGGGGCGGCCCCTCCTCAGGACGCAGATGGTGGCGGGTCTGGGATGACCTGTGCTGCCCTGGCCCCGGCACACGTGTGATGGCCCGGGCACAGTGCTCCGAGGTGGCCCTGGAGGACACTCTGGGCCAGGGGGTGAGAATGGGAGGGTTCCAGGCTCCTGCGAGTGGCAGCTGCGGTCTCCTGGCCCAGCAGCCTGGACTGTCCTCTTCCCTCGGGCGCCTGTCTACACAGCCCAGCTCGCCGCCTCCGCCCCGTGTCCCCGTGTCTCCGTGGACTTACGGGCGGTTATTTCTGTCCTCCTGCGGTGGCTTCCCCTCTCCCCCTCCGTCCTGCCACCCTGTGGTCCACGCTCCCTGCACACTCAGGTCTGCCGGGCGCCGGCCCCTGTCCGCTTCTCACCTGAGGGAGGAGTCTGGGGCGGGAGCCCTGCAGTGTGGACACAGTCCCTCGTCCCGGAGCCAGCAGCGGATGCGGCTCTCAGGGCTGTGGACCCGCCTCCCTGTGGACCTTCACCCGGAGCGCGTGGGGGATGAGGCGGGTTCCCGAGAGGCCAGGGTGCCAAGGCTGCGGTGCTAGCCTGGCCGAGTGAGGGCACAGGCCTCAGGGTCTCAGAACCCCACGGTCACTCACAGGCTTGGAGATGACCTGAGCCGCGGGCTCCCCCGTGGCAGTAAGAGGTGCACGTTTGGGCCGGTGTCCCAGGTGGAGGGGGTGGGACGCGGGATGCTGGGCCGGCCCGCCATGCCAGCTCAGGTCCTGGGCGTCCTGATTTGGTTGCTCTGTGAATGCGCAGTGGCGTTGCTGCATTGTGGCCGGGGGTCAGGGGGCTCTGTTACCACTCTCGTGTCAGGCGGTGGTCAGGTGGAGATCAGCCCGTCCCCCCCTGGGGTTTCTAAGTGCTTCCTTTGCAAAGTGCCCTGGATTCCCCACGGACTTTGTAAAGTGGAGAAAAATGTGGCCTGGGTTCCAAGAAGCAGCTGTCACAGCCGAGAACTTGTACTCTATTGATGTACTTGAATTGCTCCCGGTGTCAGAGGCTGGAAATCAATGTTTACTAATTGCTATGGATTCTGTTACTAAATAGCCGAGGGCCCGCTCTGTCCCTAATCACACAGCGGCTGCTGTTGGGTTGGGAGCGCCGAGCGAGCCTGTCATGCGGGGGCCGGGGGGGGCCTGTCACGGGGCCCCGCTCCCCGCTCTGCAGCAGAACAGGCTGCAGTTAGCACCTTCAGAGAGAGCAGACTCAGATCCGGGGGGCACCCACGGCCGTTGCGAGGTAGGGCCCTTCTAACCGCAGTGCTCGTGATGGTGTCCGCCTCCTAAACGCCCCTTTCTGCTCCGTCCCCAGATCCGCATAGACGTCCCCCGCATGAGCCCCGAAGCGCTAATACTTCAGCCCAAAGTGACGGAGGTAAGAGCTGGTGATCTGGACGTTCCCGCGGGGTGGGGGCGGGGGGGCGGTGCCCTCTGTCCTGGTGGCTTCACCCACGGCCGCTGTGGGGGTGGCCCTCGGGGCCGGAACCACCGGGAGGATTCGCCCCTGGGCTGGAGCTACCTGTGTCATGTGCCCTGAGCGCCTGTCAGAGCACAGCGTGCAGGCGTAGAGACCGTCCCCACGCCTGAGTCCCCCCACCCCCGGTTCAGGGCTGAGAACCTCCCTCGAGTGCGAAGCCGCCTGCTATGCTCGCCCAGCCCCAGGCCCCTCCCCAGGGGGTGAGGCCCTCCTGCCTCGCGTGGGGAGTCTTCCTGCCTTTCATACCTGTGCCGTGGCGCTGGGAAGGCCGTGGTCTGGAGCCAGATCCTTCCTCCGTGTGGACCAGTCTCTGCGACTAGGGCTTTCCATCTGCGTTATTTTCCAACATTCAGCTCAGCTGTGTGTCTAGTTGGTCGTATTTAAATATTCCACGCTTTCTGTGGCCTTCTTCCCGTTGGTGGACCTTTGGGCGGTTTCTCCTTTGCGCCGTCAGGAACGGGGCTGCCCGCTGGCGGGAACTGCTCAGGAGCGTCTAGGGAGAAGTAAGGCAGCCGCGTGATTGCTGTCAGCCCATTAAGGTTTGCGGATGGGCGGCCTGCTTCAGCTGTTGCGGCCGAGCCCCTGCGGCCCCAGCGCTCCGCAGCCCCGCCGGGCTCTGGTGGCGCCAGGCCCCCGCTCGCTGTCTCCCCGGTGCGCAGTTTTCATTTCCGTCTCTCTCGTCAGCGACCGAGTGAGCATCTCCTTCTGTCCACGCGCTCGCGTGTCTGCCTTCTGCGAAATGCTTACTCCATCTCGGCCTGATTTTTGTCTGTCTCTGTGGCTGGGACAGGCAGGTCCCCTCCCGCCCTGCGACTGCTTTCTGACACCTGCCCCTGGGTGGCCGTTCATGGGCGGAAGTTCTCAGTCTTAGCGGAGCTGAAATGCCCACCTCCCCTGGCGGGGTTAGCCTTCCTCGGGAGACCCTTCCCCCCCACCCCGATGTCATCCTGCGCCCTTCTCTGCCCCATCCCCGTCTCAGGGTTCTGCCGTTTTACCTCCTCCGTGTCGAGGGCGTGCATGCGGGGAGCCGGGTGCGCAGCGAACGTCCCCACCCGTGGCCGTCTGGCCTCGTTCACCGGCTGTCTTGTCTACTGCGTCTGACGTCCCTTCTGTTCGTATCACTTGCACACGCTGGCGATCTGGGCTTTGTTTTGTCCCGAATTCGAGTTCCCGTCCCTTCGTGTCACTCTCAACTAATTCACTCAGCTTCACCCGGTCTCAGTGTTCCTCGAAGTCCACGCCCCTCCTTCCTTGTCAAAAGCAGTCAGACCGTCTTAGGACTTGGCTCTTCCACGTGCGTCTCAGAGCAGATGGCCGAGGTTTTCTCATTTGTTTGTTTAATTGAAGTGGGTGGGTGTAAATAAGTACATGTTACAGGTGTACGGTATAGTGATTCTCAATTTTGAAAGGTTCTGCTCTGTTTATACTTATTATGAAATAGGGCCGTATTCCCTGAGCTGCGTAATTCGCTCTGGTAGCTTATTTCCCACCTAACAGTTTGTGCCTCTTATTCTCGCCCCCACCCCACCCCGCACAGGGACCCGCTCTTCCGGTCTCTGTGCCTGTGAGTCTGCTGCTTCTTTTGTCATATCCACTAATTGTATTTTTCAGATTCTACTCTTGTTTGTGTTTAACGTCTGATTCATGATTAGAATTACACAGACTCTGGAGGTCATTTTGGGAGCATTGCCATCTCTCTGAAATTTAGTCTTCATTTCCATTAACCTGTGAATTCTCCATTTTTTTTTTTTTTTTGTCTTTTTGCCTTTTCTAGAGCTGCACCCGCGACATATGGAGGTTCCCAGGCTAGGGGTCTAACAGGAGCTGTAGCCGCCGGCCTTCGCCACAGCCACAGCAATGTGGGATCCGAGCTGCATCTGCAACCTACACCAGAGCTCACGGCAATGCCGGATCCTTAACCCACTGAGCGAGGCCAGGGATCGAACCTGCAACCTCATGGTTCCTAGTCGGATTCATTAACCACTGAGCCACGACGGGAACTCTGTGAATTCTCCATTTTTTTAGGCTGTTCTTTAGTGCCTTTCAGTGAAGTTTTAAAATTAACTCCATAAAAGTTCTCGTGTACGTTTTATTAGATTTATTCTTAGGTGTCTTTTTTTTTTTTGGTGCTCTTATGAATGGCATCTCTTTAAAATTGAAATTTTTTATTGTTTGAAATGTTTGTTTTGCACCTTGATTGCTCTAGTAAATGCAGTTTTAAACTTCGATATCTCTTGTTTGTTCCCTAAGTTTGTTAAAAAAAAAAAATCCAGGATTATTAAAGCCAGAGTACTTTTAGATCCCAGAACACAAAAGGGGAAATTAGTTTTCCACAGAAGCAGTCATTTCGAGGTACTTCTCTCTGATTGTCTTTTTCAATAGTTGTGCTTATTGTATCTGGAAAACAAGAGATCAGATATTATAACCTTGTTTTAATTTGTGTTTTTTGGCGGGAAATAGAGTCCTCCACATGACCTGTGGTTTATCTTCACTTTCATATTCTTCCCACCACTTGGCACCCTCCTTGTCGGTTTCACAGACGGGATGGGTGCCTGCCGGGTGGTGTCGGCGGCCTGCCCACCCATGACGTGCTGGGACCTCGATCCTGTTGGAGACGCCTCTGCTCTGGCAGCAGGTCCCCCACGGCCTCTCGCTCGGCTCAGTCCGGGGCTGCAGACCCACCCAGACCTGGGTGGGGGGCAGAGGGTGTGTGCGGGAAAACCAGCAGGGGGCTTTGGGGAGAGTCTGGAAGTGTAGGTCTCGTGTTAGCCAGCAAGCCAAGTCAGCTCTCGGTCCGGTATCGTGGAGCTTGGGCTTGGGTCTGCAGCAGCCGAGGCTTCACCTGGAGCCCGGGTTCGAGGCCAGGGCCGTGAGTCGGCTACTCCTCTGCGCGAGGCCTTCCCTGCGGTCCAGGTGGTGGGGCCCCAGCTTCCTGCATCGTGCCCGCCACGAGGACTCAGAGAGACGGCAGCTGCTCCCTCGCAAGGGGTCAGTGAGAAACCGCTGGCAGCGCTTCCCCTGTGTCCTGTGCTTGTCCTTGGCTGTAGGGGACCAGGAGGTGTGGCCCTGGTTTCAGTGGGTCGCGTGCCCCACGGAGGTTGGGCTTCTGATGGCTCGGGAAGAAGGGTTTGTGCCCAGGCGTTTCCCTGGGTCTGTCTGCACTTGGGTTTATTCGTGCAGCAGGCACTCCTCTCTGGACGGTTCTCCCCCGCCCCCAGCTTTATTGAGGCTGATTGACACGTGGTGAGGGTCTCCGATGTTAGGTGTACAGGTAGGCTCTAGTTCTGACTCCTGAGTGTGGGCATGTGCCAGCGGCTGGAATCTCCTTCCCTCTGCCTGGAGAGTCCCCTGGTGTCCCCTGCTGTCAGTGTCCTGGCCCCGCCCCCGCCCTGGGCACTGCTGATCTGCTTTCTTTTGAACCCAACCCACAGCGGGGACAACACCGAGTTCTTGGCCACCAGGCCACCTGATCTGCTTTCTGTCTCTTTGCTTTTGAAGACTGTCACAGGAACGGGGTTGTGTGACGTGTGGTTGTAGTGCGCGGCGCCCTCCCCTGGGGTGCGGGGACACTCATCCCCACGGTTCATGTTCCATCTGTGTGTCTGTCCTTCCACCATTTGCCGGGTGCTCGGGTTCTGTCCAGTTGTGGGCCGTCGCGGAATGCATTTGCTCTGAGCCTTCATGTTTGCATGGCGGGAGGGCGTCTGAGCGTTCCTTCTGCTGGGTGCCACGGCCGTGGACGTGCCGGGCCATGTGCTGGGCCTGTGTTTATATACGTGGTAAGAAGCCGCCCACGGTGGCTGTGCCGGTTCGCGCTCCCACCGGCCATGCGTAGTGGTACCTTCTGGGTTACCGTTTGCGTTTCCCTGTCGACCCCGGATGCCGAACGTCTTTGCACGTGCTGACTGGTTACACACAGATATTCTTTGGTGGAGAGCCTGTTCTATTTTTTGCTCATTGTTTAATTGCTTTTCAAGCCTGTAGCCTGCCTGTTCCCTGGTCTCCGTTAGATCTTCTGAGTCAGACTCCTGGGTGGAGCCTGGGGGTCCCTGTCTGCAGGAAGCACAGCCCGAATTAGAGGCTGCTGGTGCAGGGAGGGGCTTGAAGCGAGGGAGAGCTGGGGGCCGGGCTGTCCGTGCTGGGAGCCAAGGCCTTCGCCGGGCGGTCACTGCCCCACTGCCCGTGGGCAGCGGGCAGGGCAGGGTGATCCCTGGAGGGGACCCGGTGGCCGGGCGCTTTCCTGACTTCCCTCTCCTCAGCCGAGCGTAGAGGTAGGACTCCTGGGGTGGCTGCAGGAGGCTGCTCCACCCAGCCTCCGGCCTCCGCAGGGATGGGACCTGTGACCTGGGCCGTGCCGCCTCGGCTCTGCTCTTCCGCCTCAGCCTCATCCGAGCAGACCTCGGGTCCGGCGTTTTCACCCCTGACTCCGGGGCCTCTGGCGTGCACGGCACAGAGCAGCTGTTCCAATTTCATGGGATGGGAACAGCTGCCTGGACCCCTCCCTCTCTCACCTGTGACCTCGGTGTCCAGTTCCTTCTGGGCCAGAAGACCACTGCCTTGTCGGAGACGATGTTCTGTGATGCTGGCTGCTGTCCCGGCCTCCCCACTTTCACTGCCACGCTGGATGTTGTCGGCACGTCCACACCGTCGGCCTTGTCTCCTTGTTACCGTGCCTCACTCCGCCTGTGCCTTGACTACCCCAGAGCAGGGATGTCCCCATGTCCAGGGTGCCTGGGGTGTTTTCGGGAGCCCTGTGGGACCTAGGAGATTTTGTTGAAGTTAGTATTTAATCTTTTTATCAGTGTCGGTACTTGAAAGTGACATCCACAACTTTTTTTTTGCCATTTGCTCTTTTTATCCTCAGTCCAGGGTTGAACAGACCCAGGCAGTTACTTGGGAGAACGCGGATTCTGGCCTGAGGCCTGTGGGCCGTATGGTTGGTGCCGAGAGCTCCGGGGGACGGGAAGAGTCTTATTCAGATATTGCAGCCAGGCCTTTTCACTTGATAAGTTCATCAGCTCTGGAGTCACTTCTCCTCCATAATTATTATATTATCTGCCCTCTGGTTATCTGCTTCTTAGAGCAGTTTCACAAATGAGGGAAATAAGATGCTTTTTCCAATTAGCCGTGGAGAAGTGATGTCTCATTACATTTAAACAGACGTAGAGGATAATGAAACAGGCAGGCTTTTTAGACCACATCATCTGTGTACACACAGGCTTCCCGCTGGCGCAGTTTCCCTGACCCTAAAGGACAGTCATTTCCTCGGAGGCAGATCTCAGTGCAGCACAGATGCGTGTGTACTGGCCTCTGTGCCCGAGTGTGAACTTTTTATAGACAGAGTCCCGACTGGAGCCTTTGCGTGGAGGGGTGTGGGCCCCGCTGTGGATCCGAGGCGGCTCCCGGAGGGGCAGGAGCGGGTTCCGTGCGGGGGACCCGGGGCCCGCTTGGGGAGGGCTTGGTCCTGCCTTGTTGCCCGTGCGGTTCCTCTGCCCGGGCCTCCTCCCAGCCGCTCCGCCAGCGCCATGCCGTTCTGCTGGCCCCACTGCGCCCGCGTGTCGTCCCGTGACCCTGTCCCCTGCACTCAACTCACGAGGGTGGCGGCCCCCACCCCGTCCTCCGTCTCTGGTGTCTGACGGGCATCTGAGGGCTGGAGCCGCTGGGGCTGGGCCATCCTGCTGGGATCCGGCCGTGGCCGAGGCCCCAGCTCCCCCTGCTCCTGCCGACTCTGCCAGGGCGAGGCCTGGGGCTCCCTTCTCTGTGTCCCCGGAGCCTCTGGGGCTGCCTGGCGTGTAGTGTGCAAATGCTTCTCGGAGGCTGGCGAGGTGAGTTCCAACGCGCACCGCTCACGCCGAGTGCCTTCTGTGGCCTTGCGTGCAGGCCAGCCCTGCGCCGTCCGCCTGCGGCCTCTTCCTCGCCTCACTCCGCCTCGTGGTCCGTGTCCTGTTTTTTAAAGGTTGGGTGTGTTGTGAGAGGCTGAGATGCGTATTTTTTATGTAATCAGTTCATTAAACTCTTCTGGTGTGTATTTTGAGGGTCTAGTCCATAATGTTTCCCTTTTTTCTCATTTTGGTTTTACGGTAAGCTTATCAGAGCAGAAAGGTTTCCTGTAACATGTGTCCAATCTAAAGAAAACATTAAAAATTAGCTCCCACATACCCGCTGTCAAGCTGAAGAAATAGGGCCTGACTAGCGTCATTGAAGTCCCTTCTTTGTCTTTCCCCAGACATGTCCTTGTCCCCCAAGTGACTGTTCCCTTGAAATTCGGTTAATTTTTCTCTTGCTTTTCTGTATAGTTTTATCACAAGATCATGTATGTGTGTTTTGCCTGTTTTTCCTTTTCTTTCTTTTTTTTTTGCTTTTTAGGGCCGTACCCACGGCATATGAAGGTTCTCAGGCTAGGGGTTGAACCGGAGCTGCAGCCACCGGCCTACACCACAGCCGCCGGCCTACACCACAGCCACAGCAACGCGGAGTCTGAGCCTCGTCTACAACCTCTACCACAGCTCATGGCAACCCTGGATCCTTAACCACTGAGTGAGGCCGGAGATCAAACCCATGTCCTCATGGATACTAGTCCGGTTCATTACCACTAAGCCACAACAGGAGCTCTTGTTTTGCCTGTTTTTAATCTTTATTTTTAGCAGAATTGTGCTGTCTTGCCATCGCTCATGTTACAGAATTAAGGTTCCAAGCACCCCCCCATGCGTTTATTGTGGCTCAGTTTCCTGCTGTGTGCTGCTCCCTCCTGTGTTCTGTGGTCTGTCAATCCCTCCCAGTGTGGAACTGGGTTATTTTCTTTCCTGTGCTTTTTCTCAGAACGTTGCCTTACCTGTTCCTTGGGGCCCGCATACCGGCGTCTCTCTTGGGTCTGTGCCCAGAACGCCCTGGACGGGGAGCTGTAAACCCCGAGGCCTCTGGCCGAGCCGTGTTTTGTTCCTCCGCGGGCAGAAATGATCTCTCAGCACGTGGCACGGTGTGAAGTTGTGCTGCCGATGCCTGAGGTAGAATTACGATGGTTTCAAGTTCCTGAAATCAGATTTTTTTCATGAGTAATGATGAGCGCTGCGACGGTTTCCACTTCTGTGCATTTCATGGTTTAGAACGCGGAGCACCTCTCCTCCCCAAAGGCCCCGAGTTGCTGGCTCCCTGGTCCTGCCTTGGACGCCCCTGGGGGCCCGTGCGAAAGTCTGCGCAGGTACGGACGTGAGGGCAGGAGCCTTGCGGGCGCGGACCTCTTGCGGGGCGGGACCTCCGTGGGGCAGGGCCTCTGTGGTGCGGGACCTCTTGCGGGGAGGGACCTCCGTGGGGTGGGGCCTCTGTGGGGCGGGGCCTCCATGGGGCGGGGACTTCTGGCGCCCCTCCCAGGAGCCCCCCAGCGCGGGGTGGGGGTGCGGCTCTTGTTTTTAGGAAAAACCTCGCTTGGTGCTAAGGTTTTGATGTTTGGCAAGGAAACTGGGAATGTCTCTAACCGGTTGTGTTTTTCAGCCCTGACGGTAATAGTAGCGAGTGTTTTTAT
Organism: Catagonus wagneri; assembly: GCA_004024745.2. Taxonomy (NCBI): domain Eukaryota; kingdom Metazoa; phylum Chordata; class Mammalia; order Artiodactyla; family Tayassuidae; genus Catagonus; species Catagonus wagneri. Next base: position 891,215 of record PVHT021183620.1, on the reverse strand, counting down.
TATTGCCATTGAGTATAAATTGAGCTGCAGGAACAACCCTTTCGGAAGAGTTTAAAGTTTGGATTACTTTAATGAGTTCCTTGTCCGCCGGGAAGATGCGAGTGCCTGGAATGTCAGCAGAGCTCAGACAGCTAACGATACCCAGGGAGCCGTCATGCCAGGGCCTGTTCGGTGCGCTCTGTGTTCCCGTTAACCGCGTGCACACACAGAAGCAACCCTCCTCCCCTGTCCTCGGGCGGGCACACACTGCCCCTGCTCACATCGCGGGCGTCGCTCTGGGTGTGCCTCCGCGGCTGTGGCGGCTCTGTCCCTGCCCCGCGGCTGCACCACTCCTGCTGGGAGCCCCATGCAAAGGGATGTGCTGTTTTTGTCTTCCCTGTGACCTCTGCTAATAAAATACCCAGATTTTTCATGAACGGTGCCATGGGGACCGTGACTCCTGAATGACTGCCAGGGCTAGCCGCTGGGCACGTGGTGACCATGGCGGTCTCCGTCCTGGGCAGTGCGCGGTGGCGGCGTGGGGCACAGCCGCCAGCAGAGACTCTCTCCTTGCATCAGGAAGACGAGTGTGTGTGGAGCCGACTTTGTGCCCGCTGCGCGGGATCAGGGAAGGCCGCCGGAGGCAGGGCGGTTGTGGGGACCCTTGAATTGGGAGGCCACCCGCCTCACGGTTCTGGGAAGCCTCTTGTCCCTGGCCTGGGCCCTCAGCCACCTGGTGGGAAGGAGGCCCTGCATCCAGGCTGCTCCCCGCCCCTCCCCGTGCACCTGCAGCCCTGGGCTGCCCCTGCCTCACCCTTTCCCTGTCTGGCCTGAGTCTGATGACTTCGGGGTTCCTTCCTGTGATCTCAGAACAAAAGCAGAGCATGCTCACATGAAGTGGCTTAAGACAGGGGTGCAGAATAAATTGTCAGTGAAAAGTCAACAGAGGAGAAGCCCCACGCCTTGGCACTCGGCTTGTGCTCTCTGTCTGCAGGCGCTGTCCTGTCCGTCGGCAGCCTGTCTGCCCGCGGCCCAGCGGCCCCTGCGGCCTGCACCCAGGAAGAGGGTGAGAGAGTGAGGTGGGGGCCAGAAGGGGGCTGCACTTGACCTGGGAGCGGGCAGGCGGAGCCAGTGGACGCCTTAAGACACTGGAGTGTGTGGCCTTGGCGTGTAGGTTCCTGTGGCTGGAGCAGAGGGCCCGGGGGTGGCTGTGGCCGGGGAGCTAGTGACCTGGGGCCCTCCCTCGGGGTGCGGCGCTGGCTCCTCCCACTTCGGGGACCCTGCAGGCCCCGCCCTGTGACTCCCTCCGTTCCGGCCGCTCAGCTGCGGGCGGGCGGGCGGGCACCCGAGTCCTTCCTGTCTTTTGGGCTCATCCCTCCCGCCGTCGAGCAGCCTTCTCTCCGTGTGGAAGTCGTTTCCGCTTTATTTTTTCCTCAGGGGAGTCTAGACAGCGCTGATCTGTCTGTCGGCTTCCGCTTCACGGGCGCGAGGCCGGTGGGCAGGAGAGGACGCCCGGGCTGGGGGACTAGACTGTGAGCGCAGAGGCGGGGGCCTGGGGCCTGCGGTTGGCCTGGTTGGGGTGGAGCCACTGTGGCTTCCGGTGTCCCCCAGAGGACAGGGACAGGATACTTAATGCCGGGAGAAGGCCGAAGGATGTTTAAACAGGTGGTGTCCCCTTTCTGCTCTACCTCGCATCCAAAGCCTAAATCCTGGGAGTTTTTGTTATTTCTAAATCACTGGCTACCGTTACAGGAAACAACACGGAAGAAGATGGGTGGCCACAGGTGCAGCCTCCTGGCTCTGTTACGTGGGAGCTTGGAGTGCCGGCCGGGGGTACGTGCCAGGTGGACGGAGGGCACGCCGTGTCCCAGCCGCTGGGGACATCGTTTATTGGTGCTGAAGCTGACAGGCGCTCTGGGTTGTGGAGGCCAGTGCCTGTCTGGAGATGGCCCGCAGGTGGCACGATTCCCTAGAGGCCGTGGACACCTGTGTCCCCATGAGCTGGGCCGGTGCTGGTGGCCCCGGGCTCACTGGGCAGGTTCTGTCCACATCCAGCCCTGCCTGGTGGAAAGAGGGAAATCTGTCCAGGGAGAAGCAGGAAGTTCCCTGTAGAGGGCCCAGCATCCCGCGTAGACGCTGCCCGACCCTCAGCTCGCGGGGTTCCCGAGCCCTGTGCTGCCCCGCGGCCTCTTGGCCGTGTGTGTGTCTGTCTCCAGGAGGCCCTGTCCGTCTCCTTCCACCTGAATAGCTCCTGACACCCGCGTGGCCTGTGGCCTGCGCTCGAGGTCTCCCTGCACCAAATGCCCTGTCCCTCGCCCGTGGGGCTAACCCCTCCCGGCCGGTCCCGTCTCAGGCAAGTGGGGCCTTGAGGTCCTGGCTGCTTGGCGTCAGAGGAGCTGTGACTGGAGCGTCTCTTGGTGGAAAAACAATGGGAAAAGCCAGTTCAAAACCCAGGCGGCGCCTTTCCAGAGAGACGGGGGGTGAGGGGCTTCCCGGCTCTCCGGGCCCCAGCGCCCTGCCCGGCCCTGCAGGGTTTGCCCTCGCCGGGACTCGGCTCCCTGGTCTTCCTCCCAGGGCGACGCTGGGAGTCAGATGCTCCAAACGGCTTCTCTTTGGTGCCTGGGCCGGCGAGGGCAAAACTGCATTTATGCCCGTGGGCAGGTTTAGGGCTGTGTGTGTGTGTGTGTGTGTGTGTGTGTTGTGGACGTGAGGGTTGGCGAAGGGTGGGGGTGCCCACCTGTCAGGAGACTGAGATCGCAGCGGAGGAAGGGAGGTCTCTGTGCCCCGATCTTGGCCTGTCCTGCAGTTGGCGTGTGCATGCACACACACACACGCACGCATACACATACACACGGGTGCGCCCCTGCCGAGTGGCTGGTCCTTGCAGGACCTCGGGCAGGTGCAGATCAGTTCGGCACAGGCTCTGCTCACCAGGAGCCTATAGTCTCTTCTGTTTCTTTCTTAGTATAAAATTATAATTTCTTGGTCCTCTCTTCATTTTGATTTTTGTATGAAAACAGCTCTTTTATCCTAAAGCACAGCAGTGGTGGCACTTTGTAGGCTGTACCAGGCTCCCATTTGGTCAGACTACCAGGGCGGAACCCTGGCTCTGCTGCTCATGGGCTGTGTGAGTTTGGGTAAGTTCCTTAACTTCTCTGTGCCCCACTTGTCTCATCTGTTTCGCTCTCTCTGGGCGCATAGCGCTGTTTCCACAGACCGAGCACCTTCAGACAGCAGCCGTGTATCCACCTTCGCTGTCTCAGGTTCTGGGTCAGGATCTGGGCAGGCCTTAGCTCAGGACCTTTGAGTGACAGTCAGGGTGTTATCCAGGCCACAGCCTCATTGGAAGCTCACCTGGGGAGGGATCTGCTTCCAAACTCAAGGGAGTGCTGACAGGAACCCAGTGGCTTGTAGGCTGCAGAACCAGGACCTCAGGTTCTGGCTGGCTCTCGGCTGCCCTCAGTTGCTTGGCACGTGACCCGTGCCATGTGCGCTTCTGGCAGGTAATCACCCCCTCCCACCCCTTTGGTGGTTAGGAGCAGGTCGCAGGGGAGCTCCCTGGTGGCTCAGCGGGTTGGAGATCCCACGTTGTCACTGCTGGGGTTCAGGTTCAATCCCTGGCATGGGAACTTCTGTGTGCCATGGGCGTGGCCCCCTAGAAAGAGTAGGTCACAGGGCCCCCTCACACTCACGGGGAGGGGCCCACACGTGCACCCCAAGAGGTGTGCCGGGCGTCTCCCTGCCCACTGGTTTTCTTTGGGGGATGGCGGTGTCAGATGGAGGTCTGCCCGTGGCTGTGGCGCACACTGCCAGGCCACCCTCACTGCCTCCTCCCCGTGTGCAATGGCCACCCGCCCGAGCTTCTCCTGCCTGTCACCACTGCTTCCTGTGGGGCGGCCGCCGCCCACCCTGCCTGATCCTGACCTGCTGGGTGTCCGGGGCTGCCTGTCCCCTCCTGCTGGCACGTCTGCGCTGCACACACCTCACCACCTGGACTTGTCTGCAGCCCCGCCCTGTCCCTGGGCTTGTGTGTCCACGTGGCCGCGTGGGGCTGTGGCTGAGGGGTGCTGGGGTCTGAGAGGGGGTCGCCCCCACAGGGGCCCACCTGCTCGTCTGCCCTCTTGGGCCGTCCACCTCGCTGGCTTGTGGGCCGCTGCCCCCAGCTCTGCCCAGGGCGGTGGCGCCTGACGTTGGGCAGTCAGCACCTGCCGCTTTGGTTGATGAGTGAGACCATAAACGGTGCTTGTTGCCGAATGACTTTGGCCTTTTGATCTTGCTTAAGTTTCAGTTCGCACTGGAAAGCTGTTGACTTAAAGTGAAGAGCATACGTGTGTCCGTGTCAACATAGTACTCATTCAGCAAACGCGTATCAGGCACTGTTACAGGTGGGGAGCTGCTGCCTGCCTGACGGGTGGGTCCTTTGTGACTCATTCGGAAAAAACACGGTGGATGGTGTGCTGGGGGGTGAGGGGTTGGGATGCGGCCAGGCCTCCAGAGCTGCCTATGCCCCTGGTGGGCTGGTCCTGGGTCAGCACACTGCCTCTCCCTGGACCCCAGACGCTTCCTTGTCATGCCGACTTGGGGTGACTGGGGGAGACTCTAGGCACAGCGATGGTATGAGTGGAGGCGGTGCTGGAAGGGGTTGACCCCTCAGGTGTAAAAACACAGTTGGCTTTGCAAGGTCCTCTTGTTGAGAAATGATGTGCTTCATCCTTTGGGCGTTCTGGGTCCAGTCTGTGCTGGGCGCCTTCATCTTTGGAGCATTCCAGGTGCAGCCTGCGCCGGGCGCCTTTACCCTTTGAGCATTCCGGGTCCAGTCTGTGCCAGGCGCCTTCATCCTTGGAGTGTTCCTGGTCCAGCCGGTGCCAGACCCCTTCATCCTTGGAGCATTCCGGGTGCAGCCTGCGCCGGCACCTTCCTTTGAGCATTCCGGGTCCAGCCTGTGCCGGGCGCCTTGTTGGTTGGTGTGAGGCCAGGGCAGCGGAGAGACCTGGCCAGTGGTGGGAGCCCAGGGTCCTTCAGCGGGCAGACGGCAGCACAGTCTCCGTCGGGGAGGGCAGGGCCCAAGTCGGAGCCTGAGGACAGAGAAATAGGAGCCAATGGGCTCTCTAGGCAGGGGCACCAGATCAGGTGACAGCCCGGGTGTGATGGACAGCTGCTGGCCTCTGTTGGGGCACCTCCCTCGTGAGGTTTAAGGAAATGTCTGTGATGTCACTCAGGGGTGGAGTCTGAAAGTAATACAGGTGAATCTGTATTCAGAACAGAAACAGACCCACAGATGCAGGAAACAAAGTCATGGTTACCAAAGGGGTCAAAGGAGTATGGGGTGAGCGGACACCCTGCTAAACACGAACCAGAGAAGCCACCGGGATTCGCTGTGTAGCGCAGGCATCAGTGTCTTGTAATGACCTGCAGTGGGAAATAATCTGAAAGAAAATCTGTTAAAAACATACACCCGGCTCACAGCTACAGAGAACAGATGGGGGTCTGGGGGCTGAAATGGGTGAAGGGCGTGGAAATAGAGTAAGTCATGGGGCTGTAAGGTACAGCTTGGTGACTCCAGTTAACGACAGCGTAGCACATGTGAAAGTTGCTGAGAAAGTGAATCTTAAAAGCGCTCGTCACGCTTTGTGACGGGGTGGTGGTGGGTGTAACCGGACTCGTGCGGAGGCCGGCCCGCGGTCAGTGTCTATCGGCATCCGGCGCCGAGCTGCACGCCTGAGACCCACGTGGTGCGCTACCAGCTGTGCCTCCGTTAAAACATTTCTCTGACACATCGGGGAGACCTGGAGCACCCCTGTTACCTCGCGATCCTCCCCGCCTCCGGCCCCCTCCTTTGCCGGCAGGCCAGGTGCTGCCTGGCTACGTCCAGGGCGGCCACACGCGGTAGGTACCCCCGGGGCTCCGAGCACCGCTCTGCAGTAGGGCTGAGCCCAGGGCGGCTGACGGACTCCATCCTGCTCGTGAGTCAGTAAGAAATGGAGATAGCCGGGATCTTACGACGAGAAAAGCAATGAAACGTATCTGTATTTTAATATTAGCGCTTGGAAAAATACCGATCGCGTCTGTTTTAAGAATGCGTACATTTTGAAGTTTTGACGTGTTTACTTTTCGCTTCACCAGCTGTTCTCTTTTCTTTCAGATTTTTGAAAGGATATTGTTTATATGGGCCATCCGTCACCCTGCCAGCGGATACGTTCAGGGAATAAACGACCTTGTCACCCCTTTCTTTTTGGTCTTCATTTGCGAGCACGCGGGTAAGCCCCGACCCCAGCACCTGACGCGGTCACCGCGTGTCATTATCTGAAAATCGCCGTGAAGTTATTAGTGACACCTAGTAACTGAGAGTAACGGTTTTCTCATTGAGGACCAGCTTTAAAAAAAAGTCTTTAACTGCATGTGCTCCCCTACTGGAGACACTGAGGCGCAGTTGTTATTATTAATACCTTCTTTTTAGTAATCCTCGAGGAGAAATGTCGTGTATTCGGAAGAGTGGGTCTGTGTTAATGGCTGTCAGGGCTCTGGCTGTCATGCTTTGGGTTTAAATGGACAAGGTTAAGGTGATAGAGTATCAGTGGGATGTTTTGCTTGCAAGCGAAGCCCCGGATCTCCTTTAATTGCATTCCTGCAGCATTTGATCACTGTTCCACTTTTGATATACTAGCAGCGTTTCCTCTTATGGGAATATTAATGACATGCAAAATAATTGGTTTATCAGACACTTAGGTCGGGCAATGCTATTTCTCTCTGAGTCCTGCATATTTTTCCCCCGTTTCCGTTACAGCAGCCAACTGTAATGTAACTTTACCTGGCTTACATTTCACGTTTTAAAAAAAATTCTAAAAAAAAAAGTCCTGATGGTGTACGTGCAGGGTCTACTTTTAAATTCATCTATGGATAAAAAATAAACACCAGTGGAGGGGTTTGCTGTCTAGTGGCAGCGTTGCTGTTAACAGCTGGTATTACTTGTCTTCTTGTGAACCTCTAGGACTTGGTGTGTGTTAGTTTGTATCGGGCTGTGTTTTGAGCCATTCCGGTTTCTGTCCACTTGGGATTCTGTCATTGTGATCTGGAGAGACCGGGTTCCCTGCAGGGCAGGTTATCCTGCGAGGCTGGGAACATACCAGCCTGGTCTCTGCCGTGGGCACCCCCGCCCCCCATCTCTTAGCAGGGTGAGCGGCCCCAGAGAGCACCGGGTCTGCTTCTCAGCCCCTTGTTTGACAGCTAATGAGAATGCTCGTAATGACCCTGGAGCAGTAGGGCCTCTGTCAGTCGGCTTCGGAGCTGTTAATTGAAGAAGTTCAACTGCGATGTGATTAGAGAATTGATAGTCCATGTTCAATAGACCATTTAATTAATGTGGTAAATAAGTCTGTCTTAACGAGTCTGCCGCCAGCCTAGGTTGTAAGACCCCCGTGATCCTTGGTGTGCGCGTCTCCTTATCAGCAGGCCAGGACGAGGGGACATGGCTGCGATGGTAATTGTCCCCCAGAGAGAAAAGCTGGAGAAAATGGAATTGGTGTTCAAGTGGTGCCTTCAATTACACATAAGGAGACTCCCTCTTTACGTCCCCAGCGCACAGACGCGGGCACACACAGACTGGAAGAGGCTCGTGCCCCGAGGGCACATTGGAACATTTGGGTTAAATGTGCCGTTTCTTTCTTTCTTTTGGAACATTTGGGTTAAATGTGCCGTTTCTTTCTTTCTTTCTTTCCTTTTTTTTTTTTTTGTCTTTTGTCATTTTAGGGCTGCACCCGCAGCATGTGGAGGTTCCCAGGCTAGGGGTCTAATCAGAGTTGTAGCCACTGGCCTACGCCGCAGCCACAGCAACACTGGATCCAAGCTGCGTCTGCAGCCTACACCACAGCTCACCGCAACGCTGGATCCCTAACCCACTGAGTGAGGCCAGGGATCGAACCCGCAACCTCATGGTTCTCAGTCAGATTTGTTTCTGCTGAGCCACGACAGGAACTCCATAATGTGCCATTTATTTCTGACTGTGTTTTTAGGGGACCTTTTGCATTTTGGTCCCAGCTTTCAGATGTAGTTGGTAGACTGAGGCCTCTCAGATCTTGTTTCTGAGCTTCCGAGCACTCATATTACTCTACAAGCCCGCCTCGCATTTTCTTGTGCCTCGTGTGTCTGTGGAAAGTGCCTGGCGCCCCGCCCGGCTGCCTTCAGGGTGGAAGCTTCGTCCTTCACACAGACCCTCCGGGCACCGCCGAGCTGCCGGCCCTCTGCGGGGGGGTGGGGGGGATGTAAGTGGGTGAGCTCAGCATGCTTCCTGCCTTCTTGGAGCTTTTGGTTGTAGCAAAAAAGACAGACTTTAAACTAGTGATTAAGTTTAGTGAGGAGTTCCCGCTGTGGCATAGTGGGTTAAGAACCTGACTGCAGCAGCTCGGGTCTCTGGAGGTGCTGGTTCGGCATGGCATAGTGGGTTAAAAGGATCTGGCATTGCTGCAGCCGTGGCTCGGATTCAGTCCCTGGTCCGGGGACTTCCGTACGCCTCTGGTATGGCCATTCAAAAAACGAGTTTAGTGAAAGCAATGAGACTTTGTGTAAGGAGAGGTAGGGGTGCTCTGAGAACACCCCAGACTGGGCCCTGCGGAGCCGCCCTAGACTCTGTGACCTTGCAGCTGCGCCCTGTGGGAGGCGAGTGAGCTGGGGTGGGGTCAGGGGCTGACAGGGACAGTGATGCTCATCGGCCAGTGAGGGCACTGGGGACCTGGGGCGCAGTGAGTCCCCGGAAGTCCTGTGGGTCACGGCTTCGGGGCGGGGGCGCAGGTGAGGTGCGGCCGTGGAGGGATGCGCCCTGCGCCTGCTCCGGCGAAGGCACAGAGGGGTCACTGGGCGGAGGGCTTTCTGTTTGCTGGGCTTTTAACAGGAGACCTCAGACGCCTGCTGAGTGAGGGTACTGAAAACACGCTTCTTTCCCTCGGAGGGCCGGACTGGGAGACAGGAGTCTGTAGTCTGGACCCCTGGGTGCCCAGGCGGTGCTTTTGGGCCAGCTCTCTGGTCCTGACAGGACAGTTCAGACTCTGGCAGTGCGGGTGGCGTTGGGCCCAGCCCCGTGGACTGCCTCCTGAGAGCGGGCCCGCCTCCACCTGGGCCCGGCTTGTGCTGGGACTGGGGGTCCCTCTTCTGAGCTGAAGCAGGGGCCGTTCCCTGAGGGTATGGGATTCCTCCAGGGGCCCAGGCGGCGGTGGCCGGGCTGCTCTGTGAGGGCCTGACCCCGTGCGCCAGGCTCCCGCTGCTGCTCCTGCGCTTTCCCAGGAAGAAGGGCCTGGAGCCCAGCTCTGGGGGCCAAGCTGTGTTGGGGGGGTGCCCCTGAGTCACAGAGGCCCTGACTTTGCAGGGGCCTTTAGCACCATGTGATCCGGGAAAGGAGGAGTGGCTAACAGGTGACGAGGTGACAGCAGGGTCTGGTTTGGAGACCAAGGCACCAGAGGGCTCATGTTCATCCGGCGGCCAGCCAGGCTGATGGTGGCTGGAGAAGCAGCTCATAGGGACGGAGGGGCGCTTAGCAGAGTGACCGGAAACAGGAGGAAGAAGCAGGGGTGTCCTGGAAGTGGGGCGCAGAGAGGGAGTGCCACGGCCCCGACCCGGCTCGTGGGGCTGCCAGCAGCCCAGGTCCTCGCAGGGTGCCTCACTGCCCCCGCCCGGGAGAGGCACGTGGCCCCGTGGTCGGAGGGTGCAGCATCCTCGTGTACGTGTGCACACGCGCTTGGGCACGCGCAGACACGCGCACACGCGCGCCCCCCACCAGCACCAGCTGTAGCCTCTCCAGGTACGCGTGGGTCCGAACTAACCTGCCGGCCGGTAAACCCAGTTCCACATGAAGCCCGGGGCCTGGGTCGGGGGAGTTGGGGGTGCCTGTCGTCCCCCGAAGGAAGTGGGGGTTCAGGAGAGCTCTTGTGACCGCAGAGGCAGAGCAGGCGGGGAGCTTGTTGTGCAGATGTGAGGCTGGTGGAGACAGCTGTGAGGTGGCACCCAGGCCTGGGGGAGAATCCCAGCAGTGGGGGGTCTCGAGGGGAGGGTCAGGGAAGAGGGCTCTGCGCCAGGAGGTGCACCCTCCGCCGAGCAGAGGCGGCCCCGGTTTCTTCCTCTCTGGGCTCAGCTGAGCCTGGGGTCCTGCCCTTTCTACTTGGGCCGAGGAGGGGGCTCACGTAGCCCCCAGCCGCCTGGCTTTTCACTCCACCCCGCCTGCAATGACCCTCTTCCTGCGCCCGTGTGTGCTCTGCTTGGGCACAGCTCCCCTCGTCTCTTCGCCGTGCGCTGTATTTATGTCGTCCAGAGCGTGTCATGTTCACAGTTCTGTTTCATGCTTTTTCCCCGTTTAACCTTCTAACATAAGCTCTTCCCTGTGTTATTAAGAAATCTTTGTAAAGATCATTTCCACCTCCTGCGCATAGTATTCTATTGAGATAATGTAGCATAATTCATGAAACCATTCTCCTGTTGTTGGATTTTCCCTCCAGGCACCTGGTGCAATTTTTAAGTGAAGCCTGTATTTTTCAAACAGGGCCTGTCATAATCCTTTTAGCAATGTTAAATTTGATTTAAAATTAAGAACCATTATTCCATCACCCACGATTTAAGTTGAGAATTATGTTTTAGTTTAACTAAATAATTTCAGCACAGCAAAAAAACGAAGCGGCCCTGAGCAAGCCCACCTGCCCCGTCCCCCGCCCTCTGTCCTCTGTGCTCTGTCAGTTTAGGAAGCCCTCTGGCCGGGTGCCTTGGAACGCCACCTCAGGGGACGGAGTTTTGGAAGGCGGGGGGTGCTTCACAGTTGGTTCTCATTGTCAGCGTGTGTAAGCTCCAGAATTGACTTGACTTGATGTGTCACTTTCTCATAAAATCAATTACTCTTGAAAGCAAATGTGGAAAGGGGTTGGAATAAATGACGTATTTACTTATGAGCATTGTGGGTATTTGTTATGAGCGTCCCATCTGTAGGTCAGAATCTCCAGGGTACGGGTTGTTTCTCGACACGCTAGTCTTGCCCAGAGAAGAGACTGGAGCACGGGGCTCGCGGAGCCCTGGGTGTGCGGGGAGCGGGGTCCGTGCGGTTGGCGGGGAGTAACTCCCGCGGCCGGTCAGGCTGCCTGGGACAGGAGCTGCCGGGGCTGCTGTCAGCTGAATGCTGGTGGCACGTTCTTCTCTTGCCTTTTCCGTTGTCACTGCGCATTGGGCTTCGAGTGACGGGGAGAGAAGAGCTGTTCCTCGTTGGTGAACTGCAGTTTTAGAAGCAGCCAGCTTTCCTCGTCTGTGGCTCCGCTGTCCCTCGTCGCGCTCGGTCGTTCCCACACGCTCCGTGAACGGAGGCTGCAGCGAAACGCGCCTTTCACGTGGCTGCCTTCCGCGTTCCTCACCCAACTCGTACTTGTGTGGCCCATAGCTAGCCTCAGAAGCACTTTAAAGGTAAAAACGAGAGTGTCTGAGTACAGGCGGTTTCCTGTGGCGGTTCTGTTCCGGGTGGGTGCCAGCGGGTGGCGGGCAGAGGACCCCGGGAAGGTTGGTGGGTTGGGACCGGAATAAGCTGCTTTATACCCTTGCCTGTGTAGAAGGTTCTTCTGTTTAAAACATCCTGACAGTGACCACAGTCGTGGACTTGTTATTAAAAACAATCGGAAAGTTCCTTAACAGTATAATCCCACGTCCCAGAAGCTGGCCCTGGAATGTTTTATTAATTTCCTTCTGGCCTTTTTGTCAATGTACTTTTTTACATTGCAGCAATTATGTTATGCATGCACATTTTCGTATTGCTTTCTTTTTAATATCTAAGCATTTCCCAGAGTCATTAAGCATTTTTAAAAATGTCTTTTTAAAACACAGTGACACACTCCTTTCAGTAATGGGCAGGAAAACTAGACAGAAGGTCAATAAGGAACTAAAAAGAAAACTAAGCCCCTGAAAACCAACTAGACCGAACCGTCATCTACAGAGCAGTGCAGTGATCTCAGCAGGATCGCTTTCCCAAGTGTACACAAAACGTACTTCAGGCTAGACCACACGCTAGGCCATCAAACCAGTGCCAGTACATGTGAAGGAATGGAAATTGTACAAATTGTGCTCTCCGACCACAGTGATGTTAAGTTAGATATCAGTAACAGAAGGAAATTTGAAGAACTTGACAAATGTGCAGAAATTTTTAAACACAGCCATAAAGAAGCAATGTGTCAGAGAAGAAATTACAGGGAAAATTAGAAATTACTTTGAAAGGAATGAAAATGAAAATACAACACACCTGAACTTACGGAATGCAGCTAAAGCAGTGCTGCAAGAAAATTTTATATTAAAAAGAGAACATCTTAAGTCATTAACTTGAGTTTTCAATTTCAGAAACTAGAAAAAGTAGAGCAAATTAAAGCCAAAACAAACAGAAGGCAGGAAATAAAGACCAAAACGGAAGTAAATGAAGTAGAGAATGGGAAAGCAGTAGAGAAAAGTCAACCAAAGCTAAGCTGGTTTTTCAAAAGTGTCAGCGAGGTGTTGGTGACCGTTTAGCCGGACTGACCTAGGGAAAAAGGAGCGAGGTCTCGAGTTACTAGAATTACGAGTGCTTCTAGAAATAACCGGCACTAAGGAATTAATGTAAACTGCTCTTCAAATTAGAGCATGGAGATGAAATGGAGATGTTCCTAGAAAGACACAAATTCGTAGAACGACTGTGATGGTTGATTTTGTATAAGCTCGGCTAGGCTGTGGTACCCGCTTATCTGGTCCAGTGCTAGTGTAGATATTGCCCTGAGGGGGGAATTTGAATGTGGTTAACATTTAGATTAGCTGTCTTTGAATAAAGCAGATTACCCTGCATAATGTGGGTGGACCTCATCTGATCAATTAATTGAAGGCCTTAAGGCTGGAATTTCCTGAAGAAGAAATTCTCCTTAAGATACGGAAATCTTTCTTGAGTTTCTATTCTGCTGGCCTGGCCTACAAATTTCAGACTTGCCAGTCCCTATTGTGTGTGAGCCTGTTTCTTAAAATTAGTTCTTCTCTCTCAGTATAACATATATGTTTGTTTATCAATATTTATGTGGATGGTATATATATATATATATATATGAACAATGTATATAGGAGATTAAATTAGTAATTTAAAAATTCCCACAAAGAAAAGCCTAGAATCAGATGACTTCACAGCGAATTCTACCAAACATTTAACAAAGAATTAACACCATTCCTTCACACACTCTTCCGAAAATGGAAGAGAGAAAATACTTTTCAGTTCATTCTATTAGGCCAGTATTATCCTGATACCAAAACACCACAAAGTCGTCACAAGGAAAGAAAACACAGCCCAGCATCGCTTATGAAGGTGGAAGTAACAGTCTGCTGTACAGCACTGAGAAGCGTGCTAAAGGCTGTTTGCGGCTGTGGGACTTAGCACAGGAATTCGTGTTGGTTCAACATAGGAAAATCAGTCAGCATACCATGCTAATCATCTCAGCTGACACAGAAAATGCTTTTGACAAAATCCAATGCCCTTTCCTGATTAAAAACACTGCACAAACTGGGATTAGAACAGCCAGCTCTAGCCAGGGCCGTTAGGGGGGAGTGGGGGAAGAGAAAGAAAGAAGAAGGTGGGGGGGAGAGCAAGAGGCATGGAGAATGTAAATAAAGTAACCCCTCCCTTTGAAGATGGCACGGTCTGTGTGTAGAGGGTCTGCAGGAATCCAGTTATGAAAAAGCTAATACACGAGTTCAGCGAGATTGTGAGGTGCAACATCAAGACAGACAAACCAGGGAGGTCCTGTCATGGCTCAGCGGAAACGAATCCAACTAGTATCCATGAGGATGTGGGTTCGATCCCTGGCCTCGCTCAGTGGGTTAAGGATCGGCGTTGCCATGAGCTGTGGTGTAGGTCATAGATGCGGTTTCGATTCTGGGTAGCTGTGGCTGTGGTGTAGACCGGCAGTTGTAGCTCTGGTTCAGCCCCTAGCCCGGGAACCTCCATATGCCGTGGGTACCGCCCTAGAAAGCAAAAGCAAAAGCAAAAAAAAAAAAAAAAGAAAAGAAAGATCGGTTCTATTTCTATACACTTGCAGTGTACACTCCAAAAATGAAATTATGAAACCACTTCCATTTACAGTAGTGCCAAAATGGATAAAAGGATTTAAATTTAGCAAAAAGTACAGTATGTACTCTGAAAACGACAAAACATTATTGAAAGATAATAAGATCTAAATAAATGGAAAGACAATCACACATTAGGGGCTAGAAGACTGAGTAGTGTTAACCTGGTGGTCCTCCCCAAACTGATCTAAGGATTTAGCACAGCTGCTGTTGAAAGTGTAGCAGAAATTGACAAGTTGATCTTTCAGTCATATGAAAATTCAAGGGACCCGGAATTGCCAAAACAATCTTGAAACAGAAGAGTGTTGGAGGATTCATACTTGCTGATATCAAAACTCACTTCAGAACTGCAGTAGTCAAAAAAGAATAGTTCTGGCTTATGGGTAGACGTGTGTGCCAGTGGAACAGGACTGAGGGTCTAGAAATAAGCCTTCATATTTATGGTCAATTGGTCTTGGACAGGATGTTGAGACAACTCAACAAGGAAATGCTTTGCTTTCCAACACGTGGTGCTGGGGCCAGTGGATATTGACATGCAAAACACAGAGTGCCTCCCTGCCTCTCACCGTGCACGAAAGTAAAAATGAGTCACAGACCCAAGGGCGGGAGCTGAGATTATAAACCTCTTATAGGAGAGTTTAGGTGTAGCCTGCTGTACAGCACAGGGGCGTCTATGCGGTAGTCTGTAGTCACCTACAGGGGAAAAGAATGGATGTGTTTGTGGACATGACTGATTCACTTAGCTGACACCTGAAACTAATTCAGCATTACACGTCAACTATACGCCAATACAATTAATTTAAAAAATTAAAAAAAAGCAGAAAGAAAAGGAGTAAGTCTTTCATGGCCTTGCGCTAGGCCATGATTTCTTAGCTGTGACGCCAAGAGCACAAATGACAAAAGAGTAAATTGGACTATGTGGACATTACAACCTGTGCCGAGGCAGTGCCCTCAGGAAAAGAGTGGGGTCGTAGCGAGCCTTGTGTCCCATGAGAGACACAGCCGTCGAGGACCCTTCCAACTCGGTAAGGCAGTCTGACTTTTGACAACAGGCAAGCCATCTGAACGGACGTTTCTCCAGGGTGGGTACACCCATGGCCTCTGAGCTCACGAAAGACGCTTGACGTCGCTGGCCACTAGGGGTGCCGATCGGAGCCCCCAGGACTTGCTGCCCACACCCCCTGGACTGGCTAGAGTCACAAAGGGGGATGATGACAGATGTCGGCAAGGATGTGGAAAATGAGAAACCTCACAGGGGCGGGGGGCAGCAAACTGGCTCAGCGTCTTTGGCAAACAGCCTGGCGTTTCAGCAAAGAAAGAGTCAGTCCTAGGGTTACTGTGTGACCGGGCCAAAGCCTGGGGCGTCCCCGGCCACTGTTCCTTGCAGCCGACAGGAACCCAGGCCCAGCCACCTGTTCTTCAGCTGACGAAGCTGTAAATGAAGGTACAAAAGAATGAGGTGCCCTTGGAAACACGGTACTCAGTGAAGGAAGCCCTTCGGTGATTCCGTCCGTAGGAAATGTCCAGAAGAGGCCCAGCTGTGGAGACATGGACCAGTGGTGGCTGCCGCTTAGGAACAGGATGAAGGGCAGGGAGAGGCTGGGGGTTACCCTGCTGGGTCCAGGGTCTCTCTTAGGAGGGATGCTGTTCTAAAATCTGGGTGTAATGTCTGTTGCACAACCTGGTGACTGTATTGCCTGCTCTCAGTGGCCGGATCGTGTGGTGTGTGGACTGTGTCTCAGGGAGGCTGCTATGTGAAGGTGGCAGCTGCCCTCATCCTCCGGGGCTGCTGCGCCGGACACCCGGCGGGGATGGGTGGCTTCGGAGGAGAGGAGTTTGTGTCTCAGGGTCTCTGGAGGCTGGACTGTGAGGGCTGGAGGCCAGCCGGTCGCTCTCTGCTGAGGGCTGTCCCCCGGTTCACGGCCGGCGGCTTCTCACTGTGTCCCCGGGTGGGGGGAGGGCCGAGCGAGCTCTGGGGGAGGGTCTCTTTTTTTTGGCCTCACCCGTGGCATGTGGAAGTTCCCAGGCCAGGGATCGAACCCGAGCCGTAGCAGTGGTAACACCGGGTCCTTAACCTGCACACCTTGCGTGGGGAGGGGGCGTCTCTTTTGTAAGAACATGAGTCTGTTCCTGGGGGCTCCAGCCTCGTGCCCAAAGCGCCTCTCAAGCCCCCCGCCCCAGGCCATCACCTTTGGGTCACAATTTCAGCATCTGAATTTGGCGGGAACGCAGACGTTCAGGCTGCAGCAGGCTGTGTTCCGCTGGGAGTGTCTCCGGGGTCAGGCGGTTTTCTCTTGATGTGTGTGTGGCTTCTGCTTCTGCATCACTGATGACACGAGTCCTATGTCTGTAAGAACATTCTCGATTGCATTGTCTTGATTGTTGTCTTGATATGCATTCTCAGAAGAGGCACTACCGACTCAGTGGTTGGGTGTTTTTAAGTCTCGATAACGTTGCCAGGTTGTTTCCCAGGATGACGTTTGAATATCTGCCACCCAGCCGCGTCACACGTCACTGTCTCCCTGTCTGAGGGTGTTTGGAACAGTAGTTACTGTTTTTGTCTTTTGAGGGCCACACCTGCGGCATATGGAGGTTCCCAGGCTAGGAGACAAATTGGAGCTACAGCTGCCAGCCTGCACCACAGCCACAGCAACGCCAGATCCCCAGAGCAGAGCCGCGTCTGCGACCTACACCACTTCACGGTGACACCGGATCCTTAACCCACTGAGCGAGGCCAGGGATCGAACCCGCATCCTCATGGTTCCTAGTCGGATTCATTAACCATTGAGCCACGACAGGAACTCCAACCTCACTGTGCATTTCTTTTAATTCCGACGACAACCTCTGGGGTGGGCATTAGTGCTTTGCACTTGGAAGAGGGAGGTGTGGAGAGGGCTGAGAGGGCTGAGAGGCCTGCCAGGGTCCTGGAATTTCGGGTCCGGAACCCGTTTCTCTGTTTCTTTCCGAGCAGACTCCCTCCTCAGCTGCCGGCAGCCTGGCTCCGCTCGCGGCCGGCCCCGGATTCCGTGTTCGTCTGCGTTTGATGCTTGCCGCTGGCGCTTAAGTCAAGGATTAACCTCCCCAGTTTGTAGCTCTTCTTAGTGATGCTGCCCGAGTTCTCTCCCATGCCGGGCTGTGAGCCTCAAGGCCGAGGGCGGATTTATCCTCCTTAATTGGGACCCTTCGTACGGGCTTTTAAAATCCTTTCGTTGGAGAATAAATTCTTTTTCTTTTCCACTGAAGTGCGGTTTCCCATCTTTTATCCCCAGTTCATTTCCTTGCCGTTAAATGAGTCCCTCCTCATTTCCTGTTTTAAATTGCAGTCCCTGCTGAGGTGGCCCCTGCTTTGCCAGGAGGAGGAAACTGACCAAGCCATTAGTGGTGTCCTTCGCGGCCCCCCCATAGCAGGTGCCACATAATCTGACATCCAGACACCGGAGCCGGTCCGTGAGCTGGTCAGCGAGCCAGGGTCTTTGAAGATGTTTGAATTCATCCAAGCTGTGTGAACCCCAACTCGGGGTCCCTGGGAGACCCCGGGAGACCCCGGCCCCAGCCTTTGCATAGTGTCCCCTGGGCCTGGATTCAGAGTTCTTTTGCCGTAAGTCCTCCAGGGGGACCTGGGCCCAGGCGAAGGCTTAGCCGTTTACATTTGAAGAGTTTCATTGTTTGTCTCCACAAACCCTAAGCTCTCTTTGAATTTTTACATTTCTCTGTGATAGAATCCAGAGCTTGCAAAATATTTCTAACATAACACATGCCAGTTCCTATCTTCTTTGTTTTCTGGCATCCTAAAATGTCTCCACATTTCTCATCAAAAGTTATTGTCAAATTACCGAAAGCATTTTCAGATCAGATTATATTTTGTTAAGATTAAGAAATCCATACACTTACAGGTCTTTACACACGGGCCGCAGGCTTATTCCTCCTTCAGGTGGCGAGTGTCACAGGAGCCGCTGGCGGAGGGGAGGGTCCCAGCTTCTTACAGGCGGGATTGTCCTCTGGGTTGGGCCTGTCCTGTCCGCGAGGTGGGCTGCATCGGTGAGACCCCTGTGTGCTGGCTGAGGCGTGGGTGGATCCCAGCTCTGTTGTGGGAAAGTCTGTAGGCAAGACCCAAGCCTCGCCAGCAGCCTGTGACGGTCACAGGCCAGCGCCAGGCGAAGGGTTTTAAGTTACCAGGGCGCGCTGAGATGTGGTTTTACCTGCTCCTGGCTAGCACGCGTTTTACATTATTTTTATTTTATCCGTGGAATTTCATTGGAATTAAAAAAAATTGCTAGCATTTGGTTTTGCGATCCTTATGCCATATTCCGTGGTCTGTTGTTTTCTTTGTCTTCCCAACTCAGTGTTAGAACTTGGGGGAAAAATCCTCCTTGCACATTGACTGTTAAGGAACGCC
>PVHT021183620.1:827636-872658 GCA_004024745.2 Catagonus wagneri | reverse complement strand
GGGTTCGATCCCTGGCCTTGCTCAGTGGGTTAAAGATCCAGCGTTGCCGTGAGCTGTGGTGTAGGTCACAGACGCGGCTTGGATCCTGCGTTGCTGTGGCTGCGGTGTAGGCCAGTGGCTACAGCTCCGATTAGACCCCTAGCCTGGGAACCTCCACACGCCGCAGATGCGGCCCTAAAATGACAAAAGGCAAAAAAAAATAAATAAAAATAAGGAACGCCTCATTCTGGCACTACAAACTTTCTTTTCTGACTCCGACGTGCAGCCATTCGTGAGTTTTCAGGAAGTACAAGCTCTCTGTTATTTCATTTCTTTATCAGTGAAAAGAGCTGCAGCTGTTAATGAGGTCACCGCATCGGGCAGCGTGTGTCGTGCGCAGTTCCGTCATCACAGGTGCCGATGCCACCGGGGCGGAAGGTCACCTGTCCCCTGCTCGGCGGGACCGGGCTGCTGACCCAGAGCTTGGCTGCTTCTCGGAAAAGAGCAGACTCGAGCTGTGGAGTTGCAGCCCGTTTGGTGTGTTCACCGTGCTCTCCTGAGCGATGCTGCTCTGCAGGGTTTTAGTTCTGTCTCCCTCGGCTTAGGCGCGTCACAGTCGCTTCCCGAAGGGAGCGGGGGTCCGCTTCAGTTCTGGTGGCACCACTCCTCCCTGCGCCTGCGCCCTAAGGCGGGTGGGGGAGGGGCCGCAAGCCTGGCTGGCTGGCTGTTCTCTTTCACCGACTGTCTGTCACTTCGAGGCCTGGGCTCCCGTTTTTCCAGTCCCGAGGCCGTGGTTTCACCGCCCCTCCTGTTGTTCTGTGTGGGTCTGAGAGGAAATGCTGGGAGCCGCGGTTTGGTGGCTGCCGTCCTCCCTCCAGAACTCTTTGTCTTCTGCCCGAGACCCGTGAGCCACCTGTTCCTCTGAGCCGTTCACGTCCGTCACCAGGTCTGGCAGGGGCGTTCTCCTCAGGACCATTTTCTCCAAAGAAACACAGGTCAGGCACGATTCCGGGCAGGTCCCTGGGCACAGCGGGCATGTGTCGGGGCCGTGCGTGTAGGTGGGCGCGGCGGGCTTGGGGACTCGGACCCGCACGGCTTTGCTGGCTGGGGGCTCTCAGGAGGCTTGAAGTCTTAAGGACTGCTTCCCTCGGCCCTCAGCCAGACCAGGCCTTCAGGTACCCTCTGGTGGCCTCCGTCGCCAGGTGGGCGTGCGGATGCGGGCAGAGCATGTGACAGGCTCAAGGTCATTATGGGTTGTCCTGTCAGGTCCCGACAAGGACTGTCGATCAGCTGCCGGGGCTCAGCAAAGGGGCCCCGAGCACAGAGCGGAGTGTGGCTCAAGGACCTCTCGCAGGTGTGGGCACCAGCCACGGAGCAGAAAGTTGGTCTTGAGCGTTTGTAAGGGACAAGAAGGTGTTCAGCCCCCCCCGCCGACTGGGCCCAAAGAGTCTGCTCAGCTTTAACTCCAGGAGAAGACAGTTACTGACCAAAAAGCAGACTCACAGAAATTCCTTCAAAACTACTGGCCTTAGGCTGAGGGCTGCTGAGTGCTCAGATAGCGAGCGCGTGCCGTCATTCTCAGCATGAACATTTGGCCTCCAAACCTGACACTGGGTTTTTCTGGTCGGGGCAGGTTAGGTCTTGGGGGACCCCCGAGAAGGATGAGGGGCCATATGCGGGCTGCGGGCATGCCCTGAGCTGTCCTCAGGTTGGATGTGCCGTTCTTCAGGAGTCCCCAGGGACCGTCCGACCCAAGTCTAGTTTTTGCGTTTCCTGTTTGAACATTTCAAACTATGTGTAAAGGTTGATATCTGATGGCTTTTATTCCATTCTTCAAAGATAAAAGGAGAAAATCTTCTTATTTTTGAAAAACAGTGAAATCCCCTCTTTCTTGCAGCTGCCGTTGTAGGTCCTTCTGTCCTTTTTGTAAATCTGAGACCTCTCGTCAGAGCACAACGACCTTAGCATTTTCCCTGTCTTAAAATACGTTGCTGTGGTGTCATCTTAGGCATAGTTTGTCATTCCTCATCAATTATTCATTGCTTAGGGTTAAAAAGAGCCACATAGGAGGTTGGAGAGCAGGAGACGGAATCCTCTAGATAAACGATGTAAGAGAAAGAAGCCACCGCCCGTGTGTGACCCTTCCGTTTCCTTGCTGGGTTTTCCAAACGGCTGCATTCTCTTTCAAGAAGGTGTAAAAGGAGTCTGGAGACACTTTTGTAGTTTTTTTTTTTTTTTTAAGGCTTTTATTGAACGTGGTAGAGAATTTAGAATGTTTTATTTTTCACCCATAATGACCAAGAGCGGAAAACTGGCAGAGGAAGACATCTCCCCATTAATAGATGAATCAGAAGATGATCGCAGGGAGGTGGGGGGCAGATCTTTCGATGCTAATGACGACGGTGAAATTGATCGGCTGAGCAGATTCTCAGACTTTTGAGTCTTCAGCCTTTAGGTGCCTTTAGGTGAATTTTCCCCGACTGGTGCATCAGTGACTAAGCGATGTAATCCTCAGGACGGGAAGGAAATGTGGTTTCTCACCCAATTAGTCATTCAACAGGAAGGACCTCGTCACATAGCATTTTGTGGCCGGCCCCTTTGGCCAGAAAGATAATGTGGCATCTTTCCTGATGTTTGTGGACCAGACGTGGCTCTAAGTGGGTAACTGCTGAAAGCAGGTGTGTCTGCAAGGGGTGACTGGAAGGAGACGGAAGAGGAAATTGGAGAAATGAAGAAAATCCACTGGCTTGATCGTTCTAGTTCGCGTTTCAAAATATGCAACTGCAAACACTTTGCTGTTCTGCAGCAAAAGTGGGTCTCCTCCCTTTTCAAAATGATAAGCCACCACAAGTTCAAAAGTACTGAATTTTGGAAACAATTAGAAGAAGACCTCAAGTAACAAGAAGCCGAAATTTATTCGAAATGGATTGGAAATCTAGATTAGGATTGCCTTTCAGCAGTTCAAGTGAAAGAAGAACTACAAGTCATGACAAAGTAGGACCTGTCAGAGATGAACTTGAAACCTGGAATCATGATTGCATTTCAGCAATGTCATGTGCAAGAACCCGAAGTCATTCGTGTCAAGCCTGGCGACTGCCAGTGAGGCCCTTGTTCTCTGTTTTCACTATTTACAGCACGAATGTGATCCAGGTTCAGTCATGGCAGCTGTAATTATCCATCTTTTAAATGATGTCACCCATTTTGGATATTTTATGCCTTTAAAACCAGGGAAATATGAGAGGAAATTGAGTTTACTCTGCTTAAAATCACATTAAAACTTCTAACAAAGTAGATTTTTACCTTTGCTTTATTTTCACTTTTGTAAATTGTCCGTGAGATGACTTACACATGTATAAGAATCAAAGGGTGTTTGGGACTCAGGAGAAATGGCGATTACTTGCCCTGTCTGCTGTGGAGCCTCCTGTGAGGTGTCTCCTGGCAGTGCCCTGGGGTATCTGACAGCCTTTTAGAAACATGCGTTTCGAGTCACTGCAAACCAGTGACAGATGGCCTGGCTTCCGCACTGCCTCTGATGGGCCAGGCTCCTGAAAGCAGTGATGA
Source organism: Catagonus wagneri (assembly GCA_004024745.2). Lineage (NCBI taxonomy): Eukaryota > Metazoa > Chordata > Mammalia > Artiodactyla > Tayassuidae > Catagonus > Catagonus wagneri. The sequence continues at coordinate 869,118 of PVHT021183620.1, read as the reverse complement.
TCTGGTTCTTTTTTTTTTTTTTTTTGCCTTTTTTTGTCATTTTTAGGGCCGTACCTGCGGCGTGTGGAGGTTCCCAGGCTGGGGGTCTAATTAGAGCTGTAGCCACTGGCCTACGCCGCAGCCACAGCAATGCAGGATCTGAGCTGCATCTGCGACCTACACCACAGCTTGTGGCAACGCCAGATCCTTAACCCACTGAGCAAGGCCAGGGATCGAACCCGCAACCTCATGGTTCTTAGTCGGATTCGTTAACCACTGCACCACGACGGGAACTCCGATCTGGTTCTTGCTTCTAAGACAGGGGATGGCAGAGAGGACCTGTGTCCCCTTCCAGATTCAGGCCAGAGCTGGTGACCCTGGCAGATTTGGAGCAGCCAGATGGGCTGTGGGTCCTTGGGTGTGGGCAACGGCGGTCTTTGCAGATGGGCCGCTTGCTCTGCAGTGCTGGCTGGAGCATGTGTGTGCCTTGCATGGAGCCAGCTGACTTTTCAAGTTTAAGAATGGCTGCTGCGACAAGGTAGTTGGCACAGCTGGGCCTGGATGGCAGGGCCCTTCTCCTCTTCTTGCCGCCTGGAAGGACACACGAGAGCTTGGAGTCACTTGGTTTAACAGGAGTACCTGCTCCTGGTGAGGCAGGCCCTGGGCCCCACGTTTCACGTCTGCTTCATCTCACAGGGGGCCTGTTACAGTGGGGAACGTGAGGCTCCTGGTAGGAAACCTGGTGAAGGTCATGGCCCTCCCAGCAGGTTGCACGCCGGGCCTGGTAGGGGCAGTGAGGCCGTGGTTCTCTGTTCCGTCCTGCTGCACTTGGAGTCCAGGCCGCCCTGCAGTGCTGTTCGTGTGTGGTAGCAGTAATGGAGCCGTCTGTTTGATGGTGCTGTTTTCTTTTAGCTTCATTTTAGGTGTTTTTACCATTTTTGGGGAAGACGTCTTAGTGACCTCTGAAGGCCTCGAGCTGCACCTGCTGCTTGCTTCTTTGGGGAACTTTCAGGGCCTCTAACAGGCAATTAGAAACGGCTGCTCTGGCCACTCCCTTTGCGATGCTTCGCTGTGCCAAAAGCATCAGTTGTCTGAGTTTTTGCTTCAATAGTAATTATTGAATAATATTCAAGAAGGAGTCAAACTACATTAATATTTAAGAGCCTTTTCGAATCCAGAAAGTGCCCGTGAAGGCCTTCGGGGTCTAATACATACAGCACACGTCGATTAGGAAGGGGCTGGCGCACTTGGCTCCCCGTCCGAGGTTTTGCCCCAGACTCGGGAAACGCGTCTGGCTCCGACCCTTAGCTTCCCAGCCCCTCACAGCATCCTCGCCGAGAAATCCTGCTGCCTGTGACTTTGCTGTTCTAAATAAACCTGTGTCCCAAATAGAAAAGGAAATCAATTATGAAACTGTTCCTTAAGGGTGAGTGAATTGCAAGGAAGGAATGAAGTGTCTGTCATCGGTCACCTCATTTCAGGGCTGAATCCGGGAGAAATCCATTTCGTTCTGAAGATCACGTGTGGGTAGGTTGAGAGCAGAGAGCAGCCGGCAAGGTGCGGCCACCCAGCGCTGCGGCTGGAGGAGCCTGGCGCTTCTGGGACCAGAGGGAAGTGAACTGGAGTGGTGCGGGTGGGGGCGGGGTATCGAGCAGGAGCCAGAGGACTTCCTCCGTGTTGGGGCGAGACAATGATGCAGGAGGAGACAGCCGGCTGAGGACAGAGGGGGTCCCTGAAGGCAGCCGCCCACCCTGCCTGTGCTGGGGCGCGCCCCCCTGCCTCCCTGCGGCTCCCGGCTTGTGATTAACGGGCTTCCTGCCTCCTTTCGCCTTCTTGCGAGAATCCACCCAGGTGGTAGCCAGGGGGCAGAAGGCAACCGTGTTTCTTTTCCACCAGACACGACTTTGCAGTATAAGTACTTGAGCAGAAATCAGCTCAGAAGGTGAAATGATCTGTAGCTGCAGCTGTCAGAAAGTACAAAATAGCGGAGGTGCTGCCGGCGGGCTAGGACGGGCCTGGGGCTGCGATGGAAGGGGAGTCCGTCAGCCCTTCCCGTCCGCTGCGCGGCTTCCGTCTGACCCGTCAGCACTCAGTTGTCCACCTGCCCACCTGCCTGCATGTGCTCGAGCGCCTTCCTTTCAGCAGGTGGGGTTCCGTGGCTTTTGGTGTCTTCAGAGCCATGCGGCCATTACCGCCAATTCTAGGGCCCTCCCGACGCTCGGAAAGAAGCCAGGTACTGGGTGGCAGTCATTCCACACCCCTCTCCTCCGGCCCCTGACACCCAGTGATCTGCTTTCTGTCTGGGATTTGCCTCTTCTGAGCATCCCGTGGAAACAGAATCAGACATGCTGTGACTGGCTTCTTGGACTTAGTGTTTTTGCGGTTCTTCCGTGTTGCAGCGCACGTCAGTACCTCACCCCCTTTCTAGGCCTAGTAATAAACTAGTTTGTTGTCGGCACAGACCATGTTTTGTTTATCCACGGGATAAAGAAGTCGACGGACATTTGGATTTTTTTCCTTAGCTTTGGCTGCTGTGGACAGTGCTGCTGTGATCATTTGTTTCAGGTCTCTCTGTGTGGACCTTTCGGTTCTCTTGGCTACATACCCAGGGGTGGAGTTGCAGGGTCTTACGGTAGCTCCGTGTTTAACTTTTAGGGGACCCGCCAGACACTTCTAGAGGGGCTGTGTCCCCTTGCAGCCCCACCGGCTGTGCGTGTGTGCATGTGTGCGTGCGTGTGTGTGGGTGTGCGTGTGTGTGCGCGCGAGCGGGCGTGTGGGCTTGCGTGCGTGGGTGCGTGCGTGCGGGCATGTGTGTGTGCGGGCGGGCGTGTGTGCATGTGTGTTCCAGTTATTCCACATCCTGCCCGCACCTGTCTTTTGCATCTTAGTCGTCCTCGTGGGCGTGAAGTGGTATCTTGTAGTTTTGATCTGTATTTCCCTGGTGACCGATGAATGTGTGTGTGTTCCCATGTGCCTGTTATTGCCCTTCCTAACAGGGCGGGATTATAATTATTGATAATGATTACGATTATCGTTATGATTTTTAAATAAACCCAATCAGCATTATCATTTGATGCTGACTGGATTTATTTAAAAAAAATCTTTAATTGTCCTTTACTAGAATTAAAGTCCATATATGTTGTGCTTTTGAAAAATGTAAATCTTTTTTCACTTGCTTTTTAATCTATTAATAACTTGACTGAAATTGGTCTCAAATTTTGTATAAAGAAGATCCTTTCTTTTTCATTATCACTACTCTTTCTATAGAGGAAAAAGTGTTCTCAGAAAAAGTCGAGTACAAAAATTTGTCTTCTTACTCACAAAAGCTGAAAGTGAAGGTTGATTTTTCTTTTGAGACAGAGTACAGGTTTGTGGCAGGTGGATTATTTCAGTCTCTGCCATCTTGAACTTGAGCGGGATTAAAGGGAAAATGTGGAGTGAGAAGCCACCTCTTCTGACTTTGCGACTTTACACTTTCAGCAACTGAGCTCTTCAGAATCTATGAGTTGGTGACTTTGGTTTTTAAAAGTCAAAGAGGATTCCCATTTTCTGGTCTCTTTGCCTTTTCTTTCAATTCCACAGACTTTTTTTTTTCTTTTTTCACAGCCACACCTATGGCATATGGAAGTTCCTGGGCTAGGGGTTGATTTAGAGTTGCAGCTGCTGGCCTACACCACGGCCACAGCAACTCTGGATCTGAGCTGCGTCTGTGACCTACACCACAGCTCATGGTAATGCCAGATCCTTAACCCACTGAGCGAGGCCAGGGATTGAACCTGCATCCTCACAGACTCTATGTTGAGTTCTTAACCCGCTGAGCCACAACGGGAACTCCTCCACAGACTTTTACAAAATCCCATATAGTGGTGGATTTGGCATAGTACCACGGCGTGTAAGACTTCTTTGCTCTTACAGAGCTTAAATACAGAAAGGGTAAATGGCGATTTATTATCTGCATTCAGTCAGCAGTTAGTGTTGGAGAGACAAAGCTGATGCTGATTGTGATGGTAGTGGTGGTGTTGATGAAGGCGGTGAGGGGGGGTGGTGGTGGTGATGTTGGTGGGAGTGATAACGGTGATGATGATGGCGCTGGCGCTGGTGGTGCTGGTGGTGCTGGTGGTGAGGGGGGTGAGGGTGGTGGTGGTGGTGGAAGTGATAACGGTGCTGGTGCTGGTGGTGCTGGTGGTGGTGGTTGTGGGTGGTGGGGACAACCATCTTCCCTCATACCAGGAGCTTTCAAGGGGCTCTCCTTGTTATGATATCACTCCTCCCTGGAGCTGATACTCTTAGCATCTCATTTAGTGAATCAAACTGAGGTGCCAAGAGACTAAGTTGACTACGGTGTTCGGACTGCTGACTGTCGCGCTGGGACCGACCCCCGGCGGTCTCCCGCTGTGCTGGCGGCGTTGCTCTTCTGTGGGGAGGGGCAGCCGAGGGGCAAGGCCAAGCCACCTGGGCTGCGTCCTCCTGCTTCTGTGGGCCGGGGAGGGGCAGAGAGCGCGCAGGGGCCTCCCTGTCAGTGCTGCCTCTGCCCCTTGCGTGGGGGCCCGTGCCCCCGTGGGCCTGCGGGCAGGTGTCTGTGTAGAGGCCGGGGGGCAGAGGAGGGACAGCTGTCCACGCCGCTGCGGCGCACACCAGGCTGCGGCGAGCCTCGTCCTGACAGCTGCTCTGTGCGCTTTCCCTCCGAAGCTGCCCGTCTGCTCAGTACAGCAGAAGTGCGACCTCAGGTACGCCAGAGTGGCTTTTATCAGCAGTCGAAACAGTACTGTCCTTCGGTGTAATTCCGACTCTGGTTTGAAGAGCAGTTTCCTTAGCAGCCCTGTGTCAGTGTGAACCCTTCTTTCTTACTTTGCCCCTTGGAGATGTGAACACAGCTTCTGAAAATGAAGAAATGGGGTGTTTTTATTGAACCTGCCAACCAGCCCCATTGAGGTTCATTTTCTCTGCCAGATGGGCCAGCCGTGGCCTGTGTACTACAGACACCTGCCCACTTGGTTGGTCGTCTGTGTTCCTGCTCAGGGCACCGTCTCCACGATCCCATCCTCTCCTGCAGAGCGCTTGCTGCCTGGAGGGGGGCAGCGGGAACACAGCTCCTTCTCCCACAAGGCCGAGTGTGGTCGGTGGGCTGCTTGGGCGTCTCCCTCCCCCCTCTGCTCGGGCCTGTGGGCCTTGGACGACTCTCCTCCTTTTTATGTGAAGGGCAGTGTTGATCAGAATAGATGCGGGCTTGAGGCCAGAAAGTGTGATGGATGGCAGGGGACGGTGCTGGGGGCCAGGGACACGGGCGCCTTCTCACTGCGTCGCCCAGAGCACGTGCACAGGAGGGCCTCGGGTGACAGGCACGTGGGCTCCCCTTGCTGCTCTGAGATTTCACAGGCAGTGTCCATTTGCGGGGAGGGTACTTCATCGGTGCCGTGGGCGCCCGCACTCCTTCATCAGCAACACCACCCTCCCAGGGTGACCTCGGGCCCCCGTCTCCAGCATTATCGGCTTGGCTGGGTCAGGAAGCGCGCGAGGTCACCAGCGGGCTCCTGTGGTGTGATCACTCTTCCTGCTCCGAGGGCGGCAGGACGTGGCCCCAGTGGGTCTGAGAGACCGGCCTGCAGATGCCTCCTGCGGGTCATGGCCATGCTGGTTGCGGTCATGCGGTTGTTTAAGTTTTGGCGCACATCCTGGCATGCGGGAGGCAAGCTCGTTGTCTGCCACTTGCCTACCTGACGTCGTGCTGCATGGCCTGGGGCTCTTCCCGTGTCCTCGCAGCTGTTGGGGTGCAGCCTCTCCCTCTGTCCCTCCCTCCCTCCATGTCTCTCTCTTTCCCCTCAAGGTACATCCACTTATCTGTCTCAGACTTCAGGGGTGGGGGGCTGAGGACTCCAGCCCAAGGAACGTGGCTGCAGGTCCTGGCCAGTCCGGCCCCGCGCTCTCAGTCCTGCTCCCGGCCTGGCCCTTCTCTCTGTGACTCCGCTGCTGCCTTCAGTTCTGTTGCTAGCGTGGGGGACCCAGCTGTGGAGCTTTTTCTTCCCAGGAGAGGTGCGGAAAAAGCACCAGGGCTTTTAGAATCCTGCTCTCACCTGAAAAACTCATCCTTTAACGCCAGCGAAGGAGAGGAGCCTGCTCTTTGTACACTTGCATAAACGAGGGGCTGGAGCCTCGGCGTTGTCTGGGAAACACGCCTGTGGAGGCTGCGGGGGTGAAGGGCCGGGTCGCCGGAGAGGAGCGGGAGAGACTGACACCACCCAGCAGATAAAAACAACAAAGTGCATATTCTCCAATAAAACATTTCAGGTAAAGGAGCGAAAACAGGAAATCAAAGCTCTTTAAGCAGAAAAGATTTTCATGGACATTTTAGCTCTTAAATTGGCAAGTCAGGTGACATCCATGCTTCCTGCCTTTGGTCAGTTCTGTTCCAGAGCAGGATTTAGTGGCAGTTGTTTCTGATGAACCCTCAGGAACCTGTTGGGAGCATCATTTTTGTACGTGGTCAGGTCTCTGCAGTTCGCTGTACTTGGCGTTGTCTTTCTAGATCCCTCCGCTTGCTGTGTGCCCGGGGAGGCCCTTCCAGCTGGCCGCGGTCACGGCCTCTGTCCCTCGCTGTGGACTTCTAGCTCCCGTTGTGTGTTAGCTGGTGACTACTTGCATGCGGCTGTCCTATGGCGGCGGCTCTTCCCAGCTCGGTTTGGGAGACCCCGGACGCCGCGCGGAGGTGCCCTCTGTCTGTGTTCTGTCCCCACGGAGCAGAAGCTGCAGCTTCTCAAGAAGGAAGGAAGAATGGCTGTTTAACCCTAGCCTACCCGCTGCTCAGAGACCCTGCAAGACCAGTGAGACTGTGTCTTTCTACCTGGAAGCAGTGTCACCTCCAGACACTGCCACGAACAGGTGCATGGCCGCGGCGCTGGAGAGTCCAGGGGCCGTGTCACAGGCACACCTCCTTACGCGGTCACCCCCGCGCGCTGGGCCAACAGCGAGACGCGCACGCCCACACGTTCACACCCGTGTGCAGAGGCAGGCCACACTCTTCAGGTGGTGAGCAGTTGTGCACGGCTCACTGAGGAGCAGGCGTCCTGAAAGGCTGACGTGGGGACCCAGCGCCCGGGGTTCCCTCCCTGCCGTCAGTTGGCCTCCGCAGAGCTGAAATTCGGTGTGGTTATAAAGCGTGTCCTCTGAGGGAGCGACCGTCACCTCAGTGGTGCTCTCAATGCGGTGAAGCCTCTCAGGGGCCTGAGGCCCCGCTGACCCGAGGGTCCAAGGCTGTTGTGGCGGAGGAGTGACAGCCCAGGCCTCAGAGGACAGGCGAGCCCTTGGAGGGCCCGTTGGCTGTGACCTGGAAGAGAGAGCGTTCTCACGAGTCGGTCAGCGTGCTTCGTTTGTGACAGATGGCTTGGGGACACGCAGGGACACGTTGCCCTGAGAGGCTGGGGGTCCCAGGGCCTGGTGGGTGATCTTACCTGGGGGCGGTGGCGGAGGAAGAGACCCGAGAGGGTTTGCTGGGCGTCTGGGTGGAGCCAAGAGGGGCTCGGGGTTGTCCCTCACCCGCGGGAGGAGGTGGACTGGCCTCTGACAGAGAAGGCCGGTGGGGAGCACCGTCGGGGGCCAGCCCCTCAGCCACCCGGTGTCACCCTTGTGTCAGAACAGCGCTGGTCTTTGCTTTCCCTGGGGCAGGTGGCCGAGGCCCTGCGGCCCGCTAGCTCCTGCTCTCCCGCCCGAGGCCGGAGCCAGCCACCCCCCTGAGCTTCCCGTGTCATGTCCAGCCGGGGCTCGGGGACCCGGGTCGGGAAGGTCCGGGACCCAGGGGACGAGCGTGGCGGCGGCTTCGATGCTCTGAAGTGCCTGTCGCAGGCCAGCACCGGCCGGGTGCTGATGAGCTGCCGGTGAGGCAGGAGGCCGTCCAGCGAGGGTGCTTGTGTGCCGGAGGCCGGGGCGGCAGACCCTCCCAGGGTTCCGCCTCGCTTCTCCCCGGGTCACAGTGGTGCTGCAGCTCTGGGTTCTTTCCCGCAGGGGTTGTGCCGGCCCCCGGTCCTTGTAAACATCCAGGGTGTGGCTTAGCTGTAAGATGTGAGCATTTGTGGAGACTGGGGGCCAAAACAAGCGCGCAGTTTCCCCGCTTCCTGCTCCTCCTGCACGCGGCCTTGGGCCGTCTGCCCTTTGCTTTCCTGCCTTGGACTTGCCGTCTGCAGAACAGAGGCGGTCCCTTCGGCCCTTGGTCGCGCTGGGCGGCTAATGAGTGAGTGTATATATGGTGGTGGGAAATCTCTGAAATAAAATCACAAAGTACATGGCATGATTGTTATAGCTCTAATGGTATTTCTGTTTAAATCATTGTTATTGCCACAATAATACACCATTTTGTCCGTAAAACACAAAACCACTTGAGAAGAACATTCTGAAATGATAGCGTTTTCTGGGGCTGGTCAGCGGTGTCTCATTCTGGGCCTTTGCAGTTGGCTTCGTGATTCATGGGTTATGTTTCCCAAACGTAACTGAGGGTGTGTGGAGGCCCAGGGCAGTGAGCAGGGGAGACAGACAGTGGGTGCAGTTGTGCTAAAGAAGCCATCGGCCGCTTGGATCGACACGGTTGTAGTTCGTGCGGGGTGGGGGCTGTCACCAGCCTTTGATGCTGGTTGTGAGCCCGTGGAGCTTGACTTTGTGATAAGGTATCTTTAGGGCCGAGTGCCTTTTGTCAGCTGTCCAGTTACAGCAGAGATGGAGGTGGGCGAGCGGACCAGCGAGGAGGGGTTGTTTTTTTTTCCAGATCCTTACAAAATTCATAAACCTGATTTATGACCAGCGGACTCTGTGCTACTCAGGCCGAAGGCTCAGACGCGGGGCTTCCCGTGGGGAGCCGTCTCTCCCAGGCGCCCCGGGCCTCCACTCCCTGCCCATGTGCAGGTGGCGGGGCTGGGGGCTGGGCCGCCGGTGGGGCAGCGGGGACAGCCGCACCCCATTCATCTCACCGGACGTTCCGTTGAGCATATTGGGGCTGGAGCAGCTCCTGCGCTGAGCAGGGTCAGCGCCGGGCGGCTGTTTGCTTGGAGTCTGGAGGAAGATGCTTTGTGCCCGGCCGCACAGCACGGGGCGGCCGGAGCTGGTGGGTCTGCGTGCAGCCGCTCCTGCTGTGGAGCCTGCTCCTCGGCTGGCTCAGGACCCAACTCCCGGCCTTGCTGCTCTGGGTCCCCTCCCCACACCTTACATTTGTCTCAACTGAGGAGCCAAAGTGGATGGATTATTACGACCTCTGTTTAGACTTTCTCAGCTTGTTTGTTTGTTTGTTTTCCTTTTTGGTTTTTAGAGCTGCACCCACAGCATGTGGAAGTTCCCAGGCTAGGGGTGGAACTGGAGCTGCAGCTTCCGGCCTGCACCACAGCCACAGCCACCGCAATGGCAACGTGGGATCCGAGCCGCGTCTGTGACCTACACCACAGCTGGTGGCAACGCCGGATCCTTAACCCACTCAGTGGGGCCAGGGATTGAACGAACCCGCATCCTCATGAATGCTAGTCGGGTTCATTACCACTGAGCCACAACGGGAACTCCTAGACTTTCTTGGTTTTTACTGTTGACCATTTTCTGGCCCAGGACCCACCCAGGTCACCACGTGACACGTAACCATTTGTCTCCTTAAGCTCCTCTCAGCTGTGACATTCTCTCAGGTTTCCCTCGCTGTAATGACCTTGATAGCTTGTGCAGCTGCCAGGTCGTTTTGTGGAGAGTCCCTTTATTGGGGTTGGCTGATGTTTTCCTCTAGTCAGACTGGAGTGCCGGGACCTGGGGAGGATAACAGAGTCCAGCGCCCCTCCTGACATCAGCGCTGATTGCCTGTGCGGCCCTCACTCGCCTCCTGGCTGTCCGACAGGGCCCTGCCCTCGCAGCTCCTCTTCCCCCCTTCTTTCTGTCCTGTCATCTTTGGAAGGAAGTCACAACGTGCCCAAACCTCGGGGGCGGCAGTCATGCCCCCTCCTGGAAGGCAGATCTCTCCGTAAGTCAGTTGGGGTCTTCTGTGTGCGAGACTTGCCTTTCCCCCCGTGTTAATTTATTCGGTCGTTTACATCCGTGTGGATGCGCTGCTGCGTATTTTCCGTTTGGGTTTACAGTCCAGTGGTGTTACGCTGTCTTTTGTGGCTCACAGTGTTTCAGCTTTGGCCATGAGGCGCTGGGTCCCTCTGACATAACGCCCTCAGCGTGTGTGTGTGTGTGTGTGTGTGTGTGTGTCCATCTCTCTAAGGAGCCCCGTTCCTTTGATCAGAGATCCGAATTAGGAACCAAGGTCTGCAGGCCTCATCAGCTGTCGCTTAAAGAAGTTATAAATTGGGGGACATACGTTTCACATTTGCCTTCGTTTGCCATTACCTTTTACTTCTTCGTGTGGCTCTGTATGTCCACCGCGTACTGTGTTCTCTCTGCCGGAAGACCGTCCTGGAGCGTTTCTCTTTGTCTGAAGAAGTGTGGATCTCACCCTGTGAGAGTGCTTGGCACCGAGTGCCGAACCCGAGGTGCCGGCTTTTTCTTGAGGTTCTCCGACAGCATCAGTGCCTCGTCTTGTCCTGCGTACTTCAGTGCGACGTCCGCTATTACACTTATTGTTTTCGTTCCACTTCTTAGGCATTGGTAGAACTCCCTGGATGGATGCCAACAGGTCCGTCGTCCTGGTCTAGTCACAATGCCGTCTCTGTGCCAGGACGGACATGGGCTTGGAGCCGGGTGGACAGGCCGGGCTCTGTCCCTGCCCAGCCTCGCACAGGCCGTGTGACCTTCCCGCAGCGGGCGAGAGTAGCTGCCTGCTGCTCGCTCTGGGGGTGGATGAGGTCACATGAAGCGTGGCCCAGGAGCTGCGTCGCACATGGGTGTCTTTCTTGGTCAGGTTGAGCTCCGTGCCCGTCAGTTAAATCGGTGCACAGAGGTTTTGCCCAGGTGAGAAACCGCATCTGTTGTCCTGCTCAGGGCCACGAATTGTGGCTCAGAGCACCCCGGGGTCCTGCTCCCACTCCGCCGTTGGTGGTCACTGTGACTTGTCTCTCCGAGTGCGGCCCTTGTGGCGCCCTTGAAGGTGAGGGGTGAGCCTTGCTGTGTCTGCCTCTCCCGCAGCCCAGGTCTGCACCCAGGGCCGGATTGGGGCCCCGAGCCGAGGGGCTGCAGGAGGGGCCGGAGTTCACAGCAGCCGGACACCGTGTGGCCAAGTCAGTGTCCTTATTCAGCTGCTGGTTTGGACCAGAGTGAAACGGGTCAACTGCCCACCAGGGAGTCTAACTGAAAATAACACCGGGCAGTTCAGCACGGCGATTTTGTAATGTTTTTGGCATAAATCAGCAGGATACTTCTAGACGGTCCCTCCACTCGAGGTGGAACTGACAGAGGCCGTGAGGGATAAGTGGACGCTGTGGGAACATCTGAGGGGGGGTTTCTGCTCGGCTCTGGGGCTGAAGGGGTTACGCTTGTAGTGTTTTATTGAACCGCAAAAAGTTATTTATAACCCTGTCAGGAGCAATTAAACTGATTGATGATTAAGAGAGTTTAATAGTTGAATAATAAGATGCAGTTCTTGACAGCTCTTTTTTCTCCTTTTGGAAGTATATTTTATGGGTCTAATAACACTGTGAAGGATGGGCCGTGGATTATGTTGTGGTGTAATTATGTGGTGGTGAAATAATATTCCGTCTGGTGTTACATGGTATGTTACTTATAAAAAATTAAAATACCAATTACGATTTTTTGATTTATTATTGAAGTGGTTGGTTAATTTTGACTCACCCCAAGCAGGGTTAATCAGTACATACTGGTGTATTTGATTAAAAAGTATACTAATGCTGAGCTGGATACGAGAGGTCAAACAAAATAAATTATTTTCTAGCCACCCTAGAATGGTGTTGAATGATCTTGCATCCTCATGTGGAAAGGTGGCTTCAGATCGACCGGAAATGCTTGCTTTGCTTGGCGGCGCCATAAGCATTCTGGGCCGGTGACAGTGGCCTTAACCTTCTCCCGGCAGCCGGCGCTCTTTTTGTCATCCATGGGGTGTCTTGTGCTAGTGTTTATCCTTATGAACCAGTTCTTAGGTCTGTGGAAAGCAAACATATAGTTAAAAAATTTCTCTTGGAAAATGAGCAGAGCCGTGATGCAGCAGATAGAAAACAGAAACGAATGATAAACTAAAAAGTCTAGCGTCACAAGTAATGAAAATGCAAATTGACCCAATAAAGCAGTTCTATTTCTGTCTATCAAATTAGCAAAGATTGAAAAAGATAAAGCGCAGTGCTTTCAGGTGAAGAGAGACTGACACCCTGTAGTCTCCCAGGGGAGCAGCCTTTTCTGGAAAGCGCTCAGGTGCTTATTGAAGGGCTCAGGCGGGAGGCGGCACGAAGATCAGGGCTGGCGTGTTTGTCGTACGCCCCTTCGTCTTGTGGGGGCTGCAGACGCACCCAGGCCTCCTGTCATGGAGGATGCAGAAGCCTGCGGGCACGTGACGGCCATGCACGTTCAGTATGTGACACGATCAGGGTATAAATAATAGTAGTAATAGGGTGTGAAACCTCAGAATCTCAATTTTGGTTTATTAAAACGTGCATGTGGGAGTTCCCCTTGTGGCTCAGGGGAAACAAATGCGACTAGTATCCATGAGGATGTGGGTTCAATCCCTGGCCTCAGTGGGTTAAGGATCCGGCGTTGCTGCGAGCCGTGGTGTAGGTCACAGACATGGCTCAGATCTGGCGTTGCTGTGGCTGTGGTGTAGGCCGGTGGCTGCAGCTTCAGTTCGACCTCTGGCGTGGGAACCTCCATGTGCTGCAGGTGTGGCCCTAAAAGAAAAGCAAACCATTGTGTGTGTGTGTGTGTGTGTGTGTGTGTGTGTGTGTGTGTGTGTTACGGGCAAGGCTGTGATAGAGTGAACGGCGCCAGGCTGTCGTCGATACCTGCTTAGCGTGTTTACAGATGCCTTCGTTTGTATGCATCTGCATTCTCCAGGTAATTTTCGAGAATCACGTACTGTAATAAAAGTGCTGGTAAAAGACCACTTCCTGGAGCATCCAGACGGAGGAAGGTCCATCTCTTGGGTGTTGGCCTCAGTTGATGGCCTTGCACTGGGGTGCATTTGATGTCTGGCCCGGCCCTAAGGGCCTCCCGGGCCCCAGGCCCAGCTCTGTGTGGCGCAGTCAGCAGCAGGGCCCTTTGGCCCAGGAGCCGCCGCGGGCCTTCCCTGAGCTGCCGGAGCCTCCTGTCTGGGTTCCCAAGGCGGCAGGGCCTCTCCTCCAGAGCTACTGTGCAGCTTTATCTGTGCACGTACTGAACTTGGGGGGCAGTGAGCGTGTGTCTCCAGCAGCGAGGACCCTCCCCCTGCCTGTGCCCAGGGGCCCCTGTGGTTCTCCTGAGGCAGAGCTGCGAATTTAGGAGGATTTCGGTTCTTTCGTGAAATCTGTGGAGAAAGACTACATCTTCCATGCGGTGCCATGTCACAGCCATCTTTCCACCTGGCTGAAGCTGGAGCTTTTCTTTGAATTCAGCACGACGCGAGCTGGGTGCTGGCTGTGGCTCCCGGAGGTGGCCGTGAGTACAAAACGTGTCACTGTTTGCCCAGCCCTCCTGCGGGGAGGCGGGGCTCCGGCTGGTTCCCGCAGTGCTGGACCTGGAAGTACTTTCCACTTCACACGGTGAAGCGGCAGACACAGGGGAGGTGAAGCCGGCTGTTAGCGTGCCAGTAGGTCCAGTGCCCCTGCCTCCATCCAGACTGCCCGGGTGGTGCGGGTGGGCTGGGCTGGGGGAGGAGGTCCCGCTGGGACTCTGCCACCAGGTAGCTCTGAGGGTGGCAGCCAACGCCCAGGCTACACGATTGATCGATTGATTATGTTATTATTTTGTTTTTAGGGCTGCACCCACGGCATATGGAGGTCCCCTGGCTAGGGGTCGAATTGCAGCTGCTCCTGCCAGCATATACCACAGCCACAGCAACACGGGATCCGAACCGCATCTGTGACCTACACCATATCATGGCAACGCCGGATCCTTAACCCTCTGAATGGGGCCAGGGATTGAACACACATCCTCGTGGATACTAATCGGTTTGTTACCACTGAGCCATAAGGGGAACTCTTGATGGTATTATTCTATACAGAGGTGTGTGTCAAAAAACACTGAAAGGAGCCGTTCCCACTCGGCTTGACCTTGTGCTGTCGCCCATGGCCTGAGCGTCCAGCCCATGTCCGGTTTTGGTGCAGTTCCTGTTTTTCTGGAGTAGATTCCACCCGCTGGGATGGTTAGGACACGGGCAGATTTTCACTCCTCTTCACGGTCCGTTTGCCGGAGGTGCTGAAGGGAAGATGGGCTAAATGTATCAGTTCCTGGTTGATGGGTTATCGGGGGCGTTGCTGCGATGACGGAAAGCCTGGTTCCAAGGCCAGGCCTGGTGAGTGACCAAAGACCACCTTCACGCGGACGTGTTGGGGTGGCTGCGGTGGTGACGGCCACGGACCCCACTGCAGCCTGTGCCTGAACCCAGGCGTTGGGGACCAGCCAGCAGCTGGGCCACTCTCGCTGTCACAGCGTCACAGCTGGCATGTCAGCAGCGTGGCAGCATGAGTGGAATTTTGGAGTGGCTGTGTCTGCATGACTTATCGAGAACTGAGAATTGTCGATGAAAGCAGCTTGCTTGTTTGCAGACGGCCCCGACCAAGGTCACCTTGCGGGAGCTGTCTGTGCGAGGGGGCTTGTCCTTCAGGTGGAACAGCAGGCCCCTCGAGGACCCAGCATGTCGAGGGCCCCTCGGCCGCAGAGGTACTGCAGGAGGGCTTTTCATGTGTCACCAGGTGAAGGGGACAGTGCACCCTTGCGCCCCCCGCAACCCGGGGCCTGAGTTCTCGCGGGACGTGGGACGCTGGGACTCTCCCCATGGAGCCGTGGCAGGCGGAGGCCCTGGGTCAGCCCTGGTGCACCCTCGGGGGCGGCAGAGCTCAGCGGGCGTCTGTGGCCTCTGACCTGTCTGTGAGGTGGCCTTTTGGGACCTGCCTCGCCTCCCTTCGCAGAACTTCTGTGCTTCCTTCGCTCCCTGCGGTTCCCAAGTCTCTTTCTCTTTACCTGTGTCCGTCGTGGGTGTTTTAAACTTTGAGGCGTGACCGGTCTTACAGTGAACTGACTATACTTATTTGCGTTTATTAATAACTAGTGCTGTGGGTCATCTCTGTGTTTCCTAAGTAGCCTTGGAGGTGTTTTCCTCGTTTTCACTGGGTTTACTTACGCATTTTTCTTGGTGGAAAATAATTTTCTGTGGATTGTTTGCTGTTAACCCTTGGGTGGTGCCGTGCTGCGGATGTTTCCTGACCTGTTTGACCTTCTTCTTCGCGTCCAGCCATTTGCCGTGTGAACACGGTGACACAGACCAGGCTTGCTTCTGTCCGGCGGCCCCCTGGGACGGCCTTTTGCTGAGCCGCGTGCGCTCGCAGAGTCGGGGTTTTCTGGCACCGGGGAGGTGCCTTAATTCACACCTTCCGGGCGACGCCCGTCGCAGCAGCCCGGCCCCTGAGCCCCCTCCACCGTCTTCTGGATGCGCTTCGCCCGGGCTTCCCTGGAACAAGTGGGGGTCTCGAGTTGGTCAGTCTTTCTTTCCATTTGGCTGCGTTAGTCATGATTTGAATGAAGGAGCCTTTTGCCGATTGACTTGAAGACCTGTTTCTCCTTTGAGGAATTATTTTTGACTTAATTAGATAAAGGGAGTAAATCAATTTAGTGGATGGATTTATGATCAGTTTGCGTTCTTAGATAATCGTGACTCAAGAAAGCTTGTCCTGCCTGTAAATGAGCGCTGTCTGCCTTCTGAAAGATGGGTGTGGCTGCAGAATCGGCTTCTAATTAAAACGCGGCCTCAGAAAGGGCTTCCCCCAAAGTGAGAAGCAGTGAGGGGCTTACTCCTCTAGGGCCCTGAGTGGACGGGAAGGGGGCCTCTCGTCCTGTGATGGGAGGGTCCAGGTGCAGCCGCATCTTAGGTGCGTGTTGCGGGTTTCCTGACCTGCGTGCTCCCGCGAAGCCTGTGTGCACCGCTCCTGGTCCTCTGGGTGCAGCAGAGGCTGGAGCCGGGGGGTGGGGGGAGCGGGCAAGGTCACAAGGAGCTTGGCCTCGGTGCGCCCCGGCCTCTGCGGGGAAGAGACAGGTAGCGCAGGCTGCAGGTGACAGCGCTCGGAAGAGCACTTCCTTTGGTTTGACGAGTCCCCATTGGTGGATGCGTGGCTTGCGCTGTCATTAGTGGGAGCGTGTTATCTTCAATTCGGTAACAACATGGATATTTCTCCCGTCCAGGTACTAACTAGGCCCGGCCCTGCTTAGCTTCCGAGATCAGACGAGATCGGGTGTGTTCAGGGTGGTGTGGTCGTAGACGTGGATATTTCTCTTAGCCTCAGAAATCGGGATTCAGTCTGTGTCACGCTGCGTGGACGGCGCGCCGTTCCAGGTCTGGTCGTCTCTCCTGGATGTCAGCGCTTTGGCCACGGGCCGTTCGTTCACGTGGCACGTGTTTCCTGGGTGCCTCCTGGGTGCCGGCCGGGGTGCTGGGGGCCCGGGGAGCTGGAGGGATGTGGCCCCACTCTCAAGGTGCTCCGACTGCAGCGTGGACGGGGCACACAGGTGGATGGTAGGGGCCGCGTAGCCGGTGACACTGTTCTGGGGGAAGCCCCGCGGGCGGCGCTGCGGGCTGGCCGGCCACCTGGCCTCCACAGCGGCAGTGCAGGGCCTGGCTTTGCATGGAATCAGTCTGTTCCCTGGCAGTGACTTTGCTACTAGAGTGTGTCCGTGGTGGGGCCCAGAGTCTCAGGGGAGCCTCGGTGGTGCTGGGGATGCAGCCTCTGGTTGGGGCGCCTCCCCCGCCCTGGTCCTTTCTTCCTGCCCACAACGCTGTGCCCCCGTCACACTGCTCTGCCTGCCCCCGCGTGCGCAGACGCTGACACCCTGAGGCCCCCCCCACCCCCCCGGCTCCCTTCCTGCTCAGGGAGCCCAGCCCTGGAGCCTGGCACCCCCGCCACGGGCTCAGGATCCTCACCAACTCCAGTCCTGCCTGGTGGCGGGCCCCCTTCCCGTCGCCTTCCTTCCCGTCACTGCGTGCTCTGTGCCGCGTCTTCCCGGGCCCCGCTCAGATACCATGACTCCCCCACTCCCACCTCTCCGGGGGCCAGGGGCGCCGTGCTCTTCTGAGCCCCCTGTGCTGCCTGCTTGTGCCTTGTCACCGCTTGCCCTCCACGTAGCTGGTTCTTTATTCACAGACACGGCTGCGTGCTTTCATCTCCTGGAAATCAGTCAGGTCACCCAGGATTATCAGTAAATAAGGGCAGTAAACAGAGTTTGAATGAACCTGTGAGTCAGTAGGTGAGTGAACGCAGCCGACCCCGTCTCTTCCTCTGGCTCCACGGCTGACGCTTTGTTTCGTCCTCGCCTTCCTCACGGCCCCCCAGCTTCTTGCACGTACAAGTGCTCGATACAAGTTAATAGACTCAATCAGTATTTCCACCAATAGCATTTTTATTACTGAAAACTCCTATTCACAGCGTTGTGCAAAAATCGAAGACCCAGTCAAGCCAAAAGAAGGAGATTAAAATTTTTTCTTTTGCAAAAATGACATGATGAAAACAAGGGTCAGTGAAGACACAGAAATTTCCCTCTCATCTTTGGTTCCGTCCCCACACCCGCCTTGTCGTTTCCCGAGGTCCCTTCCACGCGGGCTCAGAGCCCAGTGCTGTCGGGGAAGAGAGCTGCGACTGCGCGCTGGCCGCCCACCTGCCCCGTGAGCCGCGCCTTCCGTTTTGGGGCTGCATCTTTGTGCGGCCGAGAGCCCTGCTTGGGGATGTCCTGGGGGTGAGAGAGAAGATAGGTTCTTGTCCTCGGGGCCCCCGCCAGGGCTCGGGGTCAGCAGTCCTGCCGACCAGGACGGGGAGCGCCTTGTCCTAGTTGTGTCCTTGTCTCCCCAAGGTCCCGTCTACCCGCCCGTATCTGCGGGCTGCGGTTCTCCAACCACATCCTAGCACCAGGATTAGTCTGTGACCTTGATTTGAACATAGTCATATCAGGATTAAACATTCCTGTGGCTCAGCCAGTCTGATCATAACATGAGCTGTTTTTGCCGGGCTGAGGAGTTTTGTGAGTTTATAGTCTCGAGTTGTGACGCTTCTCTCGCCAAAGCAGGGCTTTCTCTCCATTGGAACCCAGACCTAGGCAAGGAAGTAACGGGGTCCCCTCAGCAAAGCATCAGGGTTTCCATTCTTTCAATAGTACCCTGTGTCTACCTACCCACCCTCCCACCTGCCCATCCAGGTAACTACCCACCCACCCATCCACCCAGCCCGACATAGGGTGACTGCCCTGGCCCCACGCGCTGAATGCCAGCCAGTCACTCTGACCCTTGAAGAGCCCGCAAGCTTCTCAAACCATTTGCAAGGATGGTACCACCACCCTTGGGAGCTTCTGCTCTATTCATCTGTAGAAAAGTCAGACTCTGGTTAAACTATCCCGGTGACTTAAGCATTTTCAAACCTGTCGCAAAGATAACTGCGCTGTGCACGTAGATGCTTTGCTGTGAGCCTCCACGGGAGACGAGGTGACGGCTGCTCCCCCGGCACGGCCAGCGGCCCCCAGGGCTTTTGGTGCGGACCTCTGAGCTGTTCTCTGCGGGTGTGTCTCTGCAGACTGTGTCTCTGCAGACTCGCAGTGCTGGGGGTTTCGACATAAATGGAGTTGTTGATAACGATGGGCTTATTTTACAAATTGCTTTTTAAACCGTCATATAGCAAGGCTGCATTTTCAAAGAGTTTACATAAATCGTCCCCTAAAGCTTTTCTCTGATCTAAGGAGACAAGTGAGATTATTTCTAATTAAATGTCTGTTTTGCATCCCGTGCCTTCGTGCTCAGCTGGGGTCCACTGGGGACTGCCAATCCTCTTCCCTGGCTGTGCTGTGCCTTTTCTGCACCCTGAGCACCCGCCCCAGCGCCCTTGCCCTCCTCCCTGGTACTCTGAGTCCTCTCTGGGGGTCAGAGCTCACGTTTTCTCAGCTTGGGGTCCCCAGGGTACAGGCCTGGTCCCCGAAGGGAGGTGTGGCCAATGTGGGGAGGGGGGCTGGGTGTAGCTCTGAAGCAGCCCTGCTCACGCCAGTGTTAATTTTTGTGATGAGAAGATAGGAGCAGGACATAGAATCTAGTCCGATTTCTGATGAAACAGTTAGATTTACGTTCTGTTAGTTTAGGTAACGTGTTTGTCGTGAATGCAGCCTTAGAGAGTGTGCAGCGGCCCGGAGTGTCCTGGCTCCTGGGCTGACCGCTCTCCCTCCTGGCCTCTCCTCTGGTGCACGTCTGGGACGCTGTCCTACTTGGCATGGGCTGTGCCTGGGTGCCCCCCCACCCCACCCCTTGGGCCGTGTGGGTGGCCAGTGAGCTTGGGTGGGAATGTGCAGTTTTGGAGTCAGACGGTCTTGACCCCGAGGCCGGCCCACCCACGAGGAGAAGTGCTGGGACCTGTGTGTGGCCAGCAGGCTGTCCTCCCCGCGGGCCTTGCTGCACCTGCTCTTTTGTTCATGGTCTTGTCCAGCCGCGGCCCGGGAACCGCCAGCACTCTGTGTCCTGTGCCCCTGCCCGTCCCCCGGTTCTGACTTGTAATCACAGCCAGGGGCTTCCTCAGTGCTCCGAGCTGCTCCATCCGCTCCCGGGGCGGGATGGAGGTGCTTTCCGTGGGAGGATGGTGTTTATCTCACTCTGACAATAGGGGTCATTCCGATCCTCTCGACTTGTCCAAGACAGATAGGTGCAGGGGCTCTCTGAGTTAAGTGCCGTTACTTCATTACACGGAAGAGTAACAAATGGCCCGTTGTGAGAAATGACACCTAGAATAGGCGGCCGATGTTTCCCGGGATAAAGTAATAAACAGACTAAGAAAAATCACTGAGGCTACTGCCCCCCCCCCCCCCCCGGCAGCAGCCTGATCCCTGGGCAGCGGCCTGCTCCCTGGGCTGTAGCCTGCTCCGTGGGCCGTGGTCTGCTCCCTGGGCAGCGGCCTGCTTCCTGGGCAGCGGCCTGCTTCCTGGGCAGCGATCTGCTCCCTGGGCAGCGGTCTGTTTCCTGGGCAGTGGTCTGCTCCCTGGGCTGTGGCCTGCTTCCTGGGCAGCGGTCTGCTCCCTGGGCAGCGGCCTGCTTCCTGGGCAGCGATCTGCTCCCTGGGCAGCGGCCTGCTCCCTGGGCAGCGGTCTGTTTCCTGGGCAGTGGTCTGCTCCCTGGGCTGTGGCCTGCTTCCTGGGCAGCGGTCTGCTCCCTGGGCAGTGGTCTGCTTCCTGGACAGCAATCTGCTTCCTGTTTCGGCCCACTGCCTTGTGAGCTGGGGAGGAGCTCCGGGTCTGGGGGCTTTCTGCCTGTTTGCCTGTTACTGTCGTGAGGAGGACGCTCGATGCTCTGCAGGCCCTTGAAGGCGAGGCCTGCTCGGAGGACTTCTCCAGGGGAGCCCTGGTTATCATGGACTCAGTTCCCCGAGGCTGGAAAATGGAACCAGCTCTGTTCTAGTTTGCAGGATGCTGTGCTGTCCTTTTTCTGGAACAGATGGCGGGTCCACCCCCTGACCACTTATCAGTCCACGCCTGGCCGAGCTCCTTGTTTCTCTGCACCCCACCTTCCAAGTGTTGCAGCGGTGGTGATAATAGAGTTGATGCATTTAAAACGCGCCAAAAAGTGCCTGGCATGTAATAACTGCTTGATAAATGTTAGCAGTTATTATTATTATAATTATTGTCATTTTTACCCACCTAAAACTTTCTAAATATATTCCGGGCTGAAATGCTTCTTTGCTTAAAGAACATTTTCCTTGCAAAGATGTAATGCACATTTGCAGAATAAAACAAAAGTAAATAAAATTTAAAAACTAGGATACACAGTTTTTTAAACATTTATGAATGTTATGCTGGATGATGGCAGTTTTTATAAGGGTCTAAAATTAGTTTCTTCAAATGTCTGATAAGCCATTTCAATTAGGCATCTGTTTTGCATTTTAAAACTTTCAAGTCATGTTTTCTCTTTAGATTTTTCTGTCCTTGAAGGAGGAAATTATTTGGAGTACTGTTGCCTATTCTTTCTTTCAAACACATCTGTGTTTTTGCTTTCTTGGTGTTTGCTCAGAGCGTAGAATCATTTACCCAAAGACTCTAACCTGGGGAACAGGTCTTCAGGGGAATTATTCCTGAATGCGTACGTGAATATATTAGAAACAATTTAAAAAATCTTAGGAGAAAATGTTCAGGTCTTGGTTAGGAATAAGTCATGTATTTTATTTAGGCTCCTTATTAGGATGCGAAATGCCTGAGAAGCAATGTCTTACTATATATTAATTATGTTAATTGGAGAGGATTCAGAATATTAATTATCTGCAACTAATTGGGAATTAAAATTGAGAACCATTAAGTGATGAGGTAGAAGACGACAAGTCATCTCGTTGGAGCAAAAGAGTCGGGGGCGGGGGTCCTGCCAGCAGAGCTCGGGCCCCCGCCTGTCCCGCGCGTGACGGCGCTGTCTTCTGCCCCGACACAGACAGCGAGGACGTGGACGTGGCCGATGTCTCCCGCGTGCCCGAGGATGCGCTGCGCAGCGTGGAGGCCGACACGTACTGGTGCGTGAGCAGGCTGCTGGACGGCATCCAGGTGAGCGCCCGCCCCGCCGGGCCCGGGTCTGGGCCCGGGTCACAGCCCACTCCTGCACCTCCGGGCGGCCACCCACTCCCTTTGAAGCCCTGTCTCTGCCCCTGGAGGAACTCCTGCTCCTCGGGGTTGACTCCGTGTGCCTGTCTGTCTGTCTGTCTGTCTGTGGCGCACACATGCCCCTGTGAGCCAGTGGGAGGACAGCCCCCACCCAGCCCGACCCCCACAGGTCCCCACCTCCCGGGCTCGGCTGCCTGGGGCTCTGGCTCTGCCCCTGGTGCTGGTGGTCGTGGACAGGCCATTCCATTGTCCCTGTGAGCTGTACTCAGAGGAACCCACCCCTCAGAGGGCGTCAGGCTTAGGGTTTCGGCCCCTCATGGGTGACTCAGCGGCCTGCGAGCGGCTGGCCCCCTGCCGGTCTTGGGTCAGGGATCTCGGTGCTCAAGGACCCGTGGCCGAGCCGGGTCCCAGAGGGAAGTGTGAGCAGGAGGGCGTCCTGCTCCCCGTGGGGGTTCGGGGCTCTGCGGGACCCGGGGCTGCTGGGCCCCCGGCTGGGCTTCCCCAGAAAGGCCGGGTCTCCCAGGGCCAGGCCGGCTTTGGGTCAGCGGTTACTCCTGCAGTCCCGGCAGGGAAGGGGTGCACCCTCAAGCTGGCCGCAGGCTGTTCGGACTCGTCCGATGCCCACCGCGCTTTCCTAGCCACCTCCTCGGCCCCGGGCTGCTCCCGTGCCAGGGAAGGGAGAGAAGTGGGGCGGAGGGCGGGTCTGCGTGGTGCAGAAAGGCCGAGGTCGCGCTCCGAGGGCACCACGTGCGGCGCGTGGGCCTGGAGGAGGACCGGGGACCTTCCCGCGGAGGGAAGAGCCCAGGCTCGTTCTGGTCACTCCTCGAGGATGGCCCGTCGCACAGACAGCCACCAGCAGATGAGGGCGCACGGAGGCCACGTTCGGCCGGGACCCTCGTCCCAGGGAAAGACGACAGAGGACAGGTGGCGGGACTCACTTGTCTCCCGTGTTTCCCACCAGGCCGCTCTCCCGGCTCTGCCATCGTGCAGGCGTTCCTACCGGCCCTGCCCGGAGAGGTCTCGGCCAGGCTGCGGGTTCCGGGTGGTCCGCGTAGGCGTTTCTGAGCTGTGGCCTAAAGATCGAGGCCCTGAGGTTTAATTTGAATAAATCAGCTAGAATGATTCTATTGAAAACTGTCGGGAGTGGGGGAGTTCCCGCCGTGGCGCAGTGGGTTGAGAATCCGACTGCAGCGGCTGCGGTCACTGTGGAGGCGCAGGTTTGGTCCCCAGCCCGACGCAGGGGGTTCAGGGACCCGGCATCGCTGCAGCTGAGGGTGGGTCGCAGCGGCTCGGATTCAGTCCCCAGCTGGGGACTTCCACATGTCATACGTGTGGCCGTAACATTAAAACAAAAACCCACACGAGAAACCCGTGTGCGTTCACCTAACTTAGGAAGCGACTGAGAGGAAGTAGAAACCCTTCCTGGGCCGGGACCGAACCCAGGTCTCCAAGGGCCCGGCAGGTCTCCTCCTGACTTAACCCGAATCCTGTAAAGGAAGACGCGCCTGCTGGAGACACATGCCGGCCAGCATCAATTCGTCATTTCCCTCCTCGGCACACGTTTTTATATTTCTTCGTCTTTCTCCCAAAACTTAACAGGTTTTTTCCTTCTTGGAAAAGAGATTGAATCCTAATGTGAAACTTTATAAATTTCAAATGTCACTTCCCTGATCGTGAGTGATGGAACTCCTGCCATTTAAATACAAGATTATCCGGCTTCTATTTGTAAATAAAATCAGCCGTACAATGAAATCGATGCCAGCTTTTCATTTTTCACCTGAGATGTGTTGTCTGATGAAACGGCTCCCGACACGGGTGCTGCTTGTCAGGCTCCTTTGACGAGGGCGTTGCCGATGCGCAGCGGGCCCGTGGCGGCTGTCTGTCTCTCGCCTGGGGTCCAGCAGTTTCCGCGAGGTCCTCACGGGAGCGAGCCCTTGGCCGGCGTGCGGGGCATCGGGGAGCTATCCTGGGACCCCCTGAGCCCAGGCCGTCCCCGCCGGCCCCGGTCAGCTGTCTGGGGACTTCTCATCAGAGTTGTCACCATTCTCCGTTTGGGGGGGTGGGAGGACCTGCAGGGGTTTAAGGTCAAGGAGAAGCCCGGCCCGAGGCGCCAGCCCCCTCCCTTCGGAACCAGCGCCCCATCAGTCCCGCCTTGGCCCCGGAGCGTCAGGGAGGGAGGTGGAGTCGCAGGCCCGGACAGCAGGGGTCAGCCTCTCGTCACTGGAGGGCCTCGGGGGGGGGGTGACCCGGGGTGGGGGGTGACCCCAGCACGGAGGCTGCATCTCCCGGCGTCCGAGCTTCCTGGTGGGGCCCGGCCTCGCAGTGGAGCGGCCCAGCACCCGGAGGTGATGTCACGCCCGTGCGGGACCCACATGCCCTCCCCGGAGCCTGCGTGACCACCTTCTCCCGCTAAAACACGTGGAAATGAGCTCCTTTTAGCCAGAGAGGTCCTGGTAGCAGAAAGCACATTTCTCACGGCTCGACCTCAAGTAGCCTGGAGGGGAGTGGCTGCGTTTACGGCTCCCAGGGGAGCAGAGTGGAGGTGGGGTGGGTCTGCCTGCAGCCACAAGGCTGGGTGCAGCAATCCATCCCCCCACCCCATCCCTGAGGCCTTGTGGCCGGTGGCAAAAGTGGCTCTGGTCTCAGCACCTTGCAAACTGGGAAGGACATGCCCATTCCCCGCCCCAAAGGAAAATGCCTGGGCAGCGTGGGTGTCGGGGCGCAGACACCGTCTGGAGGGTGCCTAGTGGGACTGACACGGGGGTGGGGGTGGGGCCTGGGACCCGGGAGGATGAGCCCCAGAGGGGAGCGTCACAGCAGGGGTGCCCGGCAAGGCGTAAGAATAAGCCAGGCCTGGGGAAGCCAAGGTGCCATCCAGAAACAACATGTGGGGCTTCTGTGCTGAGTTCTCAGCTCTGTGTCTCAGGACGCGGAGTCAGAGAGCCCTCACTCAGGGCGCTGATTCTACCGGGCCTTGTTTTAGAACTCAAACGGAAACTTCACAAATGTTCAGTAACTCACTTTAAAATTACAACGCTCGGCAGAGCCTCCTCATCTGCCCGCCAGCACCGCTCTTAATAAATCCATTGCTCGCCTCTCGCTTTGTTTCTTGCTGAATTCCTGCCACGTGGAGGCACAAAGAACCAGGACCTCATATTGTTCTGGGCTCCACAGATACAGCCGTGAACAAGAAAGGTAGTGCTGGGGCTCACTGAATTTCCAAAAGGAGAATGGACAATAACTAAATCATCACACAGATAGCCCTTCTGCGGAGCTCAGCCCCCACCAATGGGAGAAGCACGTCATGAAGCATCTTCATTCCGGGAAGAAGGGCCGCCAGCACCAGCCCTGGGGCCACACCACCAGCTCTGAAAGACAACGCAAGCTGGCCTCTACTCTGATCCTTACCTGCGGCCCTAGTTTCACTCCTCAAACTACAGATCCACCTCCTAACCCCTTCCGGGGGGCACAGTCTTTAAGCCATGAGCCTGCTGGGGCCCCCTTTGCCCTGAAGAGCAATAGAGCTAGCCTTTTCTCCTTAAAAAAAAAAAAAATGATAAACCCGTTGTATGCTCTTATAAGTCAGGTATTCTTAGGGCGAATGGATATTTTCCCAACCAAAACTGCTTAGCGAGAAGAAAGGCATGGTTTCACTTTTCTGCCAAACCCTTTGACATCTGCCTTGACAGAAGGCGCTGCGGTCTCCTCTGTCCCCAGTCAGCCTTGCGTCTTCTTGGTGGGACCCCGTGAAGAAAACCCAGCCCCACACGGGTGTGGAGTTGGAAAGGAGGCATGGTTTGTTTCACAGCCCTTTCAGATAATTGTGGATATTCTCCTTTGAATGCTGTACACAGCCCGACAGAGGGTACGTTCTGCAGGGTCCCTCACAGTGTGAACCTGAAGCCGTATCTGGGGCCGTTTGGGGCTCAGTCACAGGGAAGTCGTGCACTTTGAATGGATCTTTCACGCACATGTGATTTTGTAACATCAGACGCTGGTCGTCGGAAAATACGTCTAAATATTGACGTGTTTTATCCTACGCTATCAAAACTCACCTTTATTAGTATTGCCACCATCTCTTAAGGAACCGTCAAGCCCAGCGTGGTGCATAAAAGTTCTCCAAAATTCAAGTATTATTGGCAACAGACACCATCCATTGATTTCCTGGAAGTGACAGGCTGACCGTTCGTTTTTGAGAAGACAGCTGTCAGATGTTCAAGTTTGAATATCCAGCTCGCCTGTTAGTCTTTCAGGTTCCGATGATGTTTCTTGGAAAATATACCCGCTTCTGCTCTGAGCCCAAACAATAGCACCAGCAGCCGTCCTGGAAGGAATCAACATTTTTTGGGCGTACGTCTCCGGCCCTTTACGTGAGCCTCCCATTTTCCCCCTAGAATGTTGACAGGACGCTTATCAAGGCTTGAGCTGTAACGCGATACTAATCGTTTGACGAGGAGTTTTCCCTGTGTCACCCAGGACGTCCTTAAGTGAAACCGCCTTTCTTAAAAAAAAAAAAGTGTGGTGTTAGGAGTCCAGGTGGTGAGGGCCCAGAAGGTTCTGAGCCAGTCCTGGGCGATGGATGGGCTGTTTCCTCCGACAGAACTCTTCCAGGAGCCCTGGGCCTTGCGGCCGAGCGTGGGTGTTCTCGTGCTCTCTGCGGGGCCCTGCCTGCTTTCCCTGGGGCTGGAGCCGTGTCCAGTTCCAACACCAGGCCAGCGAGCACCTTGTCGGCTTCTCGGGGATTATTCTTGGGCTTATGCCAGCCCTCGTCTTACTAAGAGCAGGACGCCAGGGGTGGTGGCAGCGAGCCCTCCCCCTTGAGTTACGGCTGCGTACTTGCCCGCCCTGAAGTCATATGGTTACTCTTAGATTCATTACTTAGCACGACAGCCTCTTGGAGTAGAAAGGAACCGTTGCCTTTTATAATTAGTCATTTGCATTTTCTTTCCTTGGAGGAGAATTACTCAATTCTAAGAACTGGTTGGTGGTGTGGAAGTGGCGGCAGTACTGGGGAATGTGGCTGTGTCATCTTGGAACCCGTCAGAGAAAAGTCCTGAAACACGGTGGTGTGGTGACCCTGGCAGAGAAGGGCGCGAACGACCAGACCTGCGCCCGGCGCCAGAGGGGACCCTGTCTTTGGGGTGGGGTGGGGGTCCTGCATGCAGCTGCTGTGCCTCAGCCAGTGAGCGAAGAGGGACAGCGGGTCCTGGGGACTGAGTGCTGACAGGGAGCCTGGGAGAGAGGTTCTGCTCCGGAAAGGGCAGCGGCCCGGGGTCCCGAAGGCTCCCGCTCAGCCAGACCCGGGGCTGGTGTTGCCTCCCCACCCAGCTCCCAGGAAAAACAGCAGAGGGCCAGGCTCTTGCTTGGGCCTGGCTTTTGTTGTTGCATCAGGAGTCTCCCCTGGGAAGAGCAGTGGAGCAGCCTGACAGGCTGGAGAGCTGGTCAGGCGCCCAGCCCGGGTGGACGGCGCCCTGCCCTGGATGGACGGTGCCCTGCCCGATGGACAGCACCCTGCCTGGGGTGGACGGCGCTCTGCCCCGATGGACGGCGCCCTGCCCGGGGTGAACGGCGCCCTGTCCCAGATGGACGGCTGGAGCGCCCGGTCTGCCTCTTCCTCTCCTGTCTCAGGGCCCGAAGGGCCACGCTGGGGTGAGGGGTCTTGAGATCCGTGATGTCAGAGCTCCAATCGATAAGACTGAGGAGACTTGGCACCGTTTTGGAAAAGTTTATTAAGTAGACTAGGCTGTGTGGCCTACCGGGCTGCGGCAGAAGCTTCGTGAAGGATGAGCTACAAGCGCCAATTTAAAGACAAAGATGAACAAGACCCAAGTCTGCAAGTAGCACTGAGAGCAGTGACGTCTGCGAGTGATCAGTCTGTCCCTTTTAACCACGACACAGCGCTCTGGCTGCGACCCCTCCCAGCGGTTAAACGGCATCCAGCTGGTGGGAGCCAAGGCCGTGTCCCGTCTCTGGCCGTTGCGGGGGGAGTTTCTGCGACACGCGTGTACCTGCCCTCCTGTTGACGTGTATTTCAGCCTCTCGGGTCAGTACCCAGAAGTGGCCTTGCCTGGTCGTGGGGTGTGGGTGCGTCTGGTTTTTGTGAAAAGCATCCAGATGTTTTACCAAGTTGGTTACACTGTTCACAGACCCATCGGCATCCTCATGGCACTGCTTCATCCTGTCTTTATGGATGCCTGATGGTAACCCTGTGGGTGTGTGTGTGTGTGCGTGTGCGTGTGCGCGCACGCATGTGCATGTAGAATACTTTTTCCCATGCTTGTGGCTTGTCAGTTTGTTTTTTGACAGTGTCTTCTGATGAACAGAAAATTTTAATTTTGAAGAAACCTAATTTATTATTATTGTTGTGATAACAGTTTCTTGTGCCCTAACTAGAAATCCTTGCCTACCCCCAGCACGCCAGGGTATTCTCCTATGTCCTTCTTCTAGAAGTTTTATAATTTTGGGTTTTTACTTTTAGGTCTGTCATCTAGATTGACTTAATTGTTTTGTGTGGTGTGAGGAAGGTGTCGTGGTTCATTTTTTAAAGTACAGATTTGCTAGTTAACACAGCTCTGTTTGTTGAAAACAGGTTTTTTTTTTTTGTTTCTAGATAGACTGCTTTGGCACTTTTCTGAAAATCAGATGATTATGTAAGTGTGTGTTTATTTCTGGACACTCCGTTATGTTCTCTTAATCTATTACTGGATTGTTATGCCAGTACATACTGTCTTTTTTTTTTTCAGGGCCGCACCCGTGGCATGTGGAGGTTCCCAGGCTAGGGGTGGAATCAGGGCTACAGCCACCGGCCTACGCCACAGCCACAGCAACGCCAGATCCGAGATGCGTCTGTGACGTACACCACAGCTCATGGCGACACTGGATCCTTGACCCACTGAGCAAGGCCAGGGATCGAACCTCCATCCTCATGGATACTAGTTGTATTCTTAACCCACTGGGCCACAACGGGAACTGCCATGCTGTCTTAATTACTGTAGCTTTTCTTAGAGTTGAGTAGGGTTAGTCCTCCAAGTGTATTCTTTAAAAAAAAAAATTTGTCTTGAGTATTTCCTCTCCTTTTACCTTTTTATAAAAAGTTTGTAATTCGCCGTTTCCTACCAAAAAAGACTCATAAAAAGTCTTAGGAGCTTGGATTTTGAATGGAATTACATTGAATCTAATTGTCAGTTTTCCCAGAATTAACAGTATTGATTTTTTCTAATCCATAAGCATTGTATATTTTAAAATTAATTGAAATGTTCTTTAGCTTATTCTCATCATTGTTTATAGTTTTCAGTGTATGGGTTTTGCTCACTTTTTGTTAAATATAGTTCTAGATAGTTTTGGTTTTTTTCTTTTATGTTACCTTAAATGGTATGCTTTGTTTATAAGTTTTTTTTATTTTTACTGTCGGTTTATACAAATACAATTGCTTTTTGTAAACTAATAGTTTTCCAGTTGCTGTTGTCGTGTAACCAAATTACTCCAAAACTTCCAGACTTAAAGCCAGTGTCTTATTCTCACAGATTCAGTGGGGCAGGATTTCGGTCAGGGCTCTCTGTGCACCACAGATGCAGGCTCTAATGGGGAGCCTCGAAGGCTGGCACAAGTTGATACCTAGGTACCAGAATCACCTGACGTGTCACTGTTAAGTGTGTTCTGTCTGGGGTTGGATGACTCTAACACTGCCCACACGTGGCCTCTCTACGTGGCTTATTGTCCTCATGGCATTATGACTTCTGACATAATGGTTCCAGGCTCCCAGTAAGACTTCCAGAAAGCAAAGTGTAAGTTGCCTTTTTCAGGACTGAGCCTCAGAAGTCACATAATGTCACTTCCAGTCTACTCCTGTGGTTTAAGCAGGCAGCTGCTTACCCAGGTTCAGAGAGGAGGAAATTAGTCTCCATCTCTTACGCAGGAGTGAGTGGCCTAGGCACATCATAAAAGAGTATTTGCAATAGGAGGCACTGTTGTGGCCACTTTTGGAAGATGTAACATGCCACACCTTGTTTCTGATGGTCTTGCTAATAATAAATTCACTTATTAGTTCTAAGAGCTTTTTGGGAGGTGCGTTAGAATTTTCTATAAAATCATGTTACCTGCAAATAAACAGAATTTTACTTCTTTCTGTATATTATATATGGCTTTTATTTCCTTTTCTTGCCATATTACATTGTCAAGGACCTCAAGTACAGTGTTGAATGGAGGTGAGGCAAGCAGGCATTTTTACCTTCTTCAGGTATTGGTGAAGAAGGGTGAAGCCTTCAGGCTCTCAGCATTGAGTCTGATGTTAGCTGTTGGCTTTTTGTAGATGCCCTTTATCAGGGTGGTTGTTGATGGTGCAAATTCCACAGACAGGAGTCTGTGCTTTTAGTAAGCATCCTGGTTTATTTTGAAAGGTCTTCAAATTTTAGCAGTACTGGTGTATAATGGACCAAGAGGTTAGGTATAGAATTTGCAGGATTTAGTGGAAGGAGAACAGGAAGACAGATTACAGTTTGCTGAGACTTTTAAAAAGTTATTTTGTCAAATGTCTTTTCTTCTGCTGAGCTAGGTGGTCATATGATTTTTTTCTTATTCTATTAATGGAGTGCAGGACATTGATTAATTTTTAATGTTAAGCCAACCTGCATTCCTGAGAGAGACCCCACTTTGTCATGAGATATTAGCCTTTTTATGTATTTCTGGATTCTCTTTGGTAATGTATTTTAAAAGATTTTTGGCAGTTCCCTGTTGGCCTAAAGGTTAAAGGATCTGGTGTCATCACTCCTGTGGCTCGGGTTGCTGCTATGGCGCAGGTTCGATCCTTGGCCTGGGAACTTCCACATGCCAGGGGCATGGCCAAAAAGGAAAAGAGAAAAATTTTACCTCTCTGTGCATGAGCAATATAGTTGACCCTTGAACAACATAGGTTTGAATTGTACAGGTCCTCTTACCTGTGTTTGCTTTTTTTTTTTTTGCAATAAATACATTATAATACTACATCTTGGTTGAATCCACTGATGTGGAACTGTGGATGCAGAGGGCCGATTATGGGACTTGAGCATCCGTGGATTTTGGTACCCTCGGGGGCTCCGGGAACCAACCCCCAAGCATACTGAGGGATAACTGTATTGTCTTCCATTTTCTTCTGACTTCTGTTTTGGTAGGAGGGAAGTGGTGATTTCATAAAATGCTCCTGTCCATTGTCAGTTTATACAAAAATTGGTATTATTCCTTCCATAAATATTGCTAGAATCCAGCAGTGAAGCCATCTTGGCCTGGAACTTTGTAGGAGAGTTTCAACTAACTGAATTCAATTTCTTCTCTGGGTAAGGCTTCACATTTTCTGTTTCTTCTCTTGTCAGTTTTGGTAATTCATGTAGTTCAGAGGATGTGGTCACTTTAAGCAGTTGTCTAATTTATTGACATAGCGTTGTTTGCAATATTCCCTGATTCCTTTAGTGTCCATAGAAACTGAAGTGATGTTTTTGATTCCTAGTGTTAGTAATCGACGGGTGTGTTGAGACCTGTCTCACGGTCTGTCTTGGTGAATGTTTCTTGTGTGTCCTTAAAAAGAATGTGTTTTGCTTTGTTGGGAGAAGAAGCTTCTGCAAGGATCGGTTCGGTCATGTTGGTTAATAACAGTTTTCCCCCTTCTCTACCCCACTGATTGATTTTCCGTCTGTTTTTCTGTCAATTGCTGAGTAAAATTCCATACTTTTGGAATTTCCAAGTATGATGGTCAACTTGTCTTCTTTTAGTTTTATTAGGTTTTTGCTTCATCTCTTTGGAATCTCAGTTATTAGATACGTTCACATATAGGATGGTTATGTTGTCTTGAATTTGTGTGTTCATTGGTGTGAAATATTCCTCTTTCTGGTTTTGTCCCCCGTCCTGGATTCCAGTTCATCTGATGTTAATTTAGCCACTCCATTTTCCTTACGATTGGTATTTCCTGGTGCATCTTTTCCATCTCTTCGCTTCAGTCTGTTTGTATCTTCTTACTTAAGGCATATTTCCCATCGCTAACTTCTAGTTGGATTTTGCTTTCCTACCCTTTTAGTCTGGGTTTAGTTCCTACACAGCCATGTAATTACTTATGTGGCTGCGGTCTAAGCCGCCATTTTGCTAGTTATTTTCTATTCATTTCATCTGGTTTCCTCCCTTTTTCCTGCCTGTTTTTGGATGCACCGAGTATGTTTTAAGTTAATGGACTTTGTTTTTCAGAGTGGTTTTAGATTTATGGGAATACTGAGCAGAAAGTACAGGGCCTCCGATGTCCTCTGTCACCCCCTCCTCACCAGCGGGCACAGCCTCTCCGGTTATTAACATCGGCCACTGACGTGGTCCACTTGCTGCACTGGATAAGCCAGCATCTGTCTGTTGCTGTTAACTCAGGGCCGCAGTGGACGTTAGGGCTTCCGCTCTGGGCTGCGCCTTCTGTGGCTCTGGCCAAATGCGGAATGACGTGTGTCCACCCTCGCAGCATCACCCAGGGCGGTTTCACTGCCCTGAACACCCGCCCTCCGCCTGCTCGCCCCTCGCTCTGAAGCCGCAACCACTGGTCTCTTTACTGTCGCCCTGGTCCGGCCTCTTCCGGAATGTCATCTCCATGCCAGCACACCGTGGGTCGTCTTTTCAGGCTGGCTCCTTTCACTCAGGGAGTCTTCTCCCCCTCGTTTGTTTTCACTCGGGCTCATGAGCCCTCTCTCTGGTCTGCACCCCGCTTCTAGTTAGTGTGACTCCGCTCGCTGCAGCCGTCCCCGTAACTCGCCCGGGTTCCCTTCAGATGCCGTCCAGCGTTCCTGCTGGTGTCCGCGAGCAGGGCCAGCATCTCCCCTTTTCTGAATGGTTGACGGGAGGCACGAAGGCTGTCTGCCCGGCGGGGTGGCCATCCAGCAGCCAGTGTCACCGTGGAGCGGCCGGGGGAGGAGAGCAGGGCCCACACTCGGTGTGACGCTGCCCAGGGTCCCGGAGGTCACGAGCTCACCCACACCCGCGACTTCGCGAAGGACCCGTGTCTCCCTGCGTTTACAGACGAGGGGCCGGAGAGCCGGAAGCCAGGGCAGGAGGGCGTTGGCCTGGTCGCTCTGCCCCCATCCGAGGAGCGTGGAGCGTGGCGCAGCACTGCCTTGTCCCCATCCTCCTCCCGCTCTTCCCAGAGGCGGTAACGAAGACACAGAGCCCCCCTCGGCATGAGCGGGGCTGCTGTGCTGTGACGTGGGCGACGTCCCCGGGGCTCAGAAGGCGTCCGGAGCCGCAGTGCCAGCGCAGAGCTGTCAGAGAACGAGCTGCAGCGGTGCCAGGCCCTGCGTTCCGGCTGGGGAGCCCGCCGGCCGGGCCCCAATCCCCACTGGGACGCGCTCGCTGTCACCGTGTTGAGACCCTGGCTTTGGTCCCCTAACGGGCGTCCGCGTCATCTCTGGACACTTCTCTCACACGACCCCTGCGGCCCATCATCCTCTCCAAGCACAGACTTGCAGTCGCGGGGGCGCCCGTGTCCATGCCGTTCACTGCGTGCCGTGGCCCGGCTGGGGACCTGCCCTTCGCTCCCGCCTGGCCTCCAGCCTCGGGTGGTCCTCTCCCGCAGGTCCGGCCCCCGATGGCTGCCTGGCTACCTTTGCTCTGTGCCCCGGCCCAGGCCTCCAGTCCCCGGCATGGTTCTCAGGTCAGACCCCCATTCTGTGCTGGGACACGGCTCCCCCGGTCACAGTGAGCTCCACGTGCATTTGCGTGACCTGCGTAACACTGGTCTGTCACCTCCGAGCAGCAGCTGGGTTTGTTTCCTGCCCGCCAGTGCTGGGGACCCCGAGGCCAGCCCCCGCGTCTGTGACTTCCGGGACTCAACATGTAGTGCTCACAGCCGTGACCCCTTCCCGTGCTGGCGTGGGGACCCACCAGGGAAAGGCCCAGAGGGAGCCGGGCACACGCAAGGAGTCCAGGCCCCACGGAATTGCAAGAGACACTTAACTCCCCCCACGACGCGTTGTCATCGCCCTTCGGGAGCTCATTCCAGACTCCTGGCCCAGGGTGGGCGTGTTGACCAGGCCGCTCTGCCTGGCCTGGCCCCAGACTCCAGGAAAGCAGAGTGTCCAGCGTGTCCCGCGGTGTTCAACTGAGGCCCATGAGCCCTTATACTGGTTACGGAGAGGGGGACGCCCCGGTCCTCGGTCCCAGGCGCCGGCCAAGGGAGGGCTGACCTGGCAAACAGGCCTGAGGTCGGCGGGCCCGGCCTGCTTGTCGGCACCACCCTGGCTCCGGTTGGCGTTCCCTGTCCCCCGTCGGAGTCCCCGCACAGACGGACGAGGTGGCAGCAGCTGCGGTCCGTCCTGTTACCCGCACTGACTGGGTTGTCAGCCTCCTGGGACGGGCCTCAGGTTCTGAATGTCCGGATGCAGGCCCAGGCTGGGCGAGGAGGGCAGGTTTGGTTTCGGCATAAGCACGAAGTGAGTGAGACTGGCTGGGAAAGGGCGCGGGCCTCACTGAGGACTGGCCTCTGGCCTGGGGCACTGCCGGGCACAGGGACGGGCACTCAGTTCCCTGTTGCTGGCCGTTTCACAGGTAGGAGCCCGGGGCTCGTCTCTGAAACGCGCCTTCAGAAGATGTGCGCGCGGAAGGCCCGTGAGCGTTCTTTGACTTCTTCCTGCCGCTGCGGACTTTTCCTTCTGCAAGACGTGTCGCCGCAGGTGTTGTTTCCCTCAGGCCTTCCTTTCTTCCCTCTGACCCGTTTAGTTTTATACATTCAGCCTTTGCTTTTTAAAGACATGAAATCTAATTTCAGTTTGAAAGGAGACGAATGTGTACTCTCCATGTAGTGTTATTCATATGATCACTATTAACGTCCCTGTAAACACACAGCGTTCTTCTCATTGAATTCCTGTTGTGCCTGCCTGTTCATGTATTTGTTCAGCAGGCGTCTTCTGTGCCAGGTGTGTGTTCGGGTGCGTGTTTGGCTGGGGTGCGGGATGGCCCCGCGTTGAGCGGGCAGGAACTGTTCTGATCAGAGGTGGGGGAGGGCGGCCCGCAGTCGCAGGACACCAGAGAGGCTGTTGCTAGAGCCACGGGGCGTTCTTCTCCCCTCACACCTCCCAGCTCTGCCCCTGGCTCTGGAATGACCTTGGTGTGCCCTTCAGAGGCTCTCTGTCCCTGAGCGGCGCAGTGTTCAGCTCGGACTGCCCCGCTGACCACGCCGAGTGCCATCCGAAGGCTGGTCTTCTCTGCCCCCGCCTAAACCCAGATGCCAAGGCCACACCTGACGATCTTTTTGGGTCTTTTCACAGTACAGATTTTCTTTTCTCTCTCTTTTTTTTTTAAGCTCTCAGGTGTCTTTCATTTCTTATCATTTGGATTTTCAAGAGAACCCATCTTCCCTATCTGGGTTTTGAACAACTTGAGAAATAAAACAAAATAGTGGCAGATGGAGACCATAGAATAACTTTTATTTCTTCTAAATGAGAAGCTTGAAATCCTTAGTGTGAGAGCCAAATAAAGTGGCTGACTGAATCCCAGGATCATTCAGGCTGACCCACCCCCGTGTGCATCAGAGCTGTGCCGGGAGCAGTCTTCCGGGGTAGGGGGCAGCTCTCCCAGGGAAGCAGTCTTCTGTGGGGGAGCAGCCTTCCTTGGGGGGGGCAACTTTTCCAGGGGGAGCAGTCTTCCTGGGGGGGAGCAGCCTTCCCAGGGGAGCAGCTGGTTCCGTGAAAGAGGGCTGAACCTGCTGGCTGTATATTCTCCCAGGCTGCGCTGTTAATAAGTTGCCTTTGGGGGTGAGTATTTCTGGGGATGGAGAAAGTATAGGAGAGGCGGCGTCAACTGAGTTCTGTCCACTCGGAGGCCGACCTCAGGTTTGGGAAGTGTTGCCTCCAACCCCTTCGGCTGGCCATCAGCATAACCTTTAGGGCCCTGGACAGCCAGGAGCTTGGCTCCCCTTGGAGGCCACAGCCCATCGGGACAGGCCCCCCCCCCCCGGTGAAACCCGCTCCTTTGTTCTCCTAGGACCCCTGGGAGAGCACGACAGAGCAGGGTCCCGCCAGCTTTGAAAGCTGTCAGAATCAAACATTGGCCCTTGGGCAGGGCCGCTCCCCAAGGCTGCAGGGCCGCTCTAAATGGTTGTGTCCCAACTGTGACTATGTGCAGCTGTCCTGCCCGCTGGGCTCGTCGGCGATGCGGCCATGCAGGTGAATGAGGTGGTCTAAGCTTCTGGGGTCACACCGTGCCCCCAGTTCGAGTACCATGCTCCCTCTGGTACCCAGTTTCCAGAGAGAAATGCAGTCTTAACGGCTGACCCTTCCAAGTGCGAGTCCAAAGCTGCCGTTTCCTTTGCCCATTAAGATTTAAGCGCGTTAAAGCTCACAGGTTCTCCTTCACTCGTGCTGCTGCTTGGTTTCGGCCGGAGGGACGCCCGGGGTCTCGCTGGGAGGTCCGCAGGCCTTTCAGGGCCCGAAAGTCCCGTCCGTCACACGCCAGCCAGTGGCAGCCTCACTGCTCCACAGTTCAGAGTTTAGCAGGACCACAAGCTTGTCCCTCAACCTCGAAAACCCCTCACGCCGAGCCGTGTGCAGGCGTCCCCTGGAGGGTCCGTCCAGCCCACCGCCACACAGAGCTGGCCTTGGTTTTGTCCTCGAGGAGATGTGACAGTTTGGAATCCAGAGCCTGTCACTTGAAATCCCCTTGGGAGAAGTCTCAGCAAGAAGTTAGGTCTGAGTCTGTTCATTTTCCATTTTGCTGGAAATAAAAGGTTGTCGTTATTTTGCAGGCAATTTTTGTTGTGTGGCTGTTGCACCTCCTCCAGTTAGGAGGTGTGTGTGTGTCTGTGCACACATGTGTTAAACCCAGAGACTCTGCTGATGGCGTCGCAGTCAGCGCCCTCCACCGATGACCGCCCAGCCTGACGCTGCTGCTGGCGTGGAGCTTATCCTCTCAGCCACGCTGTGTCACCGGGCACCGCCCTCGCAGATCCTGGGGTGGGTGGCAGCGTGGGTGTCTCCGTGTCCCCGTGTCTTCCTGAGGACGAGCCATCCTCTTCTGGCGCCGGCTCAGCACCAGCCTGTGTGCACCGCCAGGGCCCTTCAGGCTCACTCCCTTCAAGGAGCCGTAGGCTCGTGAAACAGCCTCAACTGACCGTCTCACGGTCCTGGAGGTCAGAAGGCCGATGCGCATCTGGAGGGGGGCCGGGGGCCGGGTCCCGGTGTAGGTGGAGGTGCGGGCGGGGCTGCCCTCCCTGGGCCCCAGGAAGGGTGTCGCCCCTCACCCTTTCCAGCCTCCTTTGCTTGGCTGGTGGCCCCCGCAACCGCTGTCCAAGCCCACGCTGGTGGGACACGTGTCCTCGCAGCCCTCACACCTACTCTCCTGCCTCCTCTTACACCTTCAGGGACCCCCGGAAGCACACTGGGGCCACTCTCCCTGTTTCAGCTGGTCGATCCACAGTCTTCCTTCCCCGGCCAGCTTCTAGGAGTTGTTAGGGGCTATTATCCTGCCTCTGTTGGCTAAAAACAACTACACCATGTCCACGTCCACGTCCGAGTTACGAGTTAAGTTCTGTTAGGGGCATAATGAGAACTGGAGCCTGGGAGGGAGCATGTGGGGAGCGCTGAGAAACGGCTCCAAAGAGGCAGCGGCGAGGGCAGCCTGGATGTGGTTTTGGTGAAGGGGCGGTCCAGGCAGCCAAGCACACACTTTGCAGAAGGTCACCGCTGGTCTTGTGAAGGTCACTGCTGGTCATGAGGAGGAGACATCACCATGAAGGACTTCAGTGCTTTCTACACACAGGGAGATGCAAGAATTGGGCTCATCAAATCTCCTGAAAATATCTAACCACCCGAAGCCCTGTTCTGCCCGTTCTCCCAGAGCACAGAGCGCCTCGCTCCTGCTTTCTGCCCCGAGCGCCTTTCAGGGGGTGTTGAGGCTCGTGGGTCAATCCGTGTAGAGGCAGGTGCCCTCCCACAGTCCCCCCAGTGCAGGTCTCTGGCTGCAGGAATCTAACTGAAAGCCTCCTTCTGGAAATGGTCCCCGAGTTCTGGCCGAGGCCCCCGAGGGTGGGCGGGGCTGACCTCCCCGGGCTCCAGGAAGGGGGCGTGGGGGCTGGCCCTGGGCACCTCTTTGCTCCCTGGCTGATTTGTGTTCCCTCGGGGGGCACATAACTGGGGGGCCCGGGCCTGCTGTTCCTGAGCACCTACCCCGACCCGACCCCTCCTTCTGGGCACTGACAGTGCCTCCCTGCAGCCTCCGAGCAGTCCTAAGAGGGAGCCTCACTGTCCTCACTCTAGACACAAGGAAACGAGAGCCCATGCTACTTGCCAAGGTCACGAAGCATCTGAGCAGCAGAGCTGGGCCCTCATTCCCGGTCTCTCTGGCTGAAGACTGGCCTCCCCTGCCCCACGCCCACCCTGCTTTTCCCGTCTCAGTCTGTGGACTCCTTCAGCTGAGCTCACTGAGACTGAAGCCGCATGGTCCTTCTGTGCTCACACAGTGACTGCGGCCTTGGCCCCTGGCCATGAGGATGCTGGTACTGAGGGCACCTGGCTGGGCAGGTCCCTGACTCTCACCAGCTCCCCTGCGGTGGTGCTGCTGTTTCCAGCACACTCTCCTCCTGTACCGTTTGTTCAATTTAAATGTAAATACCTACGTTTACGTATAGAAATGCGCTATTGGAGCTTCCCCTCTGTTGAACTTCACCTTCTCAGGGCAGCCTGGGTCATGCTACAGGCTGGTGTCAGGCAGCCTGATGGGTGTGCGCGCGCTGATCCCTTTGTGAATTCACTCTCTTCCCCGCTGTTGCAGCTGCCTTCCTCCCCTTTGGAACGTGTGTTTTTATTTTCCACGTGTATGACATTCGTTGTTACTTTTCCCTTAGGACAACTACACCTTTGCCCAGCCCGGGATCCAGATGAAAGTGAAAATGCTGGAGGAGCTGGTGAGACGGATCGATGGTAAGTAAGCCCAGCCCCCAGCGCCCCTCTGCCGGGCGGGGCGGGGGGCCCCCAGCTTCGCGGGCGCCCTGCAGCCCAGCCCCTGCCCGCCCCTGGCTCACCCCTGCCGCGCATCCTCCTGGAGCAGAGCCGCTCCGCTCCTTTTATTAAGGCCATATAATCAGAATTCAGTGCAGTCACTTTGCAGGAAGTAATGGGCGCGTCCTAGAAGCAGGCAGCTCTCACTCCTTATTAAGCCTGGTGATTGTCATAATCTGGGCGACAGCCTGCTTGTTTATGGCCGTCCTCTGGCACGCAGTTCCCTGCCTTTGCACATCATTTTGCTATCAAGGATTCTGGCTTAATTTCTCCACGGAATCCAATTAATTACCAAGTCTGGAAGTAACATCTTTAATATCATAGAAAAATTACAGTGTGTGCTCGGCCGTTTTAGATTATGCTTTCATGTTTAAGTGGGGGCTTTGAAATGCTTTCTACCTTCATCCTTAAAATCATTCCCCTTATGATGTGTTGACTGTCGTGTTGCAATAGCAGAGTTTAATTAAATGGAAGTCGAGAGAGAATGCTCGCCCGCTCCGAGCATATTCTCCTGATAGTCTGTTAAATTAATGACAGGAGCGTTAAGAGAGTGATACCAAGCGGAACCGGGCGTGGGTCTGCGGCCCTTGCTGGCCAGCGGTGAGTGTGGAGCAAAGACACACTGTCCTCAGCAGCCCCGGTTGAGCCCGGCTGCCGGTTCCACTGCATGTGCTGAGAGAGGGGCTGTCCTTGGCTCCATGTGGACACGCGCTCCTGGGCTACCGTCCAAGGTCACGCGCAGCGTGGCCGGCGCCTCCTCTCCTGCTGCGCCTTGCCGGCGGATGCCCCATCAGCAATCATCTTCCCACGACAGGCGCTCAGCTTGGGAGACTACTGAGCGACATAGTGAAGCGGAGTCATACAAATGATCAGCTCCGTTTTGTTCTGTGACTGAATCCGACGTTCAGCTGCATCTAATGGTTATTGCCTAATTTCCATATTATGAAGTTCAACACGGCTCTTCCAGTAACACTTGCTTTAATTCAGTATATTTAGCTGCCTTTTCAGCTTCCTCTTCAAAGGACTGGTTCCTGCTGATGTCATGGCAGTCTGGTTCCTTGAGCCTTGGCCTCACGGGGAGGTCTTTGCTGGAGGCTCTCAGGCTTTCTCCCTACCTGCAGTTCTCTGCCCTCGAGTCTCATTAATTCTTTTTAGTTCTTTGCGTTTGAGGAGCTGCGAGGTACACTTTCTTCGCCCTGTGTCCCTGGCAGGCATCCGCTATATTTTGGTGCCGGTTAGAAAGAGTTAGCGCCCATCTGTTATGTTTTGGTGAGAAAGTGCAGGTGAGCACCCCTCGGCTCTGGCGCTGCAGTCTGGGAAGCCCCCGGAATGGGTTTTCCCTGGGGACATGGTCGAGGAGGCGAAAGTCACAGGTTCGCTGGGTGGCGGTTTAACGGAGCAGCAGCGGCCGGAGGGACCCGCGCGGGGCTGGCCGTCCCAGTAAATCGCATCTTTATTTTCCCGCGGCTGCTGACGGCCGTGTGTTTCAGCCTACGGTTTCTTGTTTAAATGGCCGGTTCTTCACAACAGAGGAGACCCTTTTGGTGGTAGCTCAGACTCTGGAACCCGTTCGTAGCTGTCCTTCTCACGAACGCTTAAAGAGCTTGTGCGATGGCCTCAAAAGAACTCCCAGGCAGTTGGGGCGGGAAGTCTGAGAACTGCCGTCGCTGGGCTCGTTGGCCCGTGGGCACCGCGGCCCCTCGGCGGCCCCTGGGAGAGGTGCCCACAGGCCCCGGGTCCCCAGTCTCCTCCTGGGGAAGGAATCTGTGCGCTTGCAACTGTGCAGGGACTCAGGATTTTATTAAAGGTGAAATCGGAAACACCTCTTCTCGAACCCAGCCAGAACTCAGATTGGGGCTTGAACCCACAGTTTTTTAATTAGAATCACTCACCTGGTATCTGGACCTGGACCTACTGAGGCTCAGATCTTTGCATCTCAGCGCAGAGGGAATTCAGAGAGAGCCAAGGTGGTGGCAAGAACTAGATTTATTAAGATGGGATGGTTGTGAGAGACGCGAGCGGGCAGGCACCGAGGCTCTGCCCGGGATCAGGGGGCTGCGGTTTATCCTCCAGGGGGAGCGGGGGTTGGAAAAGCACCTCGTCCTCCTTCTCCGAGTAGTGGCTCCTCCTTGATATCGGTAAGAGGGTATCTGACCCCCTAAGGTCAGACTCGGGCTGTCAGGATGCGTATTCGAATCAGCACAAGG
Organism: Catagonus wagneri; assembly: GCA_004024745.2. Lineage (NCBI taxonomy): Eukaryota > Metazoa > Chordata > Mammalia > Artiodactyla > Tayassuidae > Catagonus > Catagonus wagneri. Next base: position 828,263 of record PVHT021183620.1, on the reverse strand, counting down.
GCGGCAACATGCGCTAAAATAGGTTGGATCCTCTCCGAGTCATCTTTCCTTCTCCTGAGGGTCTCCTACTGTGGACGGCCATCCTGCCCTTAGACTCCTGTCCTTGGTCCTGAGGACCGTTGTCTTGCTGAACTTGAACGCAGGCCGCATTTTATCTTTCGCTGAATGACCTGAGGCATAGCTCGTGCTTTTATTTATGGCTTTATAGTTAAGCAAGCCTGCTTCGTTCTGATGGCTTTCTTGAGTGATTCTGAACTTACAGTGGTCTCCCAGAGTCCCCTGGGCTTCCCTCCATCTGTGGTCCCCTTCTGGGACTTGCACAGCTGCCTGCGGAACTGTCCTCCTCCGTCCCTGTCAAAGGCAGGGTACCCTAGGAAGAAAACATAGCTTTTTATGAAAGCCGCTGCCCCATGTCTGCTTTGAAGGGGAAGCTTTGATTTCAGGACTTTTTGGCGCTTTGGTGAAGGAATGTACCTTCATGAGCTTGTTAATAAGAAAGCTGAGGTTTTGTGGGCGTGGCCCTGATGGGAATAGTTTAGCAAAAAGTTAAAGGAATTTTAGAGTTCCAGCAATAGTGCTGTAAGGCTGTGTGCTCAGAATCCGAGAGATTGGAGAGGGGTAGAGGAG